>JALIRH010000013.1:14200000-14607013 GCA_023055505.1 Callipepla californica brunnescens
TGTGCCCTCTGCACTGCTTGCAACTTGATTCTTGTTTCTTTCCTGAATTCAGAGCAAGACTTCTCTCATTCTTCAGCATGTCTGCCTTCAGCTTCTCCTATATCTTCCTGAAGCCACTGCCACTTTGTGTTATTTATTGCTTGTTTGCTAAACAGCTGGAGTCATGCTGAACTGCAAAATGATTCCTGCTTTCCTACAGTCACAGTCTGTAATGTGTCATCTCTTTTTTGAGACTGTTTCACACTCTTGATGAAAGAATTTTTAATACTGTACTTGTCTGGAGTTTTGCTGGGAATATATCTTGAATTCTCATGGACAGCGTCTACTAAAATGGCACTCTTTTGGGCCATGAGGAAGTTGTGCTTCAACAGTGTTAACGATGGTAACCAAGTACACTGTGGGCTATGGTGTCTATATAAACTCCATGTGGTCAACTTTTCTTCTTTTATACTGCTGTGGTTGGTTAATACCATGGGTGCTGGAGTACTAGAATCACCTGCATTTCTAGCAGAGCCAGTGAGCTTGCCCCTTGTTGGACAAGGAAAGAGTGGCATACAGGATTGCAGTACATGCTTGCATCAGTCAGCAAGGAGAGCATAGGGCCCTACCGCATAATTCTCTGGGCAAAGCCTGAAGTTGTTTAAAACAATTGAGCAGCCAAAAGGTGAAGATGCAGAACACAACTGTTCCCTGACCTACAGGGCAGTGGGTTTTACTGTCTTGCTCTTTATTTAACCTTTGTAAAGAATGATGAGTGGAATTAGTAAAGATGCCAAGGACACCCCCTGGCTGCTTTTTGGTCTCTGTACGCATGATGGCAGGGCTGGACGTGTCACCAAGTCTGGTTAATCAGCTATGTGGAGCCTGGAACCTGCCAGCTCTCAGTGCAGCTCTAGGTAAGCCTCCTGCTGCCTGCTGTGCAGAGGTCACTAAAATAGAACTGAGCGATGAATACAGCGTTATGAGAGTACAGCAGAAAAGACGAAGACTGTTTACTGTGGTAGGCCGTGCCGGTTTTTGAGTTGCAGCATCAGTGTCCTGTTAGAATCCTGGAGCTCCAAGTCCTTAGGACTTCCTTCCTTTACATTCTGAGAGGCTGGATCTTTTTTATTCCTGCGTGGATCTCTGTCTTCTGCCTTTTTGGCTGCTGCAAAGCCATCTGGAGGTGTCAGCTCACACAGGCTGGCTTGCCAAGCCACGTCTCATGCAGAGAGCAGGTAACACCTGCAAAATGTTCTCAGTACAAACTAGCAAATGTTTTGCAGGTGGCACTGACAGTGTTGGTGTTATCCCATGATGGGCTAAATGATTTGTACCTTACTACCCCAGGAGCTTGTTTTTCCTGGTTATATAACAGCATTTGCTAACTTCCAGATCCTCCAGGCTTGGCACCTTGGACTCTTTGGGAGGAGCATGGCAACAATAGATCCTGATTGTTTTTCCTACAGAAATGAATTCCAAATTGAGCAAGGTTCGATGGGGATCAGCGATCTTAGACTGTGGGAAGAAATGAGAAGCTACTTTATTCTCTTAGACTGCAACTGAAGAATGATGCTTTGTCGTCTTCAGTAGACAGTGAATTGCTGAGACTGTGTGATAATGTGTGTGTGTGTGACTATACTGAAAGGCCACTATGAGGTCACCTCAGAGCCTTCTCTTCTCCAGGCCGCACAGCCCCAGCTCTCTCAGTCTGTTCTCACAGGAGAGGTGTTCCATCCCTTGGATCGTGTTTGTGGCCCTCCTCTGGACGTACTCTGACAGGTCCGTGTCTCTCCTGTACTGAGAACTCCACATCTGTATGCAGTACTCCAGCTGAGGCCTCACCAGCGTGGAGCAAAGGGGCAAGGATCACCTCTCTTGCTCTGCTGGCCACGCTTCTTCTGATACAGCCCAGGATATGGTTGGCTTTCTGGGCTGTGAGGGCATGCAGCTGGCTCATGTCCTGCTCGCCATCCACCAGTACCCCCAGGTCTCTTCTGACAGGGCTGCTCTCAATCCTTTCCTCCCTCAGCTTGTACTGGTAGCCTCAATCCGGGTGCAAGACCTTGCATTTGGCTCTGTTGAACCTCATGTGGTTCACCTGGCCCCACTGCTCAGCTATTTAGGTCCTTCTGGATGGCATCCCATCCCTCTGGTGTGTCACCACACCCTACAGCTCGGTGCCATCAGCAAACTTGCTGAGGGTGCACTGGACCCCGCTGTCAGTGTCACTGAAGAAGATACTGTCCCCAGCACTGACTCCCTTGGGACAGCACTTGTCACCATGCAGACATTGAGCCATTGATCACCATTCTCTGGACTCGATCCTGCAGCCAGTTCTACATCCATTGAACAGCCCACCCATCAAATCTGTATCTTACCAATTTGGTGAGCAGAATGTTATGGGGTACAGCATTCATGTAGTAGCATGGCATAAGAAACTGATAAAATGATGCTTTGATCTCTGCAGTAATAGAAAATGTACCTTGTGTTTTGGTTAAATGTAGTAGACTTTCTATGTCTCTTGAGACATCAAAGCCTTTCTACTAAAGGAAGAATAATGGAAGTTTCATAGAATAAGAACTTTATACTGCCACTGTGAATGCACCTGCAGAATAATAGCTAGGAAAACAATTTTAAGAGAATGTGAAAAATCTCAACTCCAGCACTTCAACAGTGATTCAGATCTGAGTCTCAAATGATCTCATGGAACAACTGTCTCCTGTGCACGTTCACATGTTCTTAGTGGGAGATGAAATTACTCATATTGCTTTCTGAATTTTCATAATGCTCTCCTTATCAGATAGCATATGATTTGGCTTGTTTTTCTGAACTGATTGTACACCAATATGGTCTTTAGGCTTGATCTTGCAAAGATCAGGGTCTTGAGGGTAAGACTAAGAGTGGAAAGAATTGGACGTTGATGGTAGTTCTGCACATCAGTTGATCCAAGGTAACTGACTGTGCATGTCCTGCTGTTGTCATGAAGTACTGTGTATTAGGGTAAAGCCATGTTCATAATGGCCTCGCTTTGATCTCATCCTTAGTTTGATTAAAGAACACATTGTCCCAGGAAGTGGGGTAAGTCAGGGAAGGGAAACCCAATCTATTGCTCTTCACTGTCATAAAAAAAAAAAAAAATAGAAATCTTCAAAATGTTGCTGTTGATGTCCTGTGTATTCATGTCAGTGAGGTTGTTTGATGTGATTTACAGTGAAATCAAAGCTCTCCATGTCTCTGAATATATTGTCTGGATTGAGTTCCTTTGAGGACTTCAGTGCAGAACCTTCAAACTGCTTTGGTTCAAAGGTGCATGCCAGCATACATCACCCAGCAGCATGCTGGGGCTGCAGCGCAGATTGGACGTTTTGAATATCACACAGGATGTACTTCTAGACGTCCAGGTGCTTGCCTGAGATTCTGTCTTATGGTTTGTTGTCTGCATAGAGTTGCTACGAAACAATTGTGAGTAACTGAGGTTGTTTAAATATGTTCAGCCTAGTAATTTCTCCTAGGAAAAGAATGAACTATTTTAATTATATTTGGTATTAGTCCTGCGTAGACACAAGAGCCAACATGATTCATTTCACTTAGTAGTATATTCCTCTCAACTGAATTATGTGTAATTGCATAGACATGGTCACTTTAAATATTTTATGTATTTTTATAATGCAAGACAGTGCAGCCTTTAGGGCCAGCAAAGAAATACTGCTCTGTAACTTTTATTCAATTTTATTTCAGCAGTTTAATAATTCATTTTAACTGGGTTTGAACATCAGAACTCATGGCTAGAGTACAACCTGCTGCTGTAGTTCTTCAGTAGGCAAGTCAGATAAGTGAAGGGGAGTTTTGAATAGCCAGTAGAGGGAAGCTATGCATGCACCCAGCTGCCAGGGGAGCTTTGGGTTAGGTATTAGGAAAAGATTATTCTCCAGAAGAGCAGTGAGGCTCTGGCACAGGCTGCCCAGGGAGTGGTGGGGTCACCATCCCTGGAGGTGTTCAAGTTGATTAGAGATGTGGCACAGAGGGACATGGTCAGTGTGCAATCTTGGCTGCTGGTGGACAGTTGGACTACATGATTTTAGCAGTCTTTTCTAACCTTAATGATACCACGATTCTAATGAGAAACATTCATCTTGTTTGCTTCTTCAAGTGCAAAACATGTTAATGGTACAAACTGGCTAGAAGCTTTCTGACACAGTAGGGTTATGTCTTGTGAGAACTACAGACCTGGTAAAACAATAAGTATTGCAGTGAAATAAGGAAGGGTTCCTGAAGAGATTTGTCTTGTTTGTTGCAATATTACCAGGTGGTTTTACAAGAGAACCAAAAGCTTCAGTGAGTTAAAATCTTATATCTGCATTTTGAATAATTTGTTGTGAATTTCAATGGATAATTGTCACGGGAAAAGTTTGCCTGAAAAATATCACCTACTACTTGTGATGCCAGACAGCATATTTTATGAGACATTTGTGTTTTGACAAAGCAAGCTCTGTCATACAATTTGGTTTCACATATTTTTATACCAACACTTAAATGTTGGACTCGAAGTACTCAGCTGTAAGAAAATATATTTATAATCTCTTTACAGTCACGTGTTATTGTGTGCTGAAAGAGTTGGGTAGAATTGCTTGTAACTCTTCCAGGTAATTTAAAATAATACACATTTTAGAAAGAAAAAGGAACTGCAAACAGCAGCTCAGGCTTTACATCTGATTGTACCAAAAGCATCTGCAGAGCTCTCAGTGAAGCTTGCCAGTGACTGAATGTGACTGTTGGAAGGATCCCACACTTGAATTTGAATACATTGGCCAACCGTCTTGTATAGGTGGCCAAAAGAATGAATTCTACTTTTGAAGGAAACACCTGTCCCTGCTGCCTCCGGTCCTGTGCCTCCAATTCCTCTTGGCAACAAAAAGGGGTAGAAAAGCGTGCTCTGTTTTCAGAGTATTTTTGGCACTGCAATGATCTATTCTTACCTTCCAGATGTACCTCCTCATATCACTTTTCTTACAGCATGTCCATGACATCTGTACATTCACCTCCTATGTGACTTCAAGTATTTTCATCCTTGGTCCAGATTCCAGCTGAGGGCAGAGGGATTTTTGCTAGAGCTGTGTTAGGGAGATGGAGTCACTGAGCAAAGCACCAGTGAAGCTGGTTCTGCTGTAGGGTTAGGTGAGGTACAGATGTCGTGTGAGGGATGTATTCTAAGTGTTGTACTTTTACATTCAGCTCTTGAAACGTAGAAATGTCATGCATGCACTGAAACTAGACTGGCACTGAGAGCACTGATTGAGGCCTGAGCAGACGGTTTGGCTCCTCTGTGGGCAGGTTTTTGTGTTCAGACCTCTCCTTTTTTGAAAAAGAGTTTAGAAAATTGTGCTTACTTCAGAGCGGTCTTCTATATGAGAGTGAGGTGTTTGAATCCTGCTGGTTGTTTGTGATACGGAAGGTAGCTGGCAAGTTTAGGGACAGAGCAGGGCTCTTGTAATCATGCTTCTGACCAGAGTAGCCAACATTTGAGAAGAAAGCTCTGTCAGCAGGTTTGCTGTATATCCTTTGTTTGAACAACTCTTTGTGCCGCTCACCTTATCCCAAAGATTCACAAATAGTATGAATACAGTCAAAGCATATTAAATGATTGATTTGAACAGATATTCATAGGGAAATGTGCCCCATGTTGCATGGGGCTGTAACTTCCTCCATCACAGGGGTCAACTGCAGAAGGTTAAGACTGTAGCTCTCCTTGTCTAGGGAAGACATAGGGCAAATGAGTGTGCTTGCTTCTTTTGTTTCCAAGCCTGAAGATCTTAAATTCCTTCCCTTTATGTACGAATGCTGGGAAGAATGTAATTACTGTAAGTGATAGGGATGTTGATTAATGCTGCCTTGACTGGTAATAACACCTATTTTAAAAGGTGAAAGCTTTTCGATGTGGATGTTCCTACGTATTAACAATGGAACGCATAGTCAAGAATTCAGTATTTTCCTGGCGTGTTGAGTCATCACACACAAGACTCCATTTGCTCTTCATTATTCATTTGTTTCATTATCTTATTTAAAATGACTTGGAAGAACAGGTATCAAAAGCCTCTAGCGTTTTATTCAGTGGGTTTAAAGAAAAAAATTATATATATATATATATGCATATATAAGATCTCTATTTACTAAGCAGTGAGCATCTGCACAGTGCCAGCGCTGAGCTGGAAATAGAACAGTGACTTCACCAGCTAGTTTTGTAATGGAAAAACTGCAGTTAGCATACATTTTGCAATGCATGTGGTTGAGAAAGCAGTGTGAACAGCTTTGCAGTGACTGAAACTTCATAATTATAACAACACAAAGAATGAGCCAGTATTTGGATGTGGAGTCGATTCTTTGTTGCTTTCTCCCTTGAAGCCTCCAGGCCATAAGAATTTAACAATCTGTGAATAAATAACTGCTCTTTAGCTCATCAGAGGTGATGCTGCAATTCTTACTGCCTCCGAACTTGCTTAAAGCTTCTAGGTTTAATAGGAAAACTGCATCTGCAACTACATAATTGTCTAGATAACTATTATTGCTTGTAATAACATTACTCACAGTTTAATACAGTATAATAGAGGACTTGGTTTTGGTGCAGAGCACTGACATATATAAAAGCACCCTTTTCAGTTAAATTCTAGGAGACTGTAAATTTTTAGAAGGTTGGAGGGAGCTATTACATAAGGACAAATATTTACCTAATGTAATCAAACTCCTTTTTTAAATCAGAACAATGGTGGGAGTGCAGTTACTATGGCTCTGTGTAATTTTGTGCTATATTTGGTTAAGTTTGGCAGGATTCAAGCCACAGATGATCATCTGATTTTTGAAAGGGAAGAATGTGGCAGGTTTGCATTCGTGATGTACCCTCACCCAAACCCTCCATAACTCTGGACAGGAAAAATGTCCCAAGAACTGTTCATCCACCAGGAAGTTTGCAGCACTGCAGAGCTGTGTTGCTGAGCACGACTTCTGAAAGATGTTGCCTGCAGAGGGAGTGCAGCCTTCCCTCCCTATGCATTGTGCACTTAATAGAAAAGGATGTGTGTCTCAGATACCATCCTCATCTTCCCAGGACCTCCATTCAGCCCAGCCCAGCCCGGGGCTGCTCGTCCCTGTAGCAAAGATATTGCAGGGAACCAATCTCTGCTGTTCTGCCATTGCTCTGTGCAGCTGAGGAGCTGCAGTTATCCCTGATCCACTGGTGTTCTTCCAGAGTGCTCCTTACTTCTAAGCTGATAGGTGGTGTATTTTCCTGGCCATTTCCTTGTCCTCGAGGTACTTATTTACTGGCCTTCAATGGGCAGAGGAGAAGTTCTTATTCCCCCAAGCTGTTTTGGGATGCAAAACCATGTCAAGTGATGGACAGGAGTAAATTTGACTCTATTTTTGTATTGCTTGTGGCTCTCCTGGTTCTTTTTGTTTGTTTGACTGTTTTTTTTCTGTGTGTGGGGGTGTGTGGGGTGTTAACGCAAGTTCTGTGTATTGCCACAGACTTTGAACATGCAATTGCGATAATTAGTTAAGAGATAATTAGCACAATCAGAGTAAGTCATCCAGCAGCTTGAGCCATCTGATGTGACACAGAGTCTTAGCATACTTCGTATGTAACCTTTCCGAGAGCAGTTCGTGCTTCAGCAATGCAAAAAATAGAAGTGCAAGAGTGAAAACAATATCTTTTCTTGACAACAAATGATCATTCTTTGTCTGTTGAGTTTCTTTGTCATATCCCCTCTGTTCAGTTACATTAGAAAGGTACTGAAGCTACTGGTGGTTAGGAGAGTGCAGTGTGCACCCATCTGGGCAGTGTCCATGAAACAGACAGTGTAGTAGTGTTCATAGAGATGGTTGTCTGATAGGCTAAATATTGCAGCTAGGAGGAGGAGAACGAAACATTGAGCAAGATGAAGCATAATCTCTTTGAAATATCTGATCCATAGCATTCATTGTTGAGAACAGCATACCTGCTTATTTTTCTGGAGAGGCTGGGCAGAGGTAATACAGGGTTACTGGTCTAGTTCAGTGGTTCTCAAATTGAGCTCAGGCATGCCTTAGGGAGCCATAAAATACTGTATTTTTGGGGTTGCATATCCTGCTTTTATGTCATTCTTATTACTTGCATTATTCAGAATAGGTAAGGTGTTTTATTTTCAGAAAAGGAAATCATGCACACGAAAGTCAGGAAATTGATGATCCATCAGTGTAAACATTGAATCCAGAGTCACAGTAACCTTCCAGTGGTAAACTTGTCTTGGCGTTATGCCACAGTGAAGATACTAACCATTCCATATAGAAATTCTACATTTTTTTATTTGGGAGTAATTGCATTTTTTGTAGATTGCTGGGTATAGTTGGAATTAATTCATGAATTGCACTTCAAAGATGTAAAATGTTATACATAGAAAATATATTTTGAGACATGGATTTATCTGTCAATTCAGAGGAGTAACTGATGCTGAAATCAAGCTCTGAAGATCCAAAGTGCTGGATGTACGTTTGGAAGACTTCAGCCAGTCTTGACACATGTCTGAACTTTCCCAGAACATACTGTCCTTCCTGAAGGACACATGGTCTCTCTTTCTCCATCTGTCTTCTGTTTCCCCTCCGTCCATTGTGCTGCCTTCTGTTTATTTTCTGAAGTTGGTTCTTCTTTGCTTAAGGTAAAGACTTAACAAATCATTGTAAATAAATAGCATTGCCCCTTTATGTTAACAGCAGAATGCTTTCCTTGGTTTGCCACTATTTAGCCTGATTGAAACAAGCTTCTGGCATATAATTACTTATTCTGGTCATTAAAATCCCTGTTAATAATGTACTATATTAGATGCCATCTGTGTATTCAGAGATATTCTTGTCTGCTGAGTCAGAAGTCATGATGTCAGATGCAGAGGTTGGTCCATATGTATGTTACAGATACCCCATCCATGTTCTTGAATTGAGGGCAAGGGAGGATAGCCTACATCTTATTTCTTTGCTTACTCTAGTGAAGTTAAAGAAAAGCAAGTGGATTCTCAACATTTCAGGAGATAAAAAGAGCATTTATGAGCTGGGAGATGGTGAAACTCAGCTTGGCATCTAGAGTCGTGCGTACAAGAAATCAGATAAATATTGTTACAGGTTTTGGAGGACCTTGGTTAGAAATGAGAGCTACTTTTTAAGATGGGATATTTCATTCTAAGTTGATCCTACAGAAGATAAAGGCTTTAATCAAGGCTGCCATTGGAGCATTGGGAAAGGTGATCAGTCTCAGGTTCCTGAGCTGAATCTGGCTCTTTAGGCGCCAAGTTGTCAGAGACATACTCAGGAGAAGACCACATGCTTTCTCCCCTGTCTGAACCACTAAAAACAAAAACTGGGTGAGAATCATTTGTTTGTTTTGTAGGCAAAAAAAGAAAAAAGCAGAACAGCTTAAATTACCAGAGTGGTTGGATCTGCTTTTCAGCTTTAAGATAGGAAGATTTAAGATAGATGAATGCTGTCCAAATCTCACACCTTTTGGGGACTCTTACAAAACCCTTGCAGCAGGGCTGTGTTTATAAACATAAACTTTACCCTGGACTCCCTCCAGTACTTTTCTGTGATTCTTCCTCCCTGTGGAGAGCAGGCTTAAAGAGAAGAACTGCTTTGATACGAATTCTTCTCAAGTGAAGGTTGGAAACCATTCTGCAGAGTGGTTTCAGCAGAAAAGAATCCACAAAATAACTTCATACAGGCTCCTGAAGTCTTTATAGTGATGTCTCATAAATGCCAGCTGTTTTGGAGACTTGCATTACAGATTTTGGAGAATTTCTTACTGATTTGTTGTTCACCTTTTGTTCCTTTAAAGATAACATTTGTCTTGATATGTAGAAGATGTTACTGGGCCAGTCAGGGGGAACTTCTTCCAGAAATACTGCCTAAAAATATCCAGTGAGAACCAAAAGCAAACCAGACTGAGCAAGCTAAAATGTTTTATTTTACCTATCTGTAAAAGATCCCATTGGGAGATTTTTATTAACGGACTTGTGCAATAACTTGTGTGGTAAGTGAAGAAGAATGCATCATTTCCCCTGGAAGACAGGCAAATTGAATAAAAGTTATATCTCAAAGGTTAGGACAGCCTGGATAGCTCATCAGCTGGATAACCATGTGATAGACCCAGAGGCGACTTCAGAACTGTCATCTCAGCTATTATCAGTGGAACTAGCCAAGGAGTCAGCTGCTATAGTTAGACCAGTGGATCTCGCAGCAGGCAGTTCAGTGCAGCCCATCTGTGCTGCCCCATCCTTTTCCATGCGTGCCACTCGGGCAGGTGTAAAGGAGAGAAGTCTCTTGCATAGGGTATTGCATTGCATGAAGTGCATGGATTTTAACATGTAAGTAGTTGCTACACTGACGTACAACTCCTAAAGAAGAAACTCCTGTCTGAGTGATGGAAATGAACTGAATAAACAGCTTGGGTGCATATTTCAGGATTTTTTGCATGTTTTCTGCTAATTGTGCTCAGCAAACGTTGGTGTATTCCTTGTGTAAAGAACAAAGATGAGCTGTGTGCATTGCTTGCTCATTTTGACCTCAGGTAGAGATGCTGCTGTGTGTCCTCTGAGTCAGAGGACCTATGCCTGCATGCATGTTCTCAGCCTGTGGTGGACACGAGGTTAAGTGCCCTCTCGGAAACGTTTTTGGAGATGTAACCAAGCATATCAGCGTGCCTATTGCAGCCTATTGCAGCGTGTTTGCTTCGTGAGAGCACGGTGTGTGCTGTGGCAGGTGGCAGCTCACTGATGCATTGTGATTTGTGTCTGGGCTCTGTGAAATTTCTTAGGTTTCTTATCTGGATGGGTAGGGCCCTCTTCTGATGGTATGAATAATGTTCCCCAGCCTTTGAGAATGTTTTATTACAATTACAGATAGCAGCGTTGAAAGAATGAGATTGTTTTCTATTTACATGGAAAAAAAAAATGCTTAAATTATTAAGGCACAAGAAAGCAAGAGGAAACATGGTCAGAACCTGAAGTTTGGGTAATAATTTCTCTGTACTTGAAGTGACAGTTGTTCTGTAAGGAGCAGAAATGACAAAGATTTGCAGTCTCTGTTCTGAAGCTCACTTGTGTGCTGTCCGTCCTTCGCCTCTGCATCTCTCCCTTGTCTGTCTGGGAGAAAGTGCTTCAAGTATCCCACCTGAATGTTGGCAAGGCAGCGCTCTTGGTGACTGCTGTTCATTTCCTCTTCAAGCGAATAGGGAGTGGGTTGTGCAACTGCCTTTCCATTACTGGGGTACTGTGTTGGATCTTGTATCTATGGCTGGTCTTTGGTTTTGCGTGAACTCTAATAAAGAATATTTTTTTATGCAAAATCTCTTCAGCCACTCTTTAAAATTTGCAAAAGCCTTCATAGGAGTAGTGGAAAGATATAACAGAGGGGAGGAGATCTGGGTAGTGAAAGTGCCTAATCTCTTTTTCTCGGGAGACACGGTTTAACAGGAAAGCTGGTGCTTTTGGGGGGAGCCTTGTACAGGCTTCTTGGATAAGTTTCTGCATTTTTGGATGAGTCAGGATAAGCCCCTAGATAATATAAAGGAAGAGCAGTGACTTGTGAAACGCAACATTTTTCTGCAATAGACCAATTAGTACTTTGCTTCTGTATTATTTATAGAGGATCAGTTGAACTTGATGGTTCAGTATTCTTTCTCTGAATCTGTGCTTGAGATTGTACACTGCTTTTGTTGCATATTGGAAAGGTCAAATTTAAAATGTAGTAAAAAAATTTGTATCCCTTAAGAGGACATGGCTCTATGTTCTCCATTCTGCTGATGCACATGTATTTTCATTGTACTGATCAGTTCCGTTGCCAGGAATCCTTTGTCTTTCTGTTCATGACATTGTCTAATCAGTTTTATACCAATATTCTGTCTGCAGATAGCAAGGTTTAAAAATAGACTGCCTCAGCTGTGTAAAGATGAGATACCTGAAATCAGCCGTGTGGAACTAGTGGGATTGCTTTAAGTGATGGGACAGTGCCAGTTTAGCCCGAATCAAAAAACTGTGCTCGAGGGCTTTAAATCAAGCAGGGCAAATCAGTCTTAACCCCGTCAGACTTGCCATTTAGAGGTTTAGGATGTAGCTTCCCCTTCTCACCACACAGGGCCGTCTACTTATTTTACTTTGTGGTCCCTTTCATTGCCTTTCAGAGTCTCCTAAAAAGCAAACAACCCTTTTGCTGTCTCAGAAAGGCTTCAGGGATGTTATTATCCATTCGTTTTCATGCTGCTGCAAGAGCTGGATAGGATGACTTGCCTAAGGTCACCCCAAGGAGTCTTGTCAGCGCTTGGAATTGAGTAGAGGGTTATGAGTCACAATCCAATGCAGTCGCCACGCGGCCTCTTCTGGTGTTGGGATGTCTCATCTCGAGGCAGCTTTCGTTTGGCAGTGAGAAGATGCTTCCTAATGGATTTGATGTATTTATTTCTGCTGCCTGTCTTTTCAATCTGTGGGACTTCACTGTCTGCGCCGAGTTGTTAATGAAGTTAAGAAGCAGTGAGTGATTGGGATGTGTCTGGGAATCATTAGCGCTCTTCTCCAACAAAAGGTTGAATGATAATATCACTTCAAGCTCATTTCCAGAGTATTGTTATGTGAAACAAAGGAAAGAGCTGTTCTGCTAATGATTTTGGGATGGGGAACGTTTGTTTCCAGTTTATCTACCAATGGGATAAATCTGGCCCCGGATGTTTAGATTAAAGGCTAACCTTTAGTCTGGGATGTGATCACAGAAACTTTGGATCATGAAAATGTATTTCAAGAGTGTCTTCCATCAGAAGCCTTTCTGTTGTTTTTCCTTTTTGTATTACCAGTGCTCATTTGTGTGGGAGATTTTATAAACATGGCATCTGCTGCCAGTGGATTTGGAAATTGCTGCTATTTGTCGATGGCTTCTTAGTGCAAATTGCACAAATTAATTTCTCTGTGCATCTCAATAGCTCTTTGAAGACACTGTAGCTGCTCTGGCTGAATGGCAGCCCTTGCTGTCAGCTCACAACTTCCACTCTCAGCAATACCTGATCGAGAATTCTGAGGTACTTTTCTCCAGAATAACTGTAGAAAGAAAGAAAATGCCTGTGAGCCTTGTTGAGTGGTTGGCTGACAGAGTGGGATTTATTTTATTTTGGTCTTACCAAAAAATAACTAAACTCGGTATTGCTTGGTTGGAGCTAAGCACTGAAGCAGTGATCTCAACCAAAAGCTTGATACTTGCAAGGTTTGCTCTGTATTTTAACACCAATCCAGTTATAAAGTAAGGATACACGTGCTTGGATCTATGGGAATGGAGAAGGAAGAAAACCTGTCTCAAGCTGCACCAGGAGGGGTCTGGGTTGGATATTAGGAGAGACTTTTCCAAAAGAGTAGTGATGCTTTGGTGTGTGTGGCCCAGGGAGGTGGTGGGGTCCCCATCCCTGGAGGTGTTCAGGAAAAGGGAGATGTCCCACTGAGTGATGTGGTTAGCGGTGCAGTGGTGATGGGATGGTGGTTGGACTCTTTTCCAGCCTTAGTGACTCTTTGATTCTTTGGAAGTGTTCTGAGGAAGCGATGAGACTCGGATTGCTTGGATGCTGGGAGGGCAGCTTGCAAGTGTCAGGGCACACTCACTTTGCCCTTAGACCGTTCCTCGAGTACCCACTCTTGGCCTTATCCAGACACTGAACTGCAAGGCAGGGATTTTTTCAGTTAACCAGTGCAGCTGTTCATTAAGCTGCATTTTGTCTGCGACCACACAGTTTTACAGCAGGAAAATCAATAGGAAATTTTTGAACTTCTTGGAAATCTCTAATCTGGAATGGAATATTCCTTATGGTTGTGCTTCTGAGTTGCTGGATATCTCCCTGTGGGTAGTGCAGCATTAACATGCTGACGTGCCTGGCAAACAAGAGGGGAAAATTGGAACAGAATCTAAATACATGTGTATGTGCTGTTACAGCAGTTTTCCTTAATAAATGCTTCTGGCCAGACTGCAGTACCCTATAGCAGATCCTAGCCAGCCGTGGAGTGTCTGTCTGCATGCGGGCTCTTCTGGAGCAGTGCCAGTGAAGCCCAGGAGCTGGGGCAGTGTGTGCTGAAGGACAGCAGCTCCTTGCTAGGATCCACAAGCTGCGGGACCTGAGAGCTGTGAGCAGAGCAGGTGCTCTCTGGCCTCCTAAAGCCAGCCGAGCTGCATGGGGCACCCAAAAACCAAGAAATTGAAGCATCTGCTAATCCAGCAGGCTTTCTGTGGTGCCCAAGACCGTAATCCTTGCTCCGCACTGGTGTCTGCCCCACAGAGGTTTTTGCTGCTGCTTCTGCTGAAGAAGTTCCTGAACTAGAGAGTATTTAAGAGCGGTTCCACCCTTACTCATTTTTTCCTTTCCAAGTATTGCCCAAAGACAGCAGTGGTGGCATGTGGGTATGGGTCTGATGGAGGACCTCCATTATTTGGACAGTGCAGAGACTGGGGCGTGGAAAACACATCCATGGGATGGCTTGGCTGCTGTTAGGGGAGTTTGTACTTCTCCAGTTCTGCTGCTGACAGGTGCCAGGACTCAAGTGTGACTGTATCAGCTGCAGCCTGTGCTTATCCTCGCTGGGCAAAGTTACCCTGTTCTTTAGCACCCTTTCACTCATTTAAGTAGATTTAATTTGAGATTGTTATTTGTCAGTTGTCTCATGATGCCGTAATGAGAGTTGAGGGCTTGTGTGTTCGTTTTTAATGTCAGCACCAGGATTTCATGGGAAGAGAGAGGTGCTTTGACATCCAGATTAAAGACAGTTACGCTTGTAGAATTCATTAAGTCCTTGAGAAATACTTCTGCCTGGAAGCTTTGCCCTCCCACCCTTGGCCACTCATCTCTCAGACCCTCACAGCTGAACAGATGTCAGGTCATGGGTACGGGCACTTGTGTTTCTTTGTAGTGTCACGTGCTTCATACAGTTTTCTGTGGAAATCCATATTTTTCCCCTTAAAATCAGTTTAGGAAAAAGGAGCTCTGTAGGAAGATAAGCCTGGGGCCTCCTTAATCATTGTGCTTTCGTCTTGATGCCAGAAGTAGGAGGAAGGTACAACTGAGAGGGTTCTTGGAAATGTGCTCTTTCTTCAAACTGTTCCGAGAACACTGCAGTACAGAGTTTGCCTTCTGTAATTGAATGAGAGTGAACGCTGCAGCTGGTGCCATTGATATAAATAGAAATAAATATTATCCTTAAATTTATATTAAATATGACCTGTTTATTCTCTTGGAAATAATTTCCCCTGCTGCTTTTTTTTTTTTATTAGGCTGTTAGAGAAGCTGCATGGTAGCCTTCTCTTACAAGTCCAAATTCAGTAGAGGAGTAACAACACGGTCTCACAGGGCAGATAATTTTTACCAAATACTTTATCTTAAAGATAAAGAAATCTTAAGTGCCGTGTAGAGAGGCACAGAAAACTGCACTGGTCAATTTTTCTCTAAGATGCCACTGAGGAGATACAATTAAGACATACCTCCCACAGTAAGATAAATGCCAAAGCATCTCAAGATCATCTTACTGAGGAAGGAAGTGATGCAGCAGATAGTCCAAAAGCTAAGTCGTTTTTCATTGACAAATAAAAGCCTGGGCATAGAAAACATGCAAAAAAAATCCTCACCCCAGACCCGAGCAAATGAACAAACCAAGCAGAGCCGTATCCTGCTCAACCACCTTTTGCTTCTGAACTAGAGGAGGTGACAAAGCTGCTAAGATAACACATTAACAGCCCATAACTCATTCTCTGAAGCAATTGTGGTCAGTCTGAGATAAAAGGGTGAATGGAAGGTGATGTTTCTGTTCTTCCCTCCCCATCCCCACTGCCTACATCCATAGATGATGTCGAGCAATTTATCTTCCCCTCATTTTGTGTTCGTGCCAGTTGCACTAATTACAGGCCTGAGCATCTTTGTACCACTGGTTTCTATTTTCAGTCTGATGTTTGCTCTGTGATACTGCAAAAAGAATGAATGCTGCTGCATCAGAAACAACCTGAAAAAGTCATTTTGGTGACAAAATGAACTGCATAGCTTTACATTTTAAATAGATTAACGTACAATGGAGGAAATAGGAAACTCTACTTTTCTTCATCTGATAGACCCTCAGTCGCAATACACTTAATACGTCAAATCCAAATATTTTGTGACTGAAGCTATTCTCTTAAAGTTCTCATTTTATGGTGCACGTGTGCAATTATCTTTGCTAAATGCTATCATTCTCCACTGAATAATATGCAGTTTTTATCTTCAGTCTCATTTATTAGTTCTTCTGTACCCAGAGTACGTTGTTCTTCTGGAGGTATTTTATTCAACGCGGAGTGCAATTTAGATCCCACTCTGTCAAATTAGTTTCAAGAGGGGATTTTCTATTAAAATTACAAAGCAGATTCCCCACAGCAAGCCATCAGGAGGACGCTGTGAGGAGCCAGAACCAGGCGTGCTGGCATGAATATGACTGCTGCTCCCTGGTGCCACCCGTCTCCGACAGCGACCTGTAGTGATGAGGAATGGAGAAGGGAAGGGAGAAAATCGGTCAGTGCCATTGTACGTGCTTGCATGTGTGTAGCTATCAGTTTAAACTTAGAAAGAACCCAGTCAACTATGGTTGTGGAACATCTTTCATTGTTTTATATACATACATAAACACACACACACACACACATACATATATATGCATACTTTTCTGCCCTGCAGTGTCCTTTCAGAAGAGGTTTTGGGGAAATGCTAGGGCCTTGCTACAAATGGGCAGCATTAGGTAAATGGATGTTTGTTATTGAAAAATAAGGGTGGGTATTAGGAAAAATTTCTCTTAAAGTGTGGTTGGGCACTGATGCAGGCTGCCCAGGAAGTGCTGGGGTCACCATCCCTTGAGGTGTTCAAGGAAATCAGGGATGTGGCACTGAGGGACATGGCTGTAGGCAGTATTTGTGGTAGGTGGACTAAATGATCTCCAAGGTCTTTTCCAACCTTAGTGATACTGTGGTTCTGTGAATCTCATTGGGTATCTTCATGCTGATACAGTTAATTCTTTTAACAATATGATCCAGATGACAGTACTGCTCAGTTTGTTGATTAGTAGGTTGTGAAACTCTTTTGTAGGCAATGCAAGGAGCAAGAGCATTTTTTCCAGTAGAGAGCCAATCCTTTAATCAGCATCTAGCACTCCTACGTCTGTTTTGAGGGTTATATTTTAACAACCTCCATCAATAACGAAACCAAACCAAAGCTGCATCCTAGATTACTGTAGTAAAAAGATTTGTCTTGGGAATTGACTTAAGGCTGATTTGATTTTAAAAATCCATGCCATACTCTTGTTTCATCTCCACTGCGTTAGCTGTATGTCAGTAATGACAAGTGATTTGTTTTTTCTGGGCAGCTGATTTCCACTTCATACAAATGATACTATATTTTATAGCAGCTAATCTTTGTCTCATTCATTTTTAAATGAGTTTCCAAATGTTGTTCTGTGCTGATTGGGTCTAATTTTTAACTTGGCGTTGGAACTGTTAATACTGTCAGTTCTTTTTAAGAGAATTTTAATTTTTAATGTTGCAGTTATTTTTAACATGGAGGGATGCAGCAGATCTAATCTTTCACCTATTTATAGGCCTTTTTGGAGGAAGGTTTTTTAGCAGACTTTGATTCTTCATTATTTTGACAGAGTTTAAGGAAGCAACACCTGTAAAGCTCCTTAATGCTTTGAGGAAGAGATGATGTCTTCCTTGTTTAGTGAGCTCAGGATTCAGTCTTGCAAATCAGGACTGATGTCAGTTAACTATATAAGCAATCTTCCTGACTTGAACAGTCCAAGCACAACGTATGGGAAATTTTGGAGGAAACATTACTTCTGGAGCCTTCAGTCATTGGTCCTGGGAGCTGTGGTCTGCATTTCTTCTTACACCCTATGTATTATCCCTGGCCACATTTCGCTGTAGGGCTGAGTCTGGGTGCTGCTGTGTCCCAAGAAAAGGGGTTACAGAAGCAACCAAGGAGGGAGGAGGATGGAAGAAAAGAGTGCTTATAAGCAAGAGTTGTGGGGTAGAAACAAGGCTGCTTGTCTTAAGAAGAGGAGAGTAAAGGCATTAAAGTTCTCTTAGTAGTTTGTGATCATAGGATCTCATACGCAGTGTACTGGTTAGACAGGGTCTTAACCTCAAGGTAAACCACTGCTTTTAATGTATATGCTGCTGGATTTCTTAGAACCATATCAGCTTGACTCAGAGCTTTAGCCAGCACAGTGTCCTGTTGACACGCAGCCAGTCCTGCCTGCTGTCTTTGCCCATTTTTTATCTCATCCCATGAAGAACAGACTATCTTTTATCCTGCTTCACTTTCCCAGGCTCTTACTGAGCATGCGCTCCCAGCACAGTTTCTGATGGCAATCTGCAGTCTGAGCTTCTTTGTCAGGGATTCTCTTCCAAGCTGCTCACATTGTGGTGCAGAACCCACTGCTCGGAGGTGGTGGTTCAGCACTGATTGCTTAAAGCCCCCCTCTCTGTCTTCTCCTCTTCCACATATGTTTTGAGTCTGAACTGTTGCTCCCAAGCACATTTTTCTCTGGCTCTTTGCAGCAAGGCTTTCATTGTTTCCTTGCTGTTTTTAAACAGTTGTGCGTATTTATGGTGTTTTTGCAAACGATGTAAGTACCTGTCAGAGAAATCACTTTACTGAGCAGCAAACTGCCCACTCATCTTCAGCACGCTGAGAGTATGAATAATCATCTCACTTCCAATAACAACGAAAAAAATTGGCGAAGTTTGGAAACGCGTTGAAAGAATATTGCAGTTGTATCAGTACTTGCTGTACTGAAAAGAAAAATGTGCTGCTCAGAAGCACAGCTCACCCTTGTTCTTGTAACAGTCATGTTTACAACCTGTTACAGCTTGAAGGATTTGCTGACTGCTTTTTGTTGTTGTTTTTGCTTGGGTTTGCAGCTATTACATTTACAAATCGGTGGTGATGTCACAGAGCTGCTTCAAGTGCTTCTTCCCAATCTGGTTCCATCCTTACAATAAAACCGACATTAAACATTAATGTCTTTCCTTTTCCAATGGGCGGAAAGAGATGTAACAGTATATTACTTTTTAATTCCCGATTAAGACTTAAAGAGAGGGTGTCTTGTTCTATTATCTATGCAGATTGGCGGCAATGATGGCGATAAATCAAAAGAGAAGGACTTAAGATAAACTGCAGCGATTGATTTGATGTGCAATTGATTCCTCCTGTTCATCAAATCCCTGGGTGCTCTGTGGCTTTTCTTACTGTGACAAGATTACTTTCCTTGATCTATATACGGAGTTATCTGGATTTTATCTTCTTTTTTTTTTTTTTTTGCCTTAAACTGTGTTTGTGCTCAGGACCAACACTGAATGCTTTGAAAGTGAAGTTTGTAATCACTGGAAGATATTTAGGGACTTCTGAAGCTGCAGATTTTGGGTGCTTAGCACAGCAGTTATTTCACAAGAACTGGAGCTCCATTGCATAGCATTTATACATGAAAAACAACGTGTTAATTTTTTTTTTTTTTTTTTTTTTTTGAGTTGATTTTGCACTATGCAAGTTTGCCCCTGAGATGTTCCCTGCAATGCTCTGCCTTCCTGTGCTACTTGGGCCATGGTGGGCCTGAGCTGGAGCAAAATATGGATGCAGATTGAATTGGAAGGAGTTACATCAGAGTGATATTCCACCTTTGGTTTGTGAGAAGGGAGGTGTGACTGTTCTTAGCTTTCTTGTCTGAGGTAATAGATCATTTTGTAGAATAATGTGAAATGTTTCCCAGTGACAGCAGAACTTAATATTCGCTAATAAGCTAATGACATTGAAAAGAATATATTAAATGCAGAGACACATTTGTCTGCCATTAACATTGCTGGGAACAAAATCAGGCTCGTAATTCATAATATGGATTGAAGCCTTCATAATATATAAAGGAGAAAAGAAAAGAGCTGTTAATATATTTCAAGCAAGCGATGCTGATAATATGCAGAGCTAACTCACCATGTCAGTGCTGCACATATTTTATCTTGAGAATAGACTTGGACATGCTTTTGGGTTATCTTATATCAACTGATCCACATAGGCTGTCAATAATATGAACTCTTAGCCCAGAGCAAATACCAGTTAATGTGATTCAAGCTTATGCCTTCTTTAGTCCTGTGCTATAAGAACGCACGGTACCAGGAGCTAAGCTTCTGCACAGTTGCTGCTGTTCTGCTGATGCTTTGTGATTGAACCCTTGCCCACTGATGGCAAGAAGTGATGCTTAGTCTCTGGGGTTGCCCGTCAGTGTTTGACACTTGTGCTGAATCTGTGAGAGCTCTGCAGAGCTTGCCTGCGTGTGAGGCTGAAGAGCTTACATCCGTGGTGAAGCTCCACGGAAGCCTGTACGGGGGGATTTGTCCTAATAATTTCAGTTTTATTAATGCTTCTGATCTTTTCAGATAAGGAATATATAGATATTCTTGATCTTCTGAAACTTTGTTCACTTCAGTGGAGTTGTCCTTAGGATTAAAGATAAACTCATTCAGACAAGAGCTCTGGCATAGCAAGTTAACTGTTCTAAGTCCATTATTCATGACTGACTGTATTTTGTGCTGTGATTTTCCCAATTTATCAGAGGCAGAGAAAGGAATTTGCTTTTGCAGAATGACAGATTTGTAGGGATTGCAAGAGACTCTAAAGATCGTGCAGTCCAACTCCTGGACTGCTGAGAGTGCCCAGCCAGAATGGGTTATGTTGTACAGAGGGGCAACTGGTAACCATCCCTGCAAACAGAGTAAAAAGAACAAAGGGATTTTGATGGACTAAAGAAGGGAGAATAGAAGAAGAAGGAAACAAAACAGAGTTGTTGCGATAACATGGTTACACAGATAGTTGGTGCATCTTTTGCATTTTAATGATGGTTTGGATTGCAACAATACATTGAGGAGCCTCTATGAGTGACTTAACTTTGTAAATTTTTAATTTAACAAGCAATCTGATGGTGGAAGCCTGCTCCTGTGAATCAGTGGGCTTTGGAGGAGAGTAAGAAAAGAGTCTAGAAGAGTGTGTGTACATATGCATGCAGAAGAGAGCACTTGCAACAATGGAGGTTAGAAACAACTACTGCTTAAGAGGGACTGCCTTTAGAAGGAGGCAAGTTTCTCCTTGAGCTGGGAACTTGTGAATTTCAGCTTTCTTGGCCTACTGTGCCTTGTCAGCCTAAGAAGGAACACTGTGTGTAGAAACTGCATGTGTCCCAGTGTTATAACCAGTACCTGAGGCATGCTCTACTGGTCTGTCCAGTGACCAAAAGAAGTCTGAGCCAGAGAACAGCACTGCTAGTGGGACACCCAAAGAGGCCTTCCAAGCCTCTGAATTGTGCCTGCTGGTAGTGTGCAAAAGGCTTCTTTCCAGCCCAGGGAACATCAGCTCTGCCTCTGCTTAGGCCTTGGTCCAGGTGACCATCTTCATACTGGTGGAAAGATGATTTCAATCTTAAGTTGCTATTAAAATTAGGTTTCCTGTTGCCTCTCAATTAAAGTAGGATTGTGGCTTCAATGCCATTGGAGCATATGGAGTTAAATGATTCTGTGAAAAAATCAGGTCGTACTTTCAGACTGAGATGCCACAGTGGAGGAAGCACAGGTTGTATTTGAACAACCATGGCAATTAAAAAAAAAAAACACAAGTCGTGAAAACTCAAATAGGTTCTTTCTTTTCATTTAAATTGTTTCCTTCAAGTGAGTTTAGTATTGAAAGTTATTGGACTGTAAAGAGAGACCAACTGCTTTTCTTGACTTCTCGGAAGTAATTACACACCACATGCTGTGCTTCCATAAAACTGGGTTTGTTTTATGACCGCGAGGTGGGAAGCTACCAGGTGCAGTGTGGAAGTTTAATTGCTGAATATGCAGAAAGTCTACAGTGAGCTTTAAAATTTGTTACAAACTGGCTGACTTAAATTTAATACATTCTAAATAGCAATTTTACAGAATGAGACAGATCTTCATTTCAGTGCTCTCGATGTGGGACTCAACAGATGTGTGTTTTTTCAGTTTTAAGGACTAGTACATTTATTTTTGTAAAACAATGGGGTGTCTGCCTTGAACATAAAACAACAGAGAAAATGGGTGATTTTGCTGAAGAATGGTATTCTCTTGGTTCATGTGTCTTGCTTTGCTTGCACAAGTATTCCCATTGACATCAGGAGAACTTCTACCTGTATGGGTGCGAAAGTTTGTGCCTTTCTGCAGATTTGATCTCAGTGTGGAAATTTCATTAGCTTGTTAACAGTTTAAGCCAAAGACATGTTCCAGCTGAGTTTGGAACCAAACCTTACAGCATTAACTGGCTTCCTTGGGAAACAGTTCTTCCTGTGTTCCTACCTCCTGTTCAAGCCACAAAGTTCTCAGTTTTTTACAGGTCGTATCCTGCAAGTTGACACCTGGGTTGGTTTTCCCTTCTCATCCGTTTCTCCTTTGTACCTCAGATATGGTAAAACCAAGCTCACAGCTTTGTCTGCACAGAAATGTTACACAGAAATTATTTGCTCCCACGAGAACTTTCTTGCCGATAGTGGGAATTTTAGGGAGGGCTGTGAAGACAACAGCAAAGTGTAGAAATGAGCCCACTAAGCAGATTTCATGAATCTCTTTATCTTCTGCTTTACTACTCTACCCTATCATTGTCTGTTAGTACTTTCCATTTTGACTTTAAATGAAACTTTAGCACAGAACTGAATGCGTAATGGCATTTACTTTTTGGATTTGCACTTGATCTAGAATAGCACATAAAAAACAAAATAGATGCGTTCTAAATCTAAAAGAAAACTTCTCAGCGCTTCTCAGCGACAAGAGAATGTATTTTTAACTCAAACTAAAAATAAAATAAACCTTTTGAAGCATCTCTATCTCCTTGAAATGAGTTAATTGCTAGAGAAGCATGATTCATAAAACCAGAACACATCTGGGACGTAATGCATTGTCCCAGTAGTTCGTGGATGAGCACAAATCCACAATCCCCAGTTCATTGTCTCATTTCCCTTTTCAGCCTGAGGGAATTTAAATGCCTTTCTCCTGCTTCCTTGGAAACTATCATGCTGCTGACCTGTGGAGTCTGTCTGGGCTCAGCTGAAGGTTTAACGAAATAAAACAGTGTGGGAAAGACAGATTGAGAACTGTCCTCGCTTCCCTCGTGGTGCAGGGCAGCCGTGGTGCCTTCCTGAGCAATAAATGCTCGAGTCCAAATCCGCTCAAGTGTAGGCAGGATATTGCCTTGCTGATGAGTGCTGCAGCCAGCAGCAGATTCGAGCACTGCTGACACCAGTGCTCTTTCATCAGCTGAGCAGAACCCCTTCCTTTTCCCCACATGAAGCTACTTGGCAGTTTTAACCCCAATTGTGGTTTGACAGAAACACCTTTCTAGACAAGCAGTGTGTTAGGCTGACTATTTTTCCTTACCGTTTCTCCATGATAAGTGTATTCAACCATTGGGAAGGCTTATCTTATCTAATGTGTTAAGATTGAGTGAAACCATCTCAGAGCCATTAGCAGTTGAGTAAATTGCACAAGTAGCTCTGCTGTATGGAGTTCCTAGTTGGCTTCTGGAGCACACTTTAGATTAAGTCATAGGATCATAGAATGGTTGGGTTGAATGGGACCTTAAAGCCCATCCAGCCCCAGCCCTTTCTATGGGCTGCTTGCCCCCACCACATCAGGCTGCCCAGGGCCCCATCCAGCCTGGCATTGGGCACCTCCAGGGGTGGGGGCTGCCACACACCTTTGGGCAGCCTTTGTGCCTCCCCTTCTGCAGCTTGGCCAGGAGTTAGAGGGACTCTGTGGCATTTCTGAGTCTAACAGCGTCCAATGCGAAGGAGTTTGTGAAGCACAGTAGTGCTCAAGGACTTCTGGAGGAGGCTCAAGTAACAGTCATTTCACACAAAATTATACTTTTAAATGCTACTAGGCACAGACTGTGAACTACCAAGTATTTTGATGAATGCCTTGCTATCAGTGGCACTGCTTGAGGGAGTACAAGCATTTGTCAGTGTGAGGAATGTGGCATTAAATTGTATCCAATAAGTTAGACTTTTTCTTTTCTTGCAAGCATTGTGGACAATTCCATAAAGGCCTGTGTAGTTCTACGCACACAGAATCACAAAGTTGGAAAAGATCATCAAGTCCAGCCATCAACCCATTGCAACCCATTACATTTTGTTATGGCTTTGACCCCTTTATAGGGAACCATGCTGCTCTCACTCACTATGTTCGGATTGATGGATTTTTATTTTTTTATAGCACATAAAAGCACACGTAACTTCACAAAATCTGAAACAGGAAAGACACTTAAGCCTGTGGATAAAGTAGACCATCCAGCAGGCCAGGTCTCATGCAGAGATGGAGCCCATCCAACAGCACCAGGAGCTGTGGAGCTCTGGGAGCCCATTTCTGTTTCCCTTGTATCAGAAGACTCCCTGACTTTCAGGCTCTGCATAGCACATTGGGGCATTTTGACTTCTGAGTGCTTGAAAGACAAACTGAGGAAACCAGTGTTTGGTCAGAATGGGGAGAGCTTGGAACGTTCATGTCACCCGGGCTGCAGCAGGGAAGTTGAGGCTGCTTGCTGTTTAGAGGCATGAAGGTGTTGTAAAACACAGGAGAAAACTCTGTCATGTCTCAGGGTTTTTCAGGAGTGTTCTGACAAACACACAGCCTAATACTCATGTTATGAGAAAGCAGTGTTATTGTATAATTGTTTTTTTTTAATTAGGTTTTTTTTTTTAGTTTATTGTAGTTTTTATCTCACATTTCATTCATTCATTAACAAAGCTTAATTTATATACAGCTAAAATTGCAGGCTTTTCTTCCCTTTCCTTTTCACTGAAAGATAAAGCTGGATGTTTTCATGTAGCTAAATCCACTCTAATCAATATATCCTGCAAATCACCTGACTAATTTTATCTAGGAGTCATTTGAGGAGGATAAACTACAAAGCCTGAGCTTTGGGATGAGCCATGGTGAGTAATATTTCAAACAGGCGCATGGATTAGAGCTCCTTGCAGACTTCTTTGCTTGTTTATTTCGAGTCATTTCCTACCATGGTTGTTTTCCAAACCTTCAGTTTATGAGAAAGTATTCCAGTGTTTTTAAGTTTTGCACAAATCCTGATGCTTTGTGCTTAGTGGTTGGTGCTGCTGCTCCATGAGCAAGGAAAGTCTTGCCTTGCTGAGGTTGCCCTAGAGTATTTTCCATCCTTTTTATTTTTCCAAAGCATGAGGCCAGGCAGGGATTCATGTAACCTCTTCCTTGCGTTTTTGGGAGATACTCAGAGGCTGTAAAAGTCTCTGCAGCCAGTCAAGGTGATCCTTTTTTAATAAACCTTTCAGCTGCTCCCGCTTGAATTTACAGTGGTGGTAAGTGTGCGAAATTCAACTTAAATGCTGATGTCCCCAAATTTTGTATTGGCTGGGGGCTGAGCGGGCAGGAATTAACTCTGTGGCTGTTCTTTCATTAAGCGTGACAAAGAACTCAATTTATTGTTAAGCTGGTGTGGGAATTTCCTGAGGTTAGATGTGGGAAGTTGAGAGCTAAACCTACAAGCGATCTTGTGTAACTCAATAAAGAATTCATTTGGAGCAAGGAGTTGTTATTTTGGTGCCTATTACTGCTTGGGAGAGCCCTGCTTTAGATTAGGGAAGTTGTATCTCAGAGTGTTCTCTGTTGGAAGAAATGAAATGCACAGTGGAGTTCTTTTCTTTGTCAACATTATCTTGCTCTCTGGAAATACAAAAGGTTGAGAAGAAATGCTTATATATTCAGTGTAGAAATATGTTCAGTGCAGTGAATGAATGGGATTTTTATGTCAAGTGAGGTCCTGTGCTTAACTTCCACACCCATAAAGTGAAGGCTGAATGTGGATGGAGAGCTCTTGCCTCGCCGGTAATTGTGGCTGGTGGTGCATCAGGCGGATCTCTGGTGTGCAGTGTCTTATCTTTGTATTTGGCCTCTTGGAGCTAAGAAGTTGGCAGAAGAGGAGTTTATTTTAAGACAGAAAAAAGTGCTTGGAATTGCTTTCGAAGTTTCTGATCCAAGAACAGAAGACTTTGGCTGAGGTTTGAACGCTGGGGCAAAAGGAAAGCTGCAAGAGATTGTGTTGTTCTCTGGCATGAGTTGATCTATATGGTTAGATGTAATGTGATGGGCAGACTTGAATGAAAAATGTAATCAGTGGCACAAAAAGAGATATTGTCTTTATGCTTGCATCTGTGATTGGACGCTGCTGGTTCTGTGTCATTTGGCCTTTATCTTTTCATTTCTTTAATTGCCTGCTTGTTAGATTGCAGTTTATTTTGGAGCTTTCCATAACTCTATACAGATTTTAACTTAGTTCTAAAAAATCATTTAATGAAGATTTCCAGAGAGCTTTACTATTTTCACGCTTTGCTTTCAGGCACGCTAAGCTTTAATGATCCTCGTGAAATTTTCTATAACAAATATTCAAATAAAGCAGTCAGGACAAAAGACAAAACTAGTAGATTTAGATCTATGCAAATCAATAGAACATGAAAGCAGAGCCCAAAGGATGGTTGCAAGATGAATTGCATTGACTACTGATGGGCAAAGCCCTCCTGTGCTGGTCTGGCGGAAGGTTGAGTTTGGCTTTTGAGTAGGTTGAAAAAGACTTAGAGTAGGTCTGTGCTTGACTTTTGTCTTTAGTAAATATAAATCACCAGTGGTGCTTGGACTGAAGTGTAAGGGTGGTAGCTTCTGAGGTGCAAGAGGGCAGAAATGGTTTTATTGATTTACTAGTGGGGATATCGTACTGCCTTCAGTTCCTGAACTATGAGTGTTGTTAATGAACTGTTCAGAATATTTGTGACCCTGAGCTTGTTTTCAGTGCTGCACACAACTGTACTGCTTCTCTTTCTAAGGGGACTGTTCACAAGCTCTTAACTAAATATGCTTTTGAGTTGCTGATACTAAACAGTGTAAAATGGACTTTTGCTTAATCAGGACTTTGGGTAGCAAAGCCTCTCAGTGCTGCATCTACTGAAGAGCAAGAGGGCTGCATTTGGCTGACAGATCTTATATTGCAAAAGCAAAAGTTGGGATAGAGAGTTTCAAACATCTATAAGAGCTCCTGAAATAGGTGATGCTGATGAAATGAACGCTGACAAAGCACTGCTCTGTGCTTCCGCTGAATGCTTGCATCCTGCAGGTTATCAACTCTCCTTTGTTGCAGTTTAATATCTTAATAGGGCAGGAGGTGCTTTCAGAGGTGAAGTCAAAATCATCCACAGAGGAAATGGAAGAGCAGAAGTGATCAGATAACTCATCTGATTCCAAAATGAACATCTCTTTGTGATCAATACTAATTCTGAGAACACCATTTGCTTTAGCCTCTCTGGAATCTTTTACTGGTGAATGGCAAATCTTTGAGAATATCATGCCATGTGTATAGCCAGTGGTGGTGCCTGAGCTGGAGGGACCTGCAGGATTGCAGCTCGAGCATCCTGCACCTTGCAGGTGTCCAGAAGCTGCACAGCATCCCTGAAACTGCTTTTGAAAGCTCACATGTCTCATATACAGGAGGCAACAGGTCTGTGGAGCCTTGGGCTGAGCAGCAGTCGTGGGGTGAAGGATTGAAGTGAACCCCCAAAACAGCTCAAAGCTGCATTAAGGAAGTGGGGTGGGTCTTGCAGAGAACAAAACTGTATATTTCAGAATACTCAGTGCTCCTGTCATCTGTCTCAGAGGCTCAAGGTAACAGCAGATGGAACAGTGTGAGTAGACAAGTGATTGATGTGCCGAATAAAGCACAGGGAAAAGGAGCCCTGGATGAGGAGTCTGAATTTCTTATAAAACAGATGAATGTAACAACACACCTGAAATGCAAAGGAGGAGGAGATGTACGTAACCTGTTTTCTATTTCAGGTCTGTTTAAAACAAAGAAACAAACTATGCAGGTTATGGGGTTGTTTTTGTTTGTTTGTAGGGTGTTTTTTTTAATATGATCAAAATTAAGGAGCTTTTTTGTCTGATCTGAACTGAAATTTGCTTGTATTTTTCAAACAGGCGAGGTTACAAAGATGGCATCTTTTTATCTCAAAACAGATACAAATGTTCTTTCTAGGATCTCAAGCATTTTCACAGGGCAGTTATGTTATATTCTTCACAGATTTAATACAAAGACCGACGTTCTCTTTCAAGTTCTTTTTCACCTGTTGTGATGTTGCTCCTCCCAGCCCCACTTCCCTAGCTGAGCTGTCTAGGGCTCAGTATAGTGTGCACAAATGAGAGCCAAGCATCTGTTGCCTCAAATCAGAGCACCTTCAGGCCCTTTGGTTTCGCCCAGGAGCATCAGAGGATTGCCAGCATCCTCAGGGCTGTTCAGATGAAAGCATGCTGATGCAGCTTGCTCTGTCTAATGGGTGTTCACACCTCTCCTCCCCAGGTGTGAGGTTGCTAGGCTGTGTGGTGCAAGGCAAAGGAGGGCTTCTTTCACTGGAAAGCATCTCCTTACCTCCTCTTTTGTGTCACATTTATTTCTCCCTGTAGAAAGCAGCTTTTGGAAATGTCTGTCCTTTTAACTGCATGTGTCCTGGCTGACATCCTGTCTGCCTTAAAACAGGATCCACATTGTTGAAATGGTCAGTGTTTAACAACCAGTACTGTTTTTTGGATATAGTAGCTTGCTAAATGCCTCGAAGTAAGAAATCCAGTGCTGGCATCCCAAAGCATTGTGGATGCCTTAGTGACCATAGCACAAGAATTGCCTCTCCTTTTAATTGGAATGAAACTCTTG
The DNA here is from genome assembly GCA_023055505.1 of Callipepla californica brunnescens. Taxonomy (NCBI): domain Eukaryota; kingdom Metazoa; phylum Chordata; class Aves; order Galliformes; family Odontophoridae; genus Callipepla; species Callipepla californica. Next base: position 14,228,802 of record JALIRH010000013.1, read on the forward strand.
AGAATGTAACGCAAACACCTGGCCACTTCTATTGACTCTTAAATTACAGTGAGGCAGGCGAACAAGAGATTTTATTTGCTTACATTTTACTTGTCTGAAGTGTAGCTGAGATTGGCTGGATGTCTTGGTGGAGTTTCTTGCTTGCTGAGGACCAGCATTCTGCAGGCACTATTGCCTGGGCTGGCTGTTGCTCTTCTGACTGCGATACAGTAGTGGAGTAAGGATGTCCCTGTTCATTACAGGGGAGTTGGACTAGATGGCCTGTAGGGATCTCTTCCAACTCCAACAATACAGTGATTCTATGAATGGAGGCTTGAGGGAACAGGAGGGGCAGAGCTCATTAGAGTCCATTGTTCAGATCATTCATGAGTGAAACTGTTTCCCCCCCCCCCCCCCCCCTTGAACAGCGGCTAATGAACAAAAGATTATTTGGGGGCACAGGGAGCATTACTGGGTTGGTTAAGTCGTGTCTCTTCATCTTCCACTGGGACTCATGAGCCTGAGGATGCTGCTCTGCTCGGGGAGCTTCCAGTGGGCACTCGGTGCCCTGCAGGGCTGGAGCCTGTGTATGCAGCAGGAGATGGCACGTTGCTGAAGTTACACACAGACAATTAGCTTAAGGGAAAAAATCTATGATCTCGGCCAAGATAATGTACTTAGCTGGTTAATAGTGGGCCTGCTGGTCTGCAGATGCTGAGTCATTTACTAATTGCCTCGCTTGCATCACTGCATTATCCTCAATCTGATTTCTAGTCCTCAACTATGCCACAGAGCAAAGGAAATAGGGTGGGCCCAGCTCAGCCTCCTGCTGTGGAGGAGCTGTGTGTCCAGCAGCTGGGCACGCTTGGGAAATGAACAGGGACATGCTGGGTAGGCTGTGCTGGAAATGCATCTCGTCTGCCCTGTATTGTCATTAAAAAAAAAAAAAGAAAAAAAAGTGATGAAAGAGCTTTCAGGGGCCTGGGGGTGTGTTTTAAATACAATGGACAGTGAAGCGAAAGCTGCAAAAAATTAAATGCTCGTATCCTTTGAAGTCAGGCGAGGGTACTGCGATTCTGTTTTGATTCATGCCTGCCGGCAAAAATAAAGCAGGTTGTCACTGAAGAAAGTCTTTCTTTAAACCTATTTATTGCCGCTTAGATATTCAGCCCACTGGTTTGGTGGTGGTGGCAACTGTTGCAAAATGAGTAATCCTGAGAGCTGCCAGGGGAGGAAGAGAGGGGCTGGGAGTGAACCTTGGTGGTGGTGGTGGTGGTGGAGTTTGGAGCAGTGCTGTATTGTGGTATGGAGAGGCTAGGAAGCAGCTCAGCAGTGGGACCAGTGGGGTCCTGATGTCTTACAGTCCTGTGGCTCATGGTAGAGTAGCAGGGAGTCAGGCAAACTTTCACCCTACAGAAACCTGATGGGCACGTGGTAGCATGAGGCTCAGCTGGCTCAAACAGCCAGCAGGAATGACTGCCCCTCAGTGAGTGTGGGCCATGGGTGCTGCCATGCAGTGCCTCCTGAGCTGCTGGGGAGCAGAGCCTGGGTGCCAGCTCTGGGCTGTGGCACTCACAGCAGTGTGCTCCGCAGGCTGTATACAGCATCACAAAGCTGCCAAAACACAGTGATGCCACGTACCCGTTCCAGGATCTCACATCAGTGACATGGGCCTCCAGAGCTGAGCATCACTTCTTGTCTTGCCTGGGGAGGCTGAAGGTTTTGCTGCAGACATTTGGCCTTGATTGTAGTGATAAATACTTAGAAGCGCTCTATAAAAATATTAAAGTGTCTCTTGAAAATATCAGAGGTTCACAAGTAGGTGTGCCACTGAAGATAACAGTGTGCCATCAACTTCACAGGAACCAGGGTTACATGGATGTCCTCTTCAAGGACTGTCTGAGATGAAAATGCTCTTGCTGTGCTGCTGAAGGCTTTGTTTGAGAAGCACGCAGTGTTTCACCACATTTGCAGGAAGGTTCAATCTTCACAGCTCTGCTTTCATCATAAAAAAAAATATATATATATAAATGCACTGAGCTTGCATTTACCTCCTGTGCAAAGACTTTCTCTGAGAGTAGCTGAGGACCTGAACGTATGGAATTGTGTGAACGGATCTATCTGCACGAATGGGAGTTTGGGTGAGACGGCTTCCAACCCAAACTTCTCTGACTTTCTGTAAAATAGCTCTGAGTGAATTTACCAGTGGAAGCAGCTATTTTTAAAGGAATAGCAGGCTCTTTTTAATGTACTTAAGTTCATTTCTTCGTTGTTTAAACAAAGAGTTCCAAACTTTGTTGTTAGATTTCTTAATGTAGCTTCCATTTGAGCGTTGCTAATAGCGTAACAAGCTCAAGAACTGCCTGGGAAGTCCATCTCAAGTTACTGCCTGCATCATCTGATGCTTTTTGGGATCGGTCGATGTCTTTGGCCCCATAACCTTCTCCTGTCAGAATGTCATTCTTCTACAGTCTGCTGTTACCTGGAACGTGCAGACCAGCTCCCCACCTTGCCCCATCAGCCTCAGTAGTTGACTCTGTGACACACAGGGCAGCTCAGAGCTGCTGCCATAGCTGCTGGGGAGCAGTGAGCTGCGCTCCCTCTGCTCTGGCTGCTTTCATGATTGCTAAACTTAGCATCTCACTGGTGCACACGTTTTAACTTCCCTTCTCACCTTTTTTAGCTCACGGTCTCAGTGTCTTCTACAGAGATTGCAGTGTAAACATTCACAACCAGAGTGCGTGGATGCAGGGAGATGACAGCCAAGTAGTTAATTATAAATGAAAGAAAAACCCCTTTAAGCTGTGCCAGTCCACCCAAGTGATCCAGATTTGTCTGATAGCCTGTGTGATCACGCTTCAGTTCACTCTGTCACAGTGGATTTTCCATGGCTTGCAATCTCCCCAATGTTCAACTCTTTTTCATTGTTTTTGACACAGAATTTCGCTGTAAACCTTTGAAGTGGCCCAAAATGATGAGAAGAAAATTAGAAAAAAACAACTATAGTGTTTTTCTGCTTGATCCAAGACAGCTATGTGTGATGTTGACTGAGAGTTTATTTGGAATATGAGGAGTTTCATTGCCCATGAATTGCGTGTAATTGTAATGGGCAGTGGTATGCTATAACTGGGTACCAGTGCTATAATAGCATTATAATTGTTGGAAAATTAACAGATGCAAAAGAAAAAGATAATGTTTTTAGACTAGGGTTCTAGAGGAGAGAATAACAAAGTTGTAAACTAGATTTTGATTGAAGATATGTAACCGCAGACCGGGGAGCACCTCTGAATTCATGAGCAACTGAGCTAGAGAAAAATCTGGGACAGCAGATGCCCATATCCCTGTACCTGGGGAGCAATCACAGCCCTGAAACGCAGCCAGGACGTTTATAGGACTAGCAGGCTACTTCGCAGGGCTGAGTGACTTTGTGCTGATTTTCATCTGCCTAAGATCGTCCCAAATTTTCCCCCATCTTGAGGGACAGAGGCGTTTGTTTCTATCATAGCTCCCTAAATCTCTCTGGCCATGAGCGGCTTTATGCCCATGATTTAACTCTGGAGGAAACTCTGCTGAGGACATGCCAAGGGATGGAGCAGCGTGGAGGGCTTAGAGCAGGCAGTGCTGAGGATTTACATCCTCTGTTGGTTGTTTGGTTCTTTATAGTGCGATGGGGGATGCTGAAAATAGATGTGCAGCCCTGAGCCCTTGGGCCTCCATGATGTGCTGAGGGTGGATGTGACCCTGATGTGAGCAGAGGGAGAGCTGCCCAGCTCCATGAGAGCATCAAGCGAGAGCTGCACAGGAACTTTTGCATCTCCAGTGCTAAAAGGAGTGCAGGACACAGCCTTTTACCTATTGCAGTCACGAGCCTCCCAGGTGAGGAGCAGTCTGTAGTCAGAGATTTGTGGCTATCATTGCCTTTAATAGCTTATTGGGGAAAAAATGCAAAGACTAATATTTAATACTTTTTTTTTTCATATTTTACTAGCCAGAGCTGGAAATCTTTGGGGATATAATTGGAGAAAATAGCATTTTCAGGACTTGGTTGTACTAGCAGCCTCTTCCCATAGGTACAATGTGTTACCACAATGTGCTGAAGACATTATTTTAATTGGTCTGATGCAGACCTTCCCAAGATGAATGATTTGTCTTCTTTTTATTACTTCATTTCTACTTCATTACTTCATTTGCAGTCTGTCATAAAAGTGGAGACAAGAAGGCCAGTGTCTGTATTGAGGATGCAGGGAACTAGTGCTTTTTGTAAATCATTGTGATGGTGGTGAGCGTTTTTATGTCTGTGAGCTGAACTATCTGAACTATGGAGGAAATTGCTGCTCCATTTCTGATGAAACAGAGCATCATGCGATGAAAGAGCAGCAAAACCTGTTACGATGCCAAAAGCTGTGGCATGCTAAAGGTGATAACTTGTGGGAGCACAGGAGAGAGAAAATAAACCTAGTGACTTGTTCCTCCACTTTTTCCCCTATCATAGATTCATGTGCACTATTCATTGCTAAGTAATAAATAATAGTGAGGCAGGAAGTGCCGCACAACAAACTTTTTAGGTTCTTTATTCCCTTTTCCATCCACATGTTGCTGAGAAGAGTACAGGTGAAGCACTGCCTTTCAGCACAGCGTCAGTGAAAGCAGGAAGGATTCACTGCAGTCTGTTGACCCTGCTTTCTGCATTAGGTAGCCTGAACAATTTGTGAGAACAGTTTCTATGTAAAATGAGCCCTTACTGTTGGGCAGGTAGAGTATTTAGAGGCACAACAGCAAGTGGTAGGGCTGTGGGTCTCTCTGATGTGTGTTACATGTCCTCCTGCTGGATGCAGACACCAAACAGCAGCTTGCCTCCATTCTCCTGCCATTCAGTCACACTGAGCATCCTCAGGGGTTGTGGTTTTGCTCCTGTTAGGTTTATTTACCCTGAGAGGAGGGAGAAAGGCTTGGATCCTCTTCTGTCTGGTGCCTGCAGAGTGGTGCTGGTACTGTTCCAGCTGGGGGGGCTCCTGGGTGAGAATGTCAGCCCACTAAGTTTGCTGTTTCATTCTTATCTTATTTCACTTTTCTGCTCTTCGTTCTTCTTTTTTATATATCTGTCAGAATTTGCGACGTTCTGATTCTCTACAAGTTTGCTACACTAGTTTATTTTTGCAACTTCAAACAGGAAATCCATCCCCACCATTCAGTTGTGTTGTTCGTGTACCTGCTCCTACAAACATGCCCTGGCACTGCAGCAGCTCCTTCTGTGAGCTCACAGCTGTGCAGCAGGAGTAGAGTCATCATTGGAGCACTGGAGATCTATGACGTTTCATTTACGTCTCATGCAGAACACCACCTCCAGAACAGAAAAGGCAGGCTGGTTTTCTTGTGGTCCCAGAGGGCACAGAACAGTCCAGGCTTACTCACCCCCTGATGAAGAGTGTTCTCTATGTGGCTGTGTACAGTGTGCTGCCTTACCATCGTGTTCTCCCCTGCCCAGTTCTGTGGCACCTCCTAGGCTGTGTGAAATATCAGTGGCTCCACGAGAATTTAATGTTGCATAGTTTCCTAAAAACCCCTTCTCTGATTTTTGCTGCTCCCTTGGGAACAGAATCGTGATAGCGCTCCAGAGGCTCTCATTGTATCGTGCAGCCAGTTTCTAACTGCTGCCTAAGTTGTAATTGTGCCATTTTTTTTTTTTTTCCCTGAGAGCACTTCTGGCACTGTTTATTGAAGGTGAACTTGTGAATATCTAATGCCCTGAAAAAAAAAATAAATAATGCCATTTACAGTACAGCAAATGCCTTGCTCAAAAGCATCTTAAAGCTTAACTTGTGGATGACATTGCATGAGTAAAGGCCTTAGCTAGCTGACCTTTAGCATCCCTCTAAAAATAGATCCCTCTTCACATTGGCTCTCATTCAGTGTCAGGTGGGGTTGTGCATTGGGTCTTCATTACCTCCGGCACTTTCTCAGTGAAGCATGTGAAAACTACACAGGTTTTTGCTTTCTGTTCCATAGTAATATCCTGTGCTGCTCAGTGGAAAGGCTTCCTGTTGCTTTATACATTTAAATGTATATAAATCAAGGAAATACTGAGCACAACAGCCAATGCTGATAGAGTTTAAAGGTACATACTATCTTTTGATACCAGTTAATGTAAGATAGAATGCATTGATTTGGATCAGCCTAATATTCATCAGGGCAGCTCAGAACTAACGTCCTGTAGTCATCAGAGCTTATGGAATGCAATGATGGGATTGAGAGCTCTCATTTTGAATTAAGGTGCGGATTAATTGATTAAGAGGATGAAGTGCAAGTTTGACCTGTTGGGTGTCAGAGCAGAATTTCTTTGCCGTAAGTTGTACCCAATAATACAACAAAAGCAAACAGTCTCTGTGTAAGGTTTGTGCTTGTTTCTAGTGATAAAAACGTATCTAGTTTTCCTTATGGCTGGGTCTGTGGGGAGAAAAAAACCCCAAACAGTAAGAGTGTTACATCTGAAAAATGAAATAGCATTTCTGTTTTTAATTGATGTCTGAGCAGTGTATCAACAATGATAAGATGGTTTGAAAGTGGGAGCTGTGATTGATGCTTCAATATAAGTGGAAATTCATTCCAAACCAATGCAATTGCTTTTAATTCTCACTGAAAATGGCATTCTCCTCTTGCCTCTTCCATCTGTCAGATTACAAGGCTCCTAAAGATTTAGGTCTGTGCCTTGTGTTGCATGCAAACAGCTTTAGGACCGTCTCCCCTGTAACGTTTTAATTTAATGCATGTTTTATGATAATGTCAGGTATTACAAGAAAGGTATTTGCAGTAAAGATTTATGGTGAGTCTCGGCTCTACGATTGCTGCTGCAGAGTACGTAACGTGGTTACGTTCAGTGTTATCCCAGTTACTGCATGTTGTGCAATAGTAACAATTAAAAATAATAGGAAAATATACTTAAGTCTCATTGGTGATCTGTCTTTGTTCATCAGTCTTATTGGGATAGGAGTTTTGGAAAGTGCTGTTGTACTGGAACTTAGAATCCATGGCTGCTGTTCACATTCTGTCAGCAGGTGGATTTGCTGCAATTTCCATATTCAGATTTAATAAGAAGGGTTTTGTTCCACAATAGGGTATGAATTGTTATCGATTTCTTAATGATGTAGTGGGCAGGTCTGGAATGGGTTGTTTGAGAATGAAGCACAAAGAGGCATCACACTGTTCTTCAAGCTGTAGTAGAGATACTTCTCTTCCTTTACAAATCTGTCATTGTTGTTCAGGTTTTCTGAGTTTTATTTGCACGAGGAAGATCCATGAAAGTCACTGGTGGTACCATTTATATCACAAAGTGTAGTACAAGTACACCCTGTGCTTTCATCAGCAGTGTATGTCACAGAAGAGAATTTCGTAGCTGTGTCTTTCTGTCTTTAATTACAATAGTACCTATTTAATGTAGTCCTCTCTACCCTTTTATAGCTGTATTTGGCCTAGTTCTATTGCTTTTTGTGCACAGACTTATTGATCGGGCAGGAGCACCGTCTGCTTGCATGGAGGATCCGTCTAGTTCCAAGGAATAAATTTATGAGAAACTAATGAGTTTTCTGCTGGTGGTACTCTGTGGTACTTTCCACGTTATCTATATGTTACATGGATTTCCAAGCATGATGCCCTGGAACACCCTTCCACTATGAGCAATGGAATTAAACGTTATTCTTGAATGTGATACAGTCATGCAAAAAAGTGAGACATAGAAACACCAGGCAAAGCCGAAACGATTAGTCACAATAATAATAAAAATCCCAGTGCAGAATCCCAGGGGGTCCTGATACAGAATTTGCTTTTAGGTCTCCCTTTCAGGCACATTTTAGGTGCATTCCAGCTCTGTTATGATGCATCTTTGAAGAGGGTTATTTTCTGTTTAGCAGTAATTTCTGTATAATTTCTAACCTTTCACAAACATGCCCAAAGTGATCAAGTTGGAGATACAGATTATGGTTGGCTGGTGTCCTTCCTGAATGACCAGCATCTAATCCACTGTGCTTCTTATACTGTGCAAGTCAATGAGGCAAAGAGCAGCAGATGCCATTGGGATGACCGTGTAATAACAAATTCATGCAGTTATATCATGCTGTGATCACATTTCACTTTTTCCAGAACCAGGTCAGTTTTGCATGAAAGTTTCTTTATGCTGCCAAAACGTGTGTGTCTTTCATCTCTTTGGATTCTCTTTAGAAATGCTGCTTTAGAATAGATCTGGTAAAGAGCTGAAACCTACTTAGCCATGCAAATAGGGAAGGTACATTGGTTAAGGACTTCATAATTCTGCAAAACAAGTTGTTCATTCGGAATGCATTTTTTTTCTGTAACACTGGTGGATGACTTGACATCTTCCAAACAAACTGAGGCCTTTGCTCAAGTACTTCTCTCAAGCTGAAACAGAGACAAGAGCTGCCCCATATAGCACTGAACTATGTCTCTTAGTTAAGCATCTCCTGTCTGTCCCTCTTGAGTTTTAATTGTATACACTTTCTGTCAAGCTGCAATTCTCCCATTTCTTATGTCCTCCAGGTAACATAATGGAGAGCAATCTGTGCACCACATAAAACAGGCTGACGTGTTCATTATCCCCTCGTCCCCTTGAAGCTGCTGCAGTCAGGTTGGATGATTTAGCAACTCAATGCTAGTAGGCTTTTATGTTGTAGGTGCTTCAGGTTTATGGTGAAAAACTATGCTTATTGGATGATTTTTTCCTGCTGTAAGGAGGGCATTAAAAGAGCATTTCAAAACTTGCATGAGCAGCAAGTGACAGCTGCATGTATGTGTGCTTGTGCTTTATCTCTTTGTCTTTGGTAGTCAGGAAGCAGTGGAAGGATCCAGAAGGAGTCTTACTGACACACTGCAGGTTTCCTGAGCTGATCTCAATTTACTGATGCTTCTCTCCACGAGTGAATGATTGCTCTTTTACTTCCAAGTCTCAAAATAACCTCTTCTGTTGCTAGAAGGGGCTTAATAAATAGAAATAAATTAATACATGGCATTTATTAGTGCAAGATGTGGATAGCTTCTGGCTAGTAAAACTGCTTTATCAGGGAGTACATAAAAATGGAACAGAATCTATCACCAGGAAGAAAAAAAAATACTTTGTATGGATGTTAAAAAAGGTTCCTTGTGTGTTTGACGTCCAGCAAGTGGCTTTGCTTAGAAATAGGGCATCTATGGGGAAGACTGGGTTAGGACAGCACTCATCTCCATGTTCTGCATGTGGGAGCAGGGCTGCAGAGCATGGTATCATAGAATTACTGAGGTTGGAAAAGACCTCTAAGAGCATCTAGTCCAGCTGTCCACCTGCCACCAATAATGCACACTAACAACATCCCTCAGTGCCACAGCTTAATGCTTCTGGGACACCTCACTGGGCAGCCTGTGCCAGTACATGAGCTGGGGGGTGGCAGGGGCATGCCAACCAGAGCCAGCACAGGCAATATGCAGTGCTGGGATGGCACGCTGGTGCAAATAAGTCTGCACTCCTCTGTTCCCATTCCTCTGCAAAAAGCCCAGCAACTCAGCTAGAGGATAACTAACCCTGGTCAGCAGCAGTGAGCACTGTGCTTTTGTGGCATCGGTGCACACACGTGGCTGAGCACAGAGTTTGTTCTGATGGGCTTCTGTGCTGGCACGACGCGTTCTGTGTTACAAAGTGAGAAAAGGAGCCCAGGGAATTGAGCACTACAATCTCTGTGGGACTGGATGTGCTTAAAATCTGGAAAATATTTTCCATTACATACTTCACTGATTCTTTGTTTCTTTTGTTGTTTAAGTGTCGAGTTTTTCCTCTCAGCCACTCATCTCATTCTCTTTTTTAATTTTTTTTTTGGTAATGTGTATGCAATTAATTTTATTTTTGTAAATATTTTGAAGAGCATTAATCCTGTGTAGCTGAGGGATATTCAGGATGGATGCATTCATCTGTTCACTCTATTTTAGGCCGTAATTATTTCAAAGTAGTATGACAAGTGGAAATGGCATTTAAGGAAAGCTGAACTACCAGTAAATCTCAGTTACATCTTGTTGTCTTAGAGTCAGAGTCACCAAGGAGGGAAAAGACCTCCAAGATCACCTGGTCCACCATGTTTCCCCACTAAATCATGTCCCATGGGCTTTGTTAGCTCAGCTATTTCTTAAAAACATGCCACTGAACACAGCTGTTGAGAAACGTATGTGTGGAATGGAAGAGGGTGGGAATCATATCCCAGTGGAAATATTTTGATTCTTGTTAAAATCTTGGGAAGTGATAAAGTTTATTGCACAAAAGTTAACCAGTGTTCCATGAGGCTTAATTCGTTTGTTATGTGCATGTACATATAAGTACAAACATAATGTGTGTATTCATTTATTGTACTCAGAAATCCTGCCCCGAATACAACATTCTTCTCATTTTTTCCAGAACAGCAGACCCCAAACACTGCTGTTTGTACCCCATGCCCCATCCCAGCCCCCTCTCAGTGTTACCTAACTTGGCACATATGCACAGGGGAGAGAACACAGCTCTAGGGTGTTCTCATGTACCTGGTGTGTCTGCGCAGATGTTCCAGTTTGGCATCAAAGATGTGAATCACTATAGCAGGTGTGGGGTTTCCTGCTTGTTTGGTAGGTTTCAGGCACAAGGTGATGTTGTTTCCACATGGTGTAGTGCTGGAAGTTTGCAATTGTAGAGCTGCTCTCTGAGGATGGAGACTCTTGGCTCAGTTTCCGTAATAACAGCGGCAGTGGGCAGAGTGGTGTCCGTGAATAGCAGTAATAATAACAACAAAAGGCAGTGCATGAGGGTTGACATTTAACGTACACAGATCCCACTCCCTTTCTCTGTTCTGTTTTAGCTGCATTCCAAGCTGCACTTGTCCCATGTATATGAACTTTTTTCCTCCTCTGCCTTGCCTAGGCAGTCTGGCTTGTCCTGGATCATGATCTTTAGTAGAATATGCGACTAGCAGTAGATAAGGACACCCCCAGACTCTAAGATATTGGCTCCCATGTCTGTAATCTGTCTGGCAAAATTTTCTGCTATGACTTAGCAAACTCCATAGGAATCACAGCAGAGCTGAGGGTGGTATCCATGTCAATAATGCTGGTGATTGATGGGCTGGGATTAAAACAACCCATTTCATGTTGATTCGTGTACGGCATACACTTGATGTTTATATAAGTTTAGCCTATTGCTTGGCAAGCATATGTGCAGCATGGAGGAGAAATAAAAACAAACTAAAAACATCAAAAAAAAAATATATTTTTTTGACTCAGTAATGGCCACAAGAGTTTCTGTGTACTCCTCTCCTGTTCAGATTCACGTTGAGTATGAAAGTGTGCATCTGAAATACAAATGCCATGTTTTGGTAGCCCCAGTGAGAAGTTTGAAGTTTCCATTTGAAAGGCTTCACAAAAATTCATGCTTAGTATTCTTTTTTCTGTTGTTCGGAACTTCAAAAGTGTGCATTTAATATTTGAATTAAGGATAAAGTGATTTGATTCCTTGTTTCATCATTCTATGTACATCACAGAAGACCCAAACAAAGGAACGATTCCCTGCATTTCTGTTGGCATGGCTGAGCATAGTGGATGGGCAAGCCTGCAGAATAATGCAAGGAGATGTCACAGAAACTGAATATAGATAGACACGAGGAAGAAAATGTTTTCTACTGAACTGACAAGGAGAATTTACAGAACATCTCAGGGTCACGGTGTATTGAGAATAATGAAATGCATGTCTACGCACAGCAATGATTATCTGCATGGGAGAGCACAATGCGGAGAGGAAATATTCCTTTGCATGACTGCAGAGCTGCCAGTGGGTTTTTCAGTTGTTTTCTCTTAGCTTCTGATAAATAGCACACATCAAAAGCATTCGTGTCTGCAGAGGGACCAGGCAGTTTTTACCTTTTTTCATTTTTTGGTGTGTTCTTATTTAAAGGTTTTCCATAACTGAGAGTGAAGGTAACATCCCAGGTCAGACAAATTTAAGTTACTCTTTGATTTTTCAGAAGAAATACTTCCACAGTGTCTCAGTGGCACAGTGGGTAGTTGTGAGCACCACCATATTTGAACAGTGGCAGAGAAAGAGGTGGAGATGTTTCAGACAGGAGAATTTTACATCTTTTTGTGAGGCTTTCTCGATAACATCTATCTTTGTTCTGTTGGTTTTTTGTGTTTTTGTTTTGTTTTGTTTTCTGATCTAGGAATAAGTGGTTTTGGCTGGGATGAGGGAGTTGGAGAGAGGGGAGCTAATGCCCAAAGCGTGTCAGTGTGGTAGGGGCCTCTTCTCAAGCATCCCTGGCTCTTAAGGTGCTGCATGATTTTGCCTTTAGCATGAACTGCTTTGTTAGGTAACTTATGGTGGTTTCATAGCAAGAGACCAGGGCTCTGGTGGTTGGTTAGATTAAAAAGATAGATCCTTCAGATGTGTTACCTTGATGTATTATCTCCAGCTGCATGTGTAAAGAGGAGCAAGGAGAGAGCACAGAACTGCTGTTGGCTTCTGCCAGGGAAGAGAGGGTGAAAACCTCTGCATTATTTGCCTGTAACTGCCTGGAAGATGATGCTGAGGAGTATGGGTCTGGGTATGCCTGGTGCATTCCCATCAATTGGCTTTTGTCAGAGCAATTTAGAAGTAGGTGAAGGGAAAAAATTGCAAGCTACAAGACATTGACATAAAAATACATCATCTAATGAACAGCTTCATTTCTTAAATTGGCTTTTAAATGGTAAGACACAGCTATATGTGTGGAGCTCAACAGTGCAGTTGCTGTTGACAGTAAAATTCAGCAAGCTGATTCCTGGCTGTTGAGCTTGGTGTAAAAATGTTTGCAAAGGATTCAGAGGCATGAAGGAAGCTGTGGGGTTGGCTGAGGAAGAGGATGGGAAAAAGGCTGTCTGAGCACATTGCTTGCAGAGAATTGGTGGTGGGAGGGGTTCCTGTAGCACTGCAAGCTGGTGGTGGAGCTTCCTGCACTCCTGTGGGAGGGAATCATGACAAATATTTTCTATTAGGAAAGTGGAAGTAATGACATATGTCGTGTGTGTACTTTTTGTCTGAGATGTGCATGACTGTAAAGAAACAGATGGCTCCTTTAATTCTAATCGTGGGCATGTGGCTCTGCCGTTTATGAGACTTTTATTCCTACACAGATATATTTGTTTAATTCTTTTTAAGAGGAAAGGAAGAAAAATGGCTTTACATCAACTCATTACAAATTACCAGGAACAATGCAGATTATTAGGAAATCTGTATCCAGTGAACTACAGATATGTCGCCTGGTGCAGACCTCAAAAAGGCAAAGCAATCATTTCTCATTTCCTGTGGAGTCAGGACGCCAGGGAGTATTAGATGGAGAAAAGGTGGAAGTCTGTTGGCCAAGGTAGGAGACATGGGGCTCTTTCTTTGCTGAGTTGCTAGCTTTGTCCTTCATAGTCTTGCTTTCCTTTGGCTTGTGCCTGCATTGTCTTTCCCTCACACCCCAGTTATTTCCTTAACAATCAGCCACCACAAGCTATGTGCTGGGACCAGTCCTTCCCCAGGGGAGACCTTGGCCACTTTTCTTTGTACCCCATAATGATGTGTTCTGATGGTTAAGATGTTCCTCCTGTAACTGCTTTAGCAGCTCGATTGCTTTGAAGCAATAACTTGATATATAAACCGTTAAGAAAGTGATATTTGCAGGCGCCACAAGAAGTTTATTCTTTTGCTTTTAGTGCTCTCTGTTGAAAAGAAGCCTTGGTTCAAATAAAATATGTTCCCTGACTGGTTTAATGAATGTAGCACTGTAATCAGCCTCTCATGAGTCTAATGGCACTCTGTCCATAACGTGTAATTCAGAGCAACACTAATTTTCTTCGGTCTCACTGGAAAGTGTGGCAGCTAGGAGTACATTTCTACAGCTAGAAACAAAATGCTGCCATGTTTTAAGTGCCCTTGGACAAAATGAAGATATATCCTCTTGACAATGACAATAATTAAGTAGATCCTAGTTTGTATTGTGCAGGCTTAGTTGCTTGCTGGTGAGTTTGAAGGCATGGCTGTATTGCTTGTTGTCTATTGGAGTTTTGAACATGGTGTTCCATTTTTCCAGTGGTCTCCCTCACCCTTGAGGATGGTGTAGGTGGAGAAAGCTCTCCTTCAAATAAGAAGGTTTTCTGTATAGCGGTGTTAAGGCTGGTTTGCTTCTTTTTATTAAAACACCCTATGTCCCATTAGTTCTACCCCTTTGGATTTTAGTCTAATGCTTAATTACACTGACACTTCCTAAGATGCTATGTCAAGTGATCATTGCGTTGGAATTAAGAGAGGAAGAAATTGAGGGAGGAAGATGGAAAGAGACAGTTGTCCAGTCAGACTGTTCCATTGAACAAGTGAACGTGTCCACCTTTTGAGTTTGGAGGGCAAAAGTGAGTGTTTAGTGGTGTGGAAAAGAGGGAGGAAGCATCTGAAGGGGAGCTGGAATGGTTTGGAGCTGCTGTTACAGGTGTATGCTATTTCCTTGAAGATGAAAGACATGTGAGATGGGGAAAAGATAGTAGTGTTAAAAAAAAAACAAAAACACAAGCATTTTCTTTAAGTTGGTGCTCCTGGAGGGCTGGGGCCACAGCACGTGGGCTGTGTTGATGACCTCAGTGCAAACTTTAATAAGTACTTCTTTGGATGTTGCTGGAGGTAACTCTTAACTTCAGAGCACTGAAATACTCCTGGCTCTTATTCCACTTGTACATCCACAAAGAACAAATTACTGTGGTGGTTGGGGCTCGTCAGTTTTTCCACTGAAATAAGACCAAAGGATTGCTAAGTTAATGCACAGTACTGTATCTGCAGTGTCCCTCCCTAGATATATTTCTTTTCATGCTTTAATGCATAGTAACTCTGTGTACAGAAGGAAAACAAAGCATTAACTAATCTTAACTATGTGGATTTTCTTGATGAGACAGAAGGTTGAAGGAAAACAGAACCAAAAAAGAGGTCACAATTTTAATTGATATGAAGAGGAGAAGGTTTAGAAATGAAAGCTGTGATTTAACAGCAAATAGAAGCAACTTTTTTTTTGTTAGCTTACTTTATAAACGAATCATCTTCTCATCAGAGCACTTACTAAAGCGAAGGTGCATTCTGAAAAGAGCGTCAGCTGCGCTGTTGCAGAGCTGGTGTCTGGCACTGTGAGTGTGCGTGTGATGGAGTGCGGCACAAACATTTGGTATCCTCCCAGACAGCACATCTTCGTGGTGAGGAGTAGTTTTGAGAGTGTTATCTAGAGGCACTTGTGCGGTTTTGGCTTTTGCTCCTTTCTGGATTGTACTGGTGTCTGCAACCGAGACAAGGGCTGGAAAGTTCTCAGAGACAGTTGAGGAGTTCTCTGGTTGAGGATTTCCTTGACCTCTTTCCCCATTACTACCAGCATTTCCACCTGGAGGCCCTAAAGCATCAGTTGTTCGGTGTGTGGCAATTTGAAAAAGACATTAGGCTGATGTGTGCTGGAGAAAGGTCTGACGAAGGAGAGAAGCTGCAGACAACTGCCATGAGCCACAGAAGTCATGGGTGGACAAGGAGAGATTATGAGCTTAACTGCTGAAAAGTTGTCAGTCCGTGTGTTTGTGTGCCTGTTGCAGAGACTCGCAGTCAGTTTTGCTCAGGGATTTTTTGTTTCACCTCCAGCTTCAGAAATGAGCTGAATTAGTTCTGTAGCTGGGCTTAATTACTCCAAACGTGATGACTTGCACACTTGGAAATGTCACTGCTTAAAGGCTAAACGCTTCCTCGTTTCTCTTTGCACCTTCTTTAAGGCTTTAAGTTGCACCAGGGGAGGTTCAGGTTGGATATGAGCAAAAATTACTTACCAGAAAGAGCGATGAGGCACTGGCACAGCAGCCCAGGGAGTGCTGGGGTCACCATCCCCGGAGGTGTTCCAGAACCAAGGGATGTGTCACTGAGGGATGTAGCTATGGGCACCGTGGGGGTTGCTTGAGGTTGGACCAGGTGAGATTAGTAGTCTTTTCCAACTATAATGATTCTACAATTCTCTTGGTTTATTTATGTCGCAATAAGCACAGAAACACTTTTTCTCTACCTCTGGGCAGGAGGCCTCTCATCACTGCTGGTTTTATAGTGACAGATGGCCTTCGTTGCACACCGGGGTCACAGATTGGCTCTGGGTATTTCAGTGGTGGCATAGCCATGCTTTGTCTTTTCTACCTTTTCTTTCCTGTAATCTTAAACCATCTTTGTCGCCAAATATAGGGGGGAGTTTATCGGTTTTATCTGTAAACATTTGTCCTGCATGACCACCTTCACAACGCTGTTTATGCTGTTGTAGAGCCCCTCTTCTTATCCAGCGAAATAACCTTTTCCTGGATGAAATCAGATACTGAAAATGTCACAGTATTCCTTCGCTTGAACAGATCAAGGTTTTCCATTTCGCTATTTCTGAGGTTTTCCTGAGACAGAAGAGGCATTTGGCACAGTAGGTAATCTCTGATGGTGTCTGCAAACAAGGCTGCAGTCACAGGA
This sequence comes from Callipepla californica brunnescens, assembly GCA_023055505.1. Taxonomy (NCBI): domain Eukaryota; kingdom Metazoa; phylum Chordata; class Aves; order Galliformes; family Odontophoridae; genus Callipepla; species Callipepla californica. The sequence continues at coordinate 14,245,303 of JALIRH010000013.1, forward strand.
GTGTGATGGTAGCTGCTCTAGTGAGTGCAGCGTACATCAAATTGCTTTAATGAGTCAGTGCAGTTGTGCTAGCCTTATTACATTTCTGAATTAATGGCTTGGAAGGAAGTTTGTTAGCCTGTTATACTTGAAACCAAACAGCAGCATGCCATATTGTATAATGGCATAAAACAGAAGAATGTGAATTTAAATGTACCTCAGACATTGGGCGATCCTTTCTAATAATAAAACAGCCACATACCAACAGATAGGTGTTAAAAGAACAATCCTAACCATTCAGGTGCCAGTTCTTACAGATCAACACGAGTCTCCTTTTCAGATCCACGCTCTCTTGCTTTTAAGGTCGGGATAACACAGATATGTGTGGATATATGCATGCCAGTGCACATATATGTGAATTTTTACATATGATGTTTAATACATTTGTCTGTTTGGGGCTCTGGTATAGATGTGCCATCCCAAGAGCTAGGTTGATTTCATATGTTCAGAGAGGTCACTAATATTTGAAGAGAGGAGACATACAGGTTTCTGTTTTCATCTGAAGGCCTTTGGTCTCATGTTTCTTAGCTGATGTGTTGTATGAAGGATTCATCTTAGTTATAATTTCCAGCATAAACTTCTTGTTAACCTCAGGAGAACTGAACACCCCAAACCAAACAGCATTCTTGGATTATTCCATCCTCTACACCCTTGAATGCCAGCAAAGATATTTTTGCCCCAGTACAGTGCCTGGAAATGTTTTATATGAAGAAGTATATGAATGGAAACACTACCCACAAACTTCCCCTCGTTAGTGTTCTCTTCCTCAGTCTCCTTCATACCTTGTGTCTGTTTTCTTGACTGATTTCAACTAGGAGAAAAAAACAAGCAAACAAACATAGTTTGAAAATGGGAAAAATCTTGGGCTGCAAATTTTACTCTCCTGTTAAAAAAAAAAAAGTTTGATTTGAAAGTTTTCATTCATCTCCTGTTGGGTATCTTCTCCCACTCACGTCCTTTCTGGCAAGTCCTCTGTCGGATGTACAGCACGAGAGGAAAAGGAATCTAAAGAAAAGAAATAGAAACAGGAAAATATGTAGATGTCAAGAGTGCCAAGGGCAGCAGCAGAAGTTAGCAAGTTTTAAATTTACTCCAATGTGAGAAATGAAAACCAATTTAAGGAAGAGCATGTGGGTGCACAGCTTGCTTTATTTGCCTGCCACCCAGGCTGTGTTTCCAGGGGTGGAGCCCATGAATTGGAATGAAGGATGTGGCAGTGCTCCTTGGGGACACGGGAGAATGCTCCATACCCAGCACTGAGGCAGCTGGGAGAGAGAATGGGTGCTGGAAGGGCAGCCTCTGGTCCATAGTGAGGGTTTGGTTGTTTGGAGCGGAATGAAGGGACAAACAGCCACCAAACTCCTAACTTGTGTTGCTCCTTCTGTGGCTGATGAAGGGGACATTCAAAACAGGACCAACTTCTCATTTCTTAGCCGTCACCAATCACCTGCTGAACAATAACTTTCTGTCAGTGACAGCTGAGATTCACACCGGGATCTGCATCAGTTCCCAGAGCTGTCACTTTTCTCTGTTAATAATTTATTTGCTTCTGTAATTGTTTCGGGTTTTCATGATGTCCAGGGAGAGAGTCTCCAGCACAGATTTTTTTAAGTGAGTTGTGCTCTGGGCTGTGTTGGTATGCTGAAGTGTGCTCATAGTTTTACTAAAACTTGCTATTCACTGGAGTGGTCCAACTGTGCCAAAATCAGAATGAAAACGCATTTGGGAAACAGGTTACTAAAGCTATACTTGGACTAGCTGATCTTAGTGGTCTCTTCCAACTGTGGTGATTCTGTGGTTCTGCTCCTTGCTGTGCACTGGACAAGCCTGCTGAAGAGTTTTAATACCTTGATGATTTCAGTTTTAATCATGAAATTGTTGGCAGATGACTAGAAGCAGGTCTGAGCGCAATAAGGGAAAGAGATGACTTCCCTAACTAATGGGTTAAACCTTAAGTAGTTGGACTAGGAGTATTTGCATTTAAATTACATCCTGTGGTACCTACCAGATCTTCAATGGAGTGATAACTTAGACCTGGCCTCTGCTCCCTTCCAACCTGGGGGGGCTGGTTGGTTCTGTCCCCTTGCAATGGGAAGGGTGAATGGTGCATGCTTGTCTGTGATGGCATTGAGGGGCAGCCAGGTTTGACCTGTGGTTTCAGTTGCCTCCCTCTTTATAATTGATGAAGTTAACTAGGGAAAATAGCACTAAGGAAGACAGGGAGGGAAAGGGGAGAGACAGAACATTGGCAGAATTTCTGTCCTATTGTACTACCCCTCTTTCCACACCTGCTGCCTTCTCGTGGCAGTGTACACCCATGTGCTGGAGGATGGAGGTGGGCCCCCTCTGATCTGATGAAAGCAATTCCCTCAGCAGATGCTTACTGTGTACCCTGAAAGCAGCTGAGCACCAAGCCAAGCCAGTTTCCTAATAGTACTACACCACAGACTTCAGCTGTGAATGTGATTGTTCCACTGGGATGTTGTTTTAAAATGGCACTTAATGTCCTCCAAGAAGAATGAAAGATCTGACCATATTCTTAGTCGTGATGTTTTTCTTTAGGCAGCTATAGTATTAGGGTGTATCTGTCTATAATATAAGTTTATATACATACAAATATGTTTATGGATCTGACTGCACATTTCCAGGAAATCTCTGCTGTAATACCTGGAGGTGTTGGTGCCTCAGTGTTCTGCAGAGAGGGTGATCCCACTGATTCCATGCTGTGCACAACTCATGCTTTGCAGAGAATGTATTCCCTGGCCTAACCCAAATGGATAAGATAGAAGAAATCAGAGCAGCTTGATAGGATGAAAGGGAATGCTATGTTGTGCTAGGGGAGGTTTTGGGTTGTATATTAGGAAAGACTTCTCTGGAAAAGCAGTGATGCACTGGCACAGGCTGCCCAGGGAGTGCTGGGGTTACCTGGAGGTGTTCACAGAATGGGGAGATGTGGCCCTGAGGGACATGGTTAGTGGGCAGTATTGGTGGTAGGTGGATGATTGGATTAGATGATCTTAGAGGTCTTTTCCAACTTCAGTGATTCTATGATTCTTATGGAGTTATGTCACAGAGAAGGACTAGAAGCCCCAGAGGCCTCTACTGGCTTGTTCTGTTGTCATTCTTTGCTGAATGTTGAAGGGAGTGTGAAAAGTGATTGACACATTTTTCAAATGTATTTCAAATCTTCATCTTGATAGTTGTAGAGCTTTAGACTTAAATCTCCTTGGACTGATGGCATAGGACTGGAATCACAATTAGGTGCTTCCAGGTGTAGATTTGGACCTTTTCCTTTTGCTGTAATAATTAAACAAGATTGTAATTACATTGGTGAGCGTAGACCACTGGCACTCAATTTAACCTCTTACATATTGAACTGAGAACTCAAGGGGATGAAAATACATTGTTTATAGCAATCTCTGTGGTAGTCAGCAGCACTTTGGCTGCGTTCTCCCATCGCTCAAATCTCAGCAAAGCATTCCATCTTCCTGCAGAAGCTGCTAAGTCGGTGTCAGAAGAAGGCACATGTTGTGAGAGTCTGTTCTGTCACAGAATCCATAGTGCAGGACAAGCTGTTGGTCCCAGTGTAAAGTGGGAGCAGGGGGAAGGGCTGCTTCAGCAGAAAAGGAATGGGATTAGGCTGAGGGAGAAGTGGTGGGGAGGCCACAGTTGGGCACTCTTTAGCACTGGGCATGGACGGGTGGAGGTGGAGTGGAGGCTGTACCTCAACTTCAGTGAGTTCAGATGGAGTTTCATCTGCTGGGGTAGTACTGTCATGGTAAATCCAACCTTGCAATAAAATAAGCAGCCTATAGCTGGAACTGTAGTGTTACTATAAAGGAAAACATTGTAGTGTCCACAAAGCTTTCTGCGGCGTTATTTCATTCCTTCTGAGTCTGGGCCCATTTTGGAGTTTCTTGGGAAATAATGTTGGAAAGAAAACAGATGCATTTTCGTAGTCTCCTTACCTCAAAACTTTGTGGAGAGGTGAAATAGTGGAGCTTCCTCACGGTAGGTCACAAATCATGATAAAACAGGATCTTAAAAATACTTGGAACGTTAGTTAGATGATACCAACAGCCATCTGCAGAAGGCAATCACTTACAGGTTAATGTGACTCTCAAATTCACTTGGCGGCATTTAGCAGCAGCAAATGGCCCATCTCAGAAGAGCAAGCAGCACCTTGATCTGCCTAATAAGTGCCGCATAATTTGATCCACAGCTCCAGGATGTTTGATCTATTACGTAAAAAGCAGGACTTAATCAGTGTCTGGGGGGATGTGCCATCGCTCAGTGCTGATCTGGCAGGCGGTGGGACATGCGCTTGGGGGCATTTGTTTGGATCTGAGAACTGAATCCATCTGGAGATGCTTTTCCAGCCTTGATCCCTAACAGATCCCTTGTGTCCCGGGCCTCCTCCCCTCCCACAGCCCCCCATGGCACCTCGCTGCTCCTTGATGGGGTGGCTGCTGTGTGCTTTGGTGGGGATCCAGCGGGGGGGGAGGAATGTCCAGCACAAGTAATCTCAGAGCGCTGAGTTGTTTCAGGAGAAGCATGCTGGCAGCTCGACCAGACGCTCTTGTTGCTGCTGTAATTAAATAAATAAGCAAGCAATTAAATAGAAGCTGTGGCAGCCTCGGAAGCGGAGCGGTCCCCTGCCTCATCCCTCCTCCCTTTCCCTGTAGCTGGCAGCAGAGCAGCGCTGCAAGCTGGCTGTGTTTCGCATGAGATGTGGCTAAATTTCTCAAGAAAAAAAATATCCAGAGGGACAAGATGCTGTGCTCCTGTTTCTGACATCTTAAGCTTGTCACAGACGCCGAGCCTGTTTCGCCCAACGTGATTATCTCTCCCTTTGTCAAGGAGGCAGATGCCTCGGCTAGGAAAATATCGTCCCCAGCCTGTCATCTGGATGCTATAAATGGAAATAGGCCTTTGCAAAAGCCAAAAATTATATTTAGTTGCAACTATAGGGGAAAAAAAAAAAAAAAAGAAGGAATAAATAAAGTCGAAACCCTTCAGAATTACAGCAGGAGCACTTAGGTTTGCCCTAATCATCTGCAAATGTTGATGCATTCATTAAACATATGCTGCGCAAATAGAAGTTATTCTTCTGTCACTCCTTTTATCTTACCTAAAGCAATCACTTGCCAGTCAGGCTTCTGTGTGCAAACCATAAATATTCAGCTTTTTCTGGAATAGTTTTTACCCAGTATTTTCTTGTTTTCATCTAAGCTCTCTGCGTGCCAACAGCAGTGACAGCAAAGTGCTGTGAGCTGGAGGTGTGTATTTGGGTGACTCAGCCTCAGATAGCCTACGGTAGCCTTATCTGACCAGGCCTTATTAGCCCTGTGATAAAGAACGAGCCAAAAATAAGATGAAAACCTTTCTGGTTTAGGTATGAAGAAAATTTAAACATTGGCTGTGCAGCGGTGCCTGGACCAACTCCTATACGTTGTGTCACTGCTCTGTGGGGTGGGCATGAGTGCCTGTGAGAGATTAATTCTTAGGGCTCAGGCTTTAATAGCTTTCTGTGTGTGGTGCTGACTAAGCAGGCTGAATTGATAGTGTTTTAAAGGCCACTTGGAGAAATCAGGGAGAGGTTTTACAGAACGTTCCACCAGAGGAAAAGTTCAAAGGGACTTTTCTAACTACTTCCGTGCAAGGAAGGGATTATCCTCACCCTGTCACCCACCCACCCAACCAAAGCTCACAATGAAGTTGTACTTCGCTTGTGCTGATGCTAATGATCAGGGATGTGTCATCAGCAAGGGGTCATTACCAGCAGGAGATGAGCAATTAGTTGTTAACTATGGACCTGGCAACCCTTGAAAAGACAGAGGGAAGAGTACAGAAAACAGACACTTGCTGTAGCCTTCATAAACGTCAGCCCAGGCTGTTCAGATATGGACCCAGGGGTCTATGCAGAGTTCTCCATTATCAGAGGATTCTTTGAGAGCATAAATGAATTAATTGCAGAAAGCTTGGTGACATCAAATCAAAGCATAATTGCATTTGCTGTGTCTTCCAGGAGGGAGAAATGTGGAGATGCAATTAACGATGAACCACACTTGACATTTTGCCCTCCCTCTTCAAAAAATGCACGGAGATCATTGATGTCAGGACCCTGCTTTTTCATTCTAATCCTGAAGGTGTGCGGTGTTTCTTTTGAGGCCCTTTAGGATGCTGGCTTCCCGTGTGGGTGTGTTGCTGCCGGCAGAGATGATGAATTGCGTGTCATCTTCCAGGCCTCTCCACCCCATCTCTCAGCCCCCGAGATTGTGGTCACAGGTCTGTGCAGACTGCTGTCCCTGAATTGAGCAGAAAAGCATCACTCAGGTCCCTGGGAAACTGTGAACTCCTACAAAACGAGTCGTGGAGTTGACTTTATGAAGTTTTCCTAAAGATCTGTCTGGGAATATTGCTCTCCTGCCATGGGATTGTTGGCAGACGATGCTGTGTCTGCTTTCCCTCTCTCTTCAGTGGAATTTGGGTGCTCTCTACCCAGAGGCTGTCATTCTTATTTATTTTACTATTCTACTTCCTATTTTAGGATCAAAAAGGAAAAAAAACGGTGACCAAAAAGAATTAAATACAGTGAGTTTTTCAGAGAATGAAGCCTTTGAAAATTAACTTTTTTTGTGTGGTTTAATTTCATGGATGCGCAATTTCTATTACACGTAGGACAATTGTGTTGCAATAACTATAAAAAAATATTTATTTTAAATCTTGTAATGTGTTATTTATGGAAGCGTTATACTTGTAATTTTTCACTTACAGGGCTGTTGTGACAACAGTAACTTATCTTAAAAATGGGAATTTGCAATATAAAATAGTTAATTAACAATGAGGGAATGAGTAGAGAAGATGCACACAAAGCGATGGCAGTAGGAGAATGAAAGCCAGACTTTGTATGGGTTTGAATAACATAGAAACTGAGAAGTCATAATGGAGGAAAAAAGACTTAACTTCTGCAGAAAGTCAGATACTAATCTGGTTTCTGCTCCTCATCGCTGGTAATGTAATCATTGAGAAACCTCTCAGACTTGGCAGGACTGACTTGGAGATAGTTACGGTTGTAAAGTAGTAAATGCATTGCAACTGTGCGAGGACCAGTGGATGACTAAATCCTGCAGGGGACTTTCTTGGAAGTATCAAAATACATTTGCCAGGTGCAAGATAATGTCAAGTAAATATTTAAAGCTGTAATCGTGCCATAGCATGCTAGAGGATAAAAAGAATACACTGAAAGGGACTTGGACGCTCTCGTTTTAAATATATCTTTTAAATGAAGGAAAGCAGGGATGCAGAGATGTCACTGACTAGATACAGTGTTCATATGATGAGAGATGTGGTGAGTGCAGGCACAGTCTGTGGCTGCTGAGAAGTGCTGTGGAGTCTCAGGTGAGCTGTGAATAGGCCACCAGGTGTTCTCCAGGCACAGCTTTGATTTACTGTGGTTTTACGTGGTGTTTCCCTGCTGTGCATGGACAGGGCCTTCCTTGCATGGAAGTTCTGGTGCTAAGGAGTTCTGTTTGAGCTTGGCTAGGAGTTGCATGGTCAGATTGCAGCCAGACAGTGCTGAGCATGGATGGTGAGGAGGAGGTGGGCTCAGGAGAGCGCCTGGTTAAGCAAGTGTTGAATTTGTGTTCACGCAACTTGCGTCTGTTTACATTTTGATCCCTTAAAAGCTTCTGTGGAGCTCTTAATTACCTTATGTTTCTTGTTCTGGCTCTCTGCTTTGCTCTAGGTGGTTGGAGATTTACTGAAGGGAATGGGTATTGAGATTGTAGCCTCTTTCTGACTGAAATTTCAGCCAAATGCCTGTTATTTTCACTTTTCTGAGAATAAACAAATGAGACGCAGTGACCGTACAACATGTCAGCTCTCCACGCAGCTTTTGTTTTGCTCACCCACAGCTATTACAAGTGCCCTTCCAGGCAGTGCCCACAGCATGACACTTTGTCTAGCCATGATGTGAAGCTCAAGCCGTTCGTCAGACTCTATTAATACATGATATGCAAAGCATTCCTGGAGAGAAACTTCAGTGCAGATCTGTCAGATTTGGCCGAGGGAAACTCTCTTTTGTTGTCTTACCTGGTGGGAGAGAATGACTTCTGATGGGTAGAGGCAAGGTCTGAGCCCCAGTGGCACGAACAGCCCAACTCAGCTCTTGGCAATTGAGTCAGCATTAGTGGCAGCTCTTCAGCTTTGAGATACAACAATTACAGCAATAACTTGAGTCAGAAAATTGACAGAGCCTTTTTATTGCGTGTGAGAGTGACAGTGAGTCATCTCTGATCAGTGTGTTCACCAGCCCAGAGATCTACGGGCACCCCGGGCTGCCCCATCCCACATCTGTATGGCAGCTCAGGACAAGGAGAAGCAGCTCAGAGTCACTTATTTCCTTCCTCCCAGAGATGGCTTGACATGGAGAGATCAGGGCTGTGAGAGCTGGGACCTGCTGGAGGCATTTTGGGGTGGGACAGCATCTCTGCTGCCTGCTGCCTTTGTCTCATTCTCTTTAATGTGGGGCACAGTGCAGCAGTGAGGGAGTCAGCCTTGCCAATTGTATAACTGCTGGGAAGTGAATAAGTAAAGGCAGGCGGAAATGCTAATAAAGTTTTACAGAAGTCTCTTTAGGGTTTCATTTCAGGAACACAGTACGTTGGTAATGTGGAAATTACAGTAGACTGAAAAGTAAAAGGAAAGGAGGACTTTTTTTTTTTTTTTGTGAACCTACAAAGACCTCATCTTTTAAATTAATTCCACAAGAAACCTTTAAAATTTATTTTCTGTTCTTCAGCAGTCACTTGAGATGCAGATGAAGTCGTGGGGGCTAGTATTAAAAATACTATGAGTGGTTATGTGGCACCCTGGGCAAGGAGCAATGGAAGGACTCCAACACAGGTAATTAGGAACTGTGCAAGTGCTGCTGAGCTCACTCTTTGCAAAATTGAATTGTCCAAAGCAGTGCAAAGCTCAGTAATGAGTGTTTGCAGGACCTACATTCTCAAGCACTTGTTTTGACAGATGTAAGAGCCAAATATTCAGCTATTGCAAATTGCTCTGAAGCTTTTCTTGATTTTTTTTTTCCTGTTTAACTGAAGCTGTTGCGGATCCACGAGTTTCAGACATTTACAGCAACAAAAAGCCCTTTCCACATTTTCAAGTGTTAGAACCAACTTCCAGAATAAGCATTCTAATTTATTTTGAGCTATGTGAAGGCCCAGTAGGCATAAATATGGTAATGATGCCAAATAGTGATTTGTGTCTAATACAGATGGTTTCAGAGCAGTACCGAATGGGACTGTGGTATCCCTAGGGACTGCTCCCCAACTCCAACTGTGTGTTAAAAAGAGTGGCTTTCACCTCCTCTAAAATGAAGGCCACTTGCTACATTCTAGAGCACTAGAAGATAATTTATACCTCAGTACTGAAGCGGTGCCTTTTTTCTCAGTGTCGTTTATCTTTGCTAACTTTGATAGGCTGTTAGGAGCAGAGAACTGCAGTGCTCATTCCGTGCACCAAAATGTGAATGTGCTTGCTGCCTCGAGTTACTCTTTATAGCATTTACGTTGCTGAGCACCAATGCAAGCATAGGCAGTGTAGCGTAAAGATATATAGACATAAAGGCAATAAACTCTACTGTTACTTCATTTTAGCAGAACAGCTTCATTTGATCATTTTTCCATTTGATCTCCAAGGGAGGGGCTTGGAGCATCATGATTGCTGTGATGTGGGCAGCTCGGGGTCCTGCTGTGTGCCCCTCTCATCACACGGGAATAAATGGACAGTGAAAGTCCTCCTCGTGTGCTCCCTTGACCTTGCTTTCATTAGCCGAGTCACTGCACATTTGTGCTCACAGCAAGACAGTGACATCGTTCGTGCTGTCCATGACCACAAGCTGAAGTCAGGCTTTATGGAAATTATTGCAGTTCTGGTGCAATTAAGATGCTTGTGGCCATGCTGTCCAGTCTGTGGAAGCAGCACAGTGTTGTATGAGGGGAAGTTGGGTGACTGAGATTGGTCTCTATAGACTGAACACAAAGCTGCTCTCTCTGAGCACAATCATTAAGGTGGGCAGTAGCAGGAGGTCAGGTAGCTTAATCCTGTGCTGATTTGACTTGGTGCTGATTAAATTGATTTACAGTGAAAAGCAAAACCCTTCTGTGTATGTGCAGCAAGTGCACTGTAGTTGCACAGCTGTGATAGTATCATTGGACATAGAGGTTGGACTAGATCGCTAGAGGTCCCTTCCAACCCCTACAATTCTGTGATTCTGTTGAAGTGGTGTCCAGAGGGATTTAGGTTACTGTAGAGAGGGGAAAAAATACTCTGAAGCACAAGTGCTGAAGCTTTGTCAAGTGTAGTTTCTGAAGTGTGGTCCTTCTCAGGAAGGGGAGGGAACAGATGATCAGCATTGTTTCACTTCGTACTCAGAGGATGCTCCATTCAAGTGAATACAATGGTTCCTGGGACAGAGGGAAGTATAAACGTTATCTGTTGGTCACATGGTGTGTTATTCAGTCACATCTTTGGTGTTACAGAGCCTGCTCAGGCAGTGGCTTCTGCAGGAGGTGCTGTGCAGGCAAATACAGCTGGCAGTGCAGGCAGCAGCTTCTCTTGGTTGTGTGAGTGACTCCGCTGGGACTGCGGATGGACGGCGTTCTGGAGGGTGAGCAGTTCGCTGGAACCAGTTGTGGACGGAGTTATCAAAAGCCTTAGCGCAAGAAAAGAGCAGGGGGAAACAAACTGCCGTCTTTCATTTGACAGTTTTGGAAACAAAGTCAGTTTGTGGGTTGCTCTGAAAGTAATGCCTGCTATTTATTTCCACGGAAACGGCAGCAGGTACAAACAGCACAATAATAGCATCATGGAGCAAACTCTCAGCTGCACAACACTAATTTTTCAGCATGTTTTTCACCATGAGCTACGCATTTTCAGCAGCGATGAACAAGAGCTTGTACAAATCTACCATCCCACCAACCTATGCTACTGACATCGTGGGCCAACGTAGCAAATCAGGAGGTATTACTTTTGGAGCAGCCCTCATATAGGTTTGTGGGTTTGTCTAGTAAAGCTCCCCACTTCATCGAAGCAGCAGCCCACAGGTGCCCTCTGCCTCCTGAGGCAGTGTGACCGCGCTGCTCTCCCTGGCACACCAAGGGTTTTCACTCCTACTGATTAGTTTTCTGTGCTCTGCTTTGAAAGATTTCCTCAGAGGCCATTTCTCAGAACAACTCTTTCTGTAATGGGTTTCAATTTTAAAACACTTCATTTCTTGCCTCCCTCCCTTTGTTAATCCACAGTAAATGAGGCAAATAATTGGGAGGTGTAACCTTCCCGAATGATGCTTCCATTCTTGCCCCTTTCTTCCAAGCAAAATGCCCAAGAGCTGTAGCAGCTGAAACAGAGTTTTGGAGGGCTACTACTGTTCATCTCCTGCTTCCCAGCAGTTACAGCTAACCCTACTTACAGGTTTCCAAGAGAGATTCAGGCTTTCATTTGTGGATTCTGTTGCCTTTGGCTGGGCACTGTTCCTTCTGCTCCTCCAGGATTGTTCTGATTCCTATCAGTTATAAAGTTTTTTTCCCTTCACCTCGAGGGAAATCTGCTTCCTTTTTGTAGCTCTGCTGTTGTCAATAGATGCTCTATAAATAGCAAGGAAAGCTACAGGCATTTCTATTTCTGTTGACTTCTTTTGTCATTTTATTCTCCTAGCTCCAAATAGGGCTAGATAAATAAATACAGTTATGTTGCACAAGAGCTTTCCACTGTTTCACAGTTGAACTAGATGATCTTAGTGATCTTTTCCAACCTTAATGGTTCCGTGATTCTATGATTCATCAGTAGTGAGCCACAGCTCCCTAAACCTCTCCCATAAGCTGCCAGCTTCCCACTCATCCCTGGCAGTTCTCTTGCCATCTCCTCCTGGCTTTCACCTCAACGTAAGGATATTTTCTTAAGAATTGAGGCGTTCCTTGCTTCTTCTCTGACTCTTCTAAGAAGACAGAACTTCAAACGATGCAGTGCCTTTTGGTGGTCATGCAGTTGGGATGGGTTGTTCATTCGGTTTGGTATCGTCGCCAACCCGTGTTTCTCCACAAAGTGACCCTAGTAATGCTGTGGGGTGCTTACAGCTCTACACCCATCCATGTGCCCGTGGCTCTCAGCAGGAGCTTCAGAGCAATGAATCATAACGCTGTGAATTACTATCTCGTGTGCGGCTGTGCGTGGAGCAGCCCACCTGCTTGAAAAGCAGCCAGCTTGCGTTTACTTTGGCAGATGGGGAAAGCAGAAAGCCACTCGGAGTAGGCAAGGAAGCAGTATTGATTCATTCAGTGGCAAGTGTGGCAGAGTGGTGAGCCGAGCTGCAGAGCTCAATCGATCTGGCGTAGCAAAACTGCAGATCTGGTGGCTGGGGAGGGGAAGGCTGTGGGTCTGTCCTGCAGTAAGCAAGTTGTGGGTGTTGCTTGGCTCCTTGAGGAGCAGGAGCATGCATCTTGATCACACCTTGCACGCAGAAGGCTGAAAGCACCACCTAGCAGCACCTAGAGAGGAAAATGCAGCTCTCCCAAACCAGAGTAGGAGAGCAGTTGTGGGCAGCTGAAGGGACAGAGCAGCTGAAAAATAAGGCTGTGTGCAGAATGTGGTGCCTTTTCCACATGGGAAAGAAGAGCTGCCCTCTTAGTAGAATTTTCTGACGTTGGATGTCATTGTCTTTGTTGTGCACAACGATCTAAATACAGCCTTATCTCGGCTCGTCTTTTCAAAGGATAACAGCCTATTACTGCTAGCAGTTAATCCAATTACTCTTTTAGGTCAAGGGGGAGCGTTCTGTGCAAACATTTTGAGAAGACGTGAAAAAATTATTCTCTGTGTTTGACCCAAAGAGTGCACGTTTTGGAATTTTTCAGCAGATCAAAAAGTTTAGAAATTCGTACTCCTACTGAAAAAAAAATGTGTTCAAAAGGCTGCGGCATTCAATTTTGACTGTAAGACAGAGAAGGATGCTGTCTCACTGAGGAGAAGTCCATCTGCAGATGCACTGGAGCAGATTTAGGTGGGTTTTGTGCCTCTTTTCTGGGAGTCGAGGCATCACAGTTGGTGAGCCAGGTTGGACCTCCTCCTTTGCTCATGCTTTACAAGGACTTGCTCTCCATTCCCTCCTGCAACCTTTTGCAGAAGGGATTTCTGATCACTGCTTTGCTTCTAGGCCCCCAAGTATTATTTGTAAGATATCTGTAGGGGTGCAAGTGCTGCAGCCTCAGCTCTGACCGCAGCAGCTCTTTGGATAATGAGGTCTGAGCTTGTGTGGTCAGCTGCTGCTGCGGGGAAGGTGAGCAACAATGGTAGTTGATGTGGGATGGGGAGCATCCACTTCCCACCAGAGAAGAACATCTTCTGTTGATGCTCTTCTTAGATCATCTGCTATTGAATACCAAAAGCTCCAGCTCAAAATAACCAGCACAATCTAGTTCAGATCAACAGCATGAAACATCATTAATTCAGATAGTAAAATCTCTCTGTTAGACAAGGAGTTTACTTCTCCGAGACTGTAAGTATCTGAGCTCTTCCAGACAACTACTGTTCATCCCAGAATTTATGCTCCACTTACACACGCCATAAAACTATCCAGAAAAAGCTTGTTGCAAATTAATATTGGCACATGCAGCTGGTTGGATTTCCTGATCTTCATTGTGAAAATAGGAAATAGGAGTTGGCCCAACTCAAGTGTTGTGAAGTTTCCGACTTGTAACGCTGTTTGGTGAGAACACTTCTTTGGGATTTTGACAAAGCTGGTCAGGGAAATGGCACAAATGGGCTGTGTCCAGCCAGAACAGAATTTCATTTTTTTTTTTACTAACTTGTAAGTATTTTTGTGCCCCAAGTTCATTATTGTTGTTCAGGTACCTAGCAGAAATCACAGCTTCATCTGGGACAAAGCAGGGAGAAAACAAAGCAGAAATGAAAAGAAGCAGAGGAAATTGTTCTTGCACATATACCTGAGAGCTTTTAATTGGCAGCTTCAGTGTGGAAATGGTATCACAAAAAATACCCATTTTCTCTCTCCGCTCCCTGTACTGCATGCACTGATTTAATCAAGCTAGGAAGATTTTGTAGGGTTTGTTCTCACAAGGAGCTGAAAGCAACTTGATATCCTAATATTTTCCCTAAAAAGGGAGGGGGAAATAATCCTACATAGGTCTAACCATCCTCAGAGGCTGTGGTCACAGCCTTCCTGACCCTTCTTTCATTTCTGTGGGTGGTGGAGGCAGAGGATGAAGGTGATGCTCAGTGAGCATCACTGGTGTGTGCTGCTGCCCTTTGTACTGTCCTTCCAAAAGAGTTGTGTTGGAAGAAAGCTTTTATTGTTGCTGCTGTTATAACTTGTTCCCTTGTGCCAAAGAGGGAATTTTTATTCTGTTCCTGGACGCCTGATTTAAAATGTGCTCAAAAACTGTTTGTTGTGTTGAAGGTGGAGGGTGGAGCTCTGACTTCAGTCCCTCTGAAATGCTAGAAACAAAGTAATCTATTGCAAGTATATGCATCTTGGGGCTCACAACACATAAAAGACCATAAGAAAAGCAAGGGAACCTGAAGGAGGAAAATCATGTATCAGGTAATGACTGGGAAGGCCATTTAAGGAGAGAAGTCAGCAGAGGTCCACAGAAGCATAAAAATTGTGTGTTATATTGTGTCACGTACTGGAAGAGGTGTAGAACCATTAAGGTTGGATAAGACCTCTAAGTTCGTGTAGTCCCCTACCACCGATACTGCCCACTAACCACGTCCCTGGAGAACAGCCTGACAGGAACATGGAGATATCTCTTGCCTGGGTGATCAGAGAGATTTGCCCTATGGCAGCTACAGCCTTCTGCTAGCAGAGCTGAAGCCTCTCCTTGTGAAAACCTGGGGGAGAAGAAAGCTTCCTTGCAGCTTTATTAAACTCTGAATTATATCACAGGTTGCTCAGCTGGAACCAGAGTCAAGACCTGTGAACAGGCTTGATCTTCTGGTTTCTGGTAGTTCTAGATGTGACTGAAATAAAATTGGACATAAAAGAAAGACGTAAATCAGCAGTGTTTGTTTAGTTGGTCTGATTATATAAACATGGTTGAATTTATCTCCAAAGCATCCAGGGGCTGTCAGTCATCTTAGAGATGGCTTTCCTTTCTCTCATCAAGACGTGTAGGAAAAATAACCTTTTTTTTTTTTTCATGCTTGTTGTCAGTAAGTTTTTATTATTGTAATTATTTTCATTTTTTAAAAACTCAGAAATGTGCCACAGAGTGATATTTAGCAAGTTAAATGTTTCCATGTAGGGAACATAATGGCTACTGCAGCTATCTTATGCCAACTGCTGAACAGATTATTTTCATGTATACAGTCACTGTGTTTTCAGTCTCCCCACCAAAAACAAGAAAAAAAAAGATTCAGAAAAACGGATATATGTGAAGTTTTATTTTTTTTTAATCACCTTCCAGCTGAGAATGCTAAGACACTAGTATCTTAATCACCTGAGTCTTGTCCCTCTTTGATTCATGAGATGATGGATGTGTGGACAAACGAGGCATCGTGCCCATGGGGATGGGGTTAGGGTGGGCAGCTGCTGAAGGATAGCAGAGGCATAGCTGGGTGTGGGAGGCTGGCAGAATGACTGCGCATCTGTCCTCGGGAAGATGACCAAGGAGATGTAGATATGCCTCAATAGAGGTTTCTTTTAGTTGCTCTTGAGTACAGTACCCATGTGGCAGAGCATCTCCTGGGTCTTCTGCCGCCCTTGTTCAGTGTGGCCCTGGCTCATGATTTCTCCCCAGATAAGCTGATGTAAAGCTAACTCCTGTGTCTGTGCATTACACCACAGAGTGTCAGCGAATCCTTGGTCCTGCAGCTAGCACAGCCTGTAATGGAGGGAGCCGTAGAGCAAAAGCAATGTCATTTGCTCCACATAGCACAGGATGTAATTACTGCTTTGCAAGTTTGTTACTTCCATAATGTTTACTGTCTGTCACCTCCTGTAGTGTATACGTAATTGCTTCTGCTGTTAGCAGAATCATGCCAGATTCTTTCATTATTTTTCTCCCATTTCCAAATGGTTTATTTGCAGGTGATGAACAATGACCGTTTCGTGGTTGTGCACCAGTTAGTTTTAGTTATCGAAATGGACATCAGCTTTTCAAAGCTTTTTTGCTTATATTCTCTGTGGCTGTAGCTTCCCCACGGACTGGTGGCTTGCACCAATATCTGAGGTCCTGGAGCTGTCATTTCAGTGGCTCCACGAGGGTGTCTGGCTGTCATCACAGCAGGAAAATGAGGCTTTGGGGGTAGGGGTTTGTCCTGGTTTTGCCATAAATTCTCCTTCTGACTTGAGGCCATTCATCATGTTAAGAAAAGGTTTTAGCTGTTCCTGTCAAAACAGTGGTATCAATTATGTTACCCATACATCATCCCAGCATTAAGGCTTTTCTAGAACTGTAATTCCTCATATTTGCTCCACATGCCAGTGCTGTGATATGGGGAACTACGGCTCTTCAGCCCTGTGTTCAATTAGCCTGATGTATGTTTGTTGATTTCACCATGTTTGTTGATGTGGCTCTCTTTGTGGTTTATTCACATTATTATGAAGAACAATAATCTGTCTGCAGGTGATCAGGGTGTGTGAGTGGCAAGGGGACAGTTAGATCTTCTCTACTTGTCTTAGTGAGCTTACCTGAGAGAGGGGTTGTTGATGGCAAATACCTAATGATGCCAAGCAACTATTTGCCAGACACTTGATAAACAGAATTGGTCCTTGGAGTTGGTTTGCAGATTTGTGAGCCCTCTGAGCTCACAGAAATAGCACCCAATGCCAAGCAGCTCTTGCAGCTGGAGTTGCTCCTGCTGCAGGTAATCACCAGTAGCTTGTTCTCCTGTTGACAGTTTTAAGTGTCTGATAACTGCTTTCTGCATTCTTTTACATATTTCATTGCTTTGCTAAAGCAGTGGTTCTCCCACACCATACAGCAGTGAGCCCTGTGAGCAATTCTCCAGCTCCCACAGCTGAGTGGTGCTTCTCTGGAAGGGCTCTGCCACTCCAAGGGTCAGCCCAGTGCCAGACCTCTTACCCAAGGCTGTTTGTGACAGCGGGGCACTCTCTGCCTCAGATCAGCGAGCTTGCTGGCAGAAGGTGGCTGTGCATTTCACTCCTCTGCTGGCTATCTGTGTTTCTCGATGCGCATTATCCTTTATCCCTGTAAATGTCAGAGGGACATGCTGTAGGCTTCCCGTGCTGCTGACGTCAGTGTCACCGCACACAGCTCGCTGGTGGCTTTGTGCATGCTCCTGCAGCAGCACTGTCTGCGTGGTGACTTCTTGGAGGGGGGACCCATCAGGGCTTGTTGGTCTTTGGCTCATATTGGCTGCTGTCAGAACGTTTCGTGAACGTGTGTGTAACCTTCAAACCAGCCAAAGGGAAACTGGCATTGTTCAAGGAGCAATTATCCATCAGCCCAGGCCTTGTGCTCCAGTGACCTCCTGCTCTTTTTCTGAACCGTTGGTGCTTTTCTATTAACTCATACATCTCTTTAAATGATATTTCTTGTGGGTTATTAGTCTGTGTTACTGGCACCGTGTGTCGTCTAATGAAGCAACAACCGCTGAGGTGCCAGGTTCTTCTGTGGATTAATTGAGGTCTTAAAGAAGGTGACTGTGTGCTGTGGAAAGATGATCAGCTTGAATCATTTATTTATTCTCCTAGATGCATTTTTTTCTTCTTTTACTAATGCCACTCCTAGTAGGAGATTGGAAAACAAAAAAAGTGAATGAAAATGCAAGAGGTTCATAGTTCTTCGGGGGGACCTGTGTTCAAATCTGACAGCTTATGTAATTGATGGTGCGTTCACAGATATTTAGGAAACAGTTGCATTGCTTGAATTAGCAGCCAGCACTTCCAGAGCCATAAGTGTTTACGTAGCAGGGCTGCCTCTGCAGTTATGGCCCAGCATGTCAAGAGTTACTTTTCTAACCTTTGGGTTTTTACTTATTCCTTGGTTTAGTTGTGTATTTATTTTCTTTGTTACATGGTTGTACAAGCTCAGCGTGATTTCGGCTGTGGTTCTGTATCTGCGTATTGCACTAGGAAGAACCAGCAGTGGTTACAGACTGTCCTTTTAAAAAGCATTTCATTTCTGTTCTTGAGTGATGATTTGTTGCTTAAAGCTGCAAGCTGAGGAACCTTGCTATCTGCATTATTAAGGCTTCATTTTTAGATAGTGGAAAATTGTTTTAATTCTTTCTAGTAACGTAATGCTTTGAGGTAGCGCAAGCTTTCTGTATGCTCTACATTTTATCTTTTTGCCATTTAATAGTCTGACTCCATTCAGAAACTACTTCAGACTGCATATCATTTATATTATTAATGGCAGTATTGATTCACAAGATCAACTTGAAAAAACGTCTCGCTGTTTTACAAGAAAGCCGTCGAAAGGATTAATGTGCGCTCTCTTTGCACGTCTACTCTTCTACCCACTGGAAATGATGGTCAAGTCAAATGTCACTGGTTTATTATCCTTGCTCCGAGGAGCTGTGTGTAATTACATATCCTGATAAAGGCGTGTTCTCTTTGTGCTGGGGAGTAGATACGCTGGTGCTGCATTCCCTGCGGACGTGGAATGATTGCTCCGTGTTAACGCGGAGATGACCTGTGGCTAGGCCGCAGCAGCATGCTTTGTGTTTGTTTGTTTCTTCACCTGCATGCAGAACAGACAGAGGTGTTACAGGAGAATAAGGCTTTAGGTGTTGCTTTCTGGAGCAGTTTTTCTACCGTTTACGCAAGCTGCATGAAACAATGTAAATTGTTGATGTTTATGAGAAGTGTTTATACAAGTAAATATTTTCCCTACCCTGCTATCATCAGACTAAGATACTTTAAATTTGATTTTCCTTCCTATAAACCTTTCTCTCCCTCCTTTCTTCCCCCCAACCCTGACGTTATGTAGTTGATTTAATTCTCTAGATTGCTTTCCTCAAGCTCTAACTTGAGTTCATTTTGTTATGTGGTGACCACAGTTATGGATGACGCTCCCCCTGGCACTCAGGAGTACATTATGTTACGGCAAGATTCGATCCAATCTGCGGAATTAAAGAAAAAAGAGTCCCCTTTTCGTGCTAAGTGTCACGAAATCTTCTGCTGCCCACTGAAGCAAGTGCACCTCAAAGAGAACACAGAGCCAGAAGGTTTGTGGCACTATGGATCCATGTTCTGTTTGTTTCTATTCTTTTTCTTTTTTTTTTTTTTTTCCATGTATGTCCCTAGAGTGTGCTGTGTGTTTCCCAGCCTGTGTCAGTGCAGTGCAACTGATGCAGGAAGCGTGATGCACTCCATGTCCCCTTCTGCTTGCCTGTTAGTGTCTGATTCAGCTATCACAGGAGACTTTATAGCCATGTATGGTATCATTCTAGACGAGAAGTAAAATGACGCTGCTTTTTCTTAAATAAAGTTTGTTTCAGCTCTCATCATTACACACTGCCTTTTTTTGGCTGCCAAAAGTTGCTTGCTACTTCAACAGCATCAATTGCTACTTAAACAGCATCAATTCCAAGCTGGTTCGTTGTAGTAACGTTTCTGAAGCTGCACTCTGCTGAAAGTAATGGCACTTAGGCTCAGATTCAGCTTGTCCTCAACACCTTTCACTTCATAAGGCTTCTGCATAGCGCTAGAGAATGCTCATGACAGCTGTACTTTGGCAAAGCAGGATGAAGTCTATGTGTAATGCACGCCTGGTTGCATTTTGGAAAATGAAATGCATGCGGAGCAGAAAAAAAATGAGTAGAATGTTTTCCTTTTCAGAGAAAGCAAAGGTATGGTCTTTTCTCATGCTGTGTTAACTAATATGGAGCTCTTAATGAGGTATTCACATCTTTAACTTGTTGGTCTGGTGTATATAAGATAAAGCTAATTTTAATTCTATTTTCCTAAGTATTTTATTGTTCCACGTGTGTTTTTTATTACTGCTTCCTATTCCAAGGCTTAAACTTTTTCAAAAGATCCAGTGTCTGCCCAGACGAGCGATGCTGCTGCCAGTTGATGTATGTTAAAAATGAAACATGTTTTTGTTAAAAAAAAAAACAAACACATATTTTACTAAAATGGCATTTCTTTCTCACCTCACCAGAAATATTAAATCTGGCACAAACGCTGATGTAAGATGGGAGAGAGGTTTTTTGTTTCAGTGATATTGCAACTGAACATTAAAATTGGGTTTTGAAAGCACGGGGTCTAATTCTCCTCTCAGTCCTCAAGCTGACTCGATAGGAGTTTTGATTTCATAATTCTGAATTCAATAAACATCGAGTCAAGCTGAATCCCGTAACACTCTTCTGAATTAACAAATATAATGAATTTCCTATCGTCTGTCAGGATTTGTGTTGTTTGTGGGTAAATGATGAGCCCAGAACTGTTCATGTCAAGATCCTGTAGGAAGATGATGACAGCTGAGCTGCTAAAGGTACTCAGAACGCTTGGCAAATGGTATGTTGTGAATTGAAGGTTCTACGTGAGCTGTAAAGAAAAATGTGCTCTTTATCAAGCAGATTTGGTCTCCAAATTTAACCCCGTTGGCCCACGTACTGTATTTCACATTTTCTTTGTGTTCACGTAGAACTCCAGGAGAAGCTGATGGTCAGCGGAACTTATGCTTGAGAGCTGGATTTCTCCTGGTGACTAGTTTAGCTAAGAGCATGCATGGTGGGTAAATCCAGTTAAGTGCTAATGACATGTTGAAGAGGAAAACGCGAGGGAAGCGGATTCGTGCTGGGCCTTTTGTCTCCGGTCTGGGTGTCTCCTGTGGGTGTGATTTGGTTCAGCACTGAGGATTTCAGGAGCCGCTGGGAGAAGTGTGCAAGGTGCAGGCTCAAAGAGAAGACCTGAAGACCGTCCGATCTGCTGTGTTATTGCCTGAAAATCAACAGTTGCTCTTCTTAGGTTCTCCATAAATCTCCGTACTGTCGCTTTCCGACAGCTGTTATTCCCTCCTCTATGACATATGGTATTGTTAATCATACTTACTGAAAATGTTTAGTTTTAAGAGGAAAACTTTCCAACTTTACTGCAGTATATGAGGATGAATGTCTCTTTTGCTTTCTCCTTTCCCCTTCTCCTTTCCTCCAGAAATTTTGCATTACTGACAGGGGAAGCCATGGTCATACTGACTTATCCCACAGTCAGCTGACTTATAGGGTGTCATTTCAATGGAATTTTTATTGTTGCATGATTTCTACAGGTGTTTCTGAGAAATACACTGCTTCAAACACAAGAAGGAAAACATTTGTGCCCTTTTAGCCTCAGCTGCAACTCAGATTGCCTAGGGCTGCGTTGGTCTTTTCCTTTGAAATCTGTATGTGGGCTGACAATGGTGTTGGACCTCCTGAAAGGCTGTGTGTCATCCTCAGTGGTTTCATTGGCATGAAGCTGAAAAATTGAATGAATTTATCCAAATGGAATGAAATTATCCAAACTGTGCTATCAGTGTAAACAGGAAACAGTTGATTGGAGTCAATGCAGCAGCTGACAGAAACCCTATCTGGATACTTTATAGGGGGAGCAGAGCAGTCGATATCTAGTTGTGCTGTAAAGATGAATGGAAAATAAAATGTTTGAGCCTTCTATGGTTAGCATAATTTTCCTATCTTTGAAGGCACTGGAAAGTACAGTAACTAAGTTGCAATCAGGAAACTTCCTTTATGCCATTTTCCTATGAGAGATTGTACAAAACACTGCAGACTTGAAAGGCTCTTCTGAGAGTACACAAATGTACTTTTTGTTTTAACCTGCTGAATAATGACGTAGGAACACATAGCAATTCCTTCATGTTTCTAACATTACAACTCATCTAAATATTTAGTGATGAATTTCTTCTCTGTGCTTTTAACCAGGTTTTCAGATAGGGTAAGTGCTTAGGCCACCTCATTTATCACTTCAGGATTTGCATCCCCTAAGCACGTGTGATTCTGTCAGGAAAAGATTTTCTGGGCTTTTTGCAGGAGTGTTTGAGGAATATGCTGAAATGCAACACCTCACTCTGGTATTCAGAATGGGTTGTCAGCCCATCAGACTCATTTTTTGTATCTCAGGCCTATTCCTAAAAGCATGAGAGGGAATGAGAAAATGGGTCTTTTTTTATTTTTTTTCCCCAAATTAGCCTGTTTTGGTTTCTTGTTCTTCTCCTGACGCCCAAAACATGTAGTCTCAGCATTTTTACGGCACCCATGAGAATCAAATACCCCTTAGCAGAAAAGATGTGAAAAGGTGTGTTTAATATCGACCTGAAGAACATATTAAAAAGCCTTGGTCCAATAACTGTGGCAAACACAGCCTGTCTTAAGTCATGGATGTGGAAAGAGGGAGAGGAAGAATGGGTAATCAAAACAATACCAAACTGGGTATTATTATACCAAATTGGGTCACAGTTCAGATAGGAAGCTTGTTTCTTAATGCCATAAGATACTCTGGGCTAAGTTAAAAGATGGACTTCTGCTTCATTCTGCATCATTTCAGCTCTGTTTTCTCAAAGTCATTCTACCGTTGATGATTCCATGGATCTCCGAATTGCAATAAAACAAGAGGAGCAGACACCCTTACCTGTACGCGAGGTCCTGTGGGCATTGAGCACTGTGTACAATTACATCCAAGCAGCAGCAACATACAGGGTGTTTTTGTAGCTTCCCTCAAGCCAGCAACACAGCGCTAGCAGGAGAAGGGCCATCTGAAGTACATTTTGCAGCTATTTGTTCTCTTAAATAGTTTAAACATAAGCTGCTGCTGCCTGTATAAAACATGGTTACATAAAAAGAAGTCTTCTCCTGGAAAACTAATTTGTGTTGTGTTATTACATCCAGAGGAGAGGAAATAATGAGAGAATTTTTTTTTTAAAACTCCCATTGGTTAGTCACAGCACATAATCAGGAGTGTTGGCCTCTTGCCCACAGTTCTGTTTTTATGTGAGGGGTTTTTTTTTGCCTTTTTTTTTTCTACTTTTTGGTAACATTTAGTCTCCCTCCAGGCATACGTAACCTTTTTACATGAAAAAGCAGGCAAGCATCACAAAATCTCTATTGGGAATAGGGAGAAGAAAATCCGCGATAGCAGCTGGTAATGAGTAAAGGCAGCTTTCCTCAACCAACAGGAAATCTGATTAGATAGAAAATGTTAATGATGCTAATAGGAAGCAAGCAGCTTCACTGTTGCCCTTGACAATGGCTTGTTATCTTGGTCCCTAGCAATGGGATGAGTGGCAGAGCTCATCCTGGGAGGGAGGAGGTGGTGGGGCACCAAAGCACATTATGCAGGAGCTTGGCTCTCCTGCCTGCCCTGTGTGCACACTCTTTTGTCACCAGCAGAAATTCTGGAGCCTTTATTTTGTCATACTGAATCTCCCTTCGGTGCTTCAAATGTTATATCACCACTGATAGTACTGGAACTTGGCATTCTAATTATGTACTTTTTCTTCCAGACCACATCAGGCCAATTAACTTGGCTTGCTCATTTGATTGTATTAATACATGTGCATTTCTGCACTTTGGAGAATAAGAAGGGGAGGAGAACCTGTATTTCAAATCATTGAGAACTGTGAGAGGTTTTTAACTTCATAAATTGTTCAGAGCTGGAGAAGATTATTCTAGCAGGGAATAACAGACATGAGCAGTGTGAACCATAGGTGCAGCCCAGCTCATGTCTGAGGTATTCAAAGCCAGCATGCTTGGCCATGAGACACTGTTAAGGGATTCAGGCTCTGTTGTGCAGGGGTGCCCAGCCTTGGATTTAAGCAGGACCAACTGCTGCCTCGAAGAGACTCACTGATTCCTTGGGTAAGGAAGGGCTCCTGCCCCTCAGTCTTCCTGCAGGGAATATGAAGCTTTCCTTCTGCATTCCTGGCACTGGCAAGAAGAAGCAGTGAGAGGTGCCTGAAGCTTGTCCAATACTATATGAAAATAAGCTCTAAATCCTGTCTCTCTGGATAAACTTGGAGTTGCTGCAACTATGGGACCATATCTGTTGTGAAGGGTGATCTAAAAGGAGTGGCACAGACCACAAAAGCCAAAGGTCTGTAGCTGCTGCAGTTGTAATGGCTTTTTCTCCCAAAAGAGAGACCAACTTTGACTCGAGTGATTAAATGATAACCTTCTATTTCAGGGCAATGGGAGGCAGTGGTGACAACAGTCCTCTTATTTTCTTCAGATGCTGAGTACATAAAGCAGAGCAGCTCAGTTCTGTGAGTAGCTGAGCCCTTTTGCCCTGATCCTTGAAAGCCTTTAAGCACATGATTAACTTTTAACATATGAGTGCATCCAGCAGAGTCAAAGGGAATGGGATGTGTTGAATGAGCTTACCTGAATACAGGCTGGGCCTGGCTGGGGTTCAGGCTCCAACAGCACAAATCCGGAGTAATTCCACCAGAATCCAAGATTTACTCAAAATATTTACTTGTCTGCAAGTGAGATCAGGTCCCTTTGTAGAGTTTAAATTGATTTCTTCTTTTCTTACTTCCTTAGTTTATATGGTCCTTATTACTACAGCAACTCATGGCTGAACAAGCTTATCATCATAGAACTCCGGTGAAGAAGGGAAATTTAATGTTTCCCATTAGAAAGAGGGAAATGAAGGACTTGATTCTCAAAGCTATTTGGACATCTCATCAGTGTTAGTATCAATAACACTCCTACTGAATCAGCTGAGCAGTAAGTATTTATCTTCTGAAGAGTTCGGGGTGTGACACTCCTAGTTGTGCATCGCTGGAAACCTCACATTTCTGTAGACTTAACACTTGGAATATGAGTTTTTTGTCTTTGGCACCTGTGGAGCTGCCTCCAGCCTTTCCCCTTCTGCCTTCCTCCACCTCCCACTGAGCACCAGCACAAGGGATCAGGTTCCCATTTCAGCTTTTCCCTTATGCTGTGTTATACTACTTTTTCCATTTTCTGCCCTGTATTTTCACCAAGTGCTTGGCTCTACAGTTAGTATTCATGCATCCAGCTGTGTGCTGTCTTATAGAAGGCACCTCTTTTGTAAGGTGGCTTATTTAAAAAATAAGATTGATATTCCCTGTTTAAAGTCACAGGCAGGAGCATCTCATTGTTGACAAAACATATCTATCAGAAGAAATGAAGATAAAATAGAAGGAATAAAGATAGCCCAGGCACCATCTCTCTGCTGGAATTTCATACTCAAATGTACCACTCCTTTTCCCAGTCTGCTCTGCAGGCCTTGCAGCTCACAGAGGGGGTGTCCAGCTGGTGTTCAACATCAGTGTGCTGGTGTTTCCCCTGTGTCAGAGAGGTTTGTATTAGTAAAGGTATTAGAAGCAGCCTTAGTGCTTTCATTTCAAGACTGGATTTTAATTCTCAAACTGGAGCTGGCCTTGTTGCTGAGCAGAACCTAAAGAGAGCTCTTACCTACCTGCGTGCTCTTAGAGGCAAATCTTTTATCTGTGGCATTTGCTATTTTGCTCTCATCTCAGAATAAATATTCATTATGGAGACAGTATCTGACACTTAGCATATCCAAAGTAGGATATTAAGACCAAGCGAGTCACACGGATGCGCTTTTCTCATCCTGGCTTTCAAAGGACTCTTTGAGGGCTTCAAAGAATGCTCCTTGTATGGAGGAAGGCCTTTGTCTTGCTATTTTTTCCCTCCATGATTCTCCTGAGGAAGCATCAGACTTCGCTCTTCAAACTGTCCTCATTTAAAATCAGATGATGTAGTTCTTTATTAATAATAAAGGTGCTTCTTTGTACCTTATTCAGCTACACGGTCCATCATAATTATTGCATGACTCTTTATCAGTGGTAATATCGTTAGTATTTAACTGTTGACCTTTGGATTGAGAGCACGCCAATTCCTCATGCTGTTTGAGGTTAGAACAAGTCCAGAAACGAGTTGTTGTTAAACTTTTTAGCCACTACCATAAAGCTTATTCCTTTCCCAAGGTAACTATTTACAGAACCATTTAGGCACAGTGCAGGAGAGCAAACTACAGAGATCCCCTAGCTGCTGTCCCACATCTATGCAGTCCAATGCATCTCTGTGCAAGGGTTGTATTCGAGCAAAAACTAGCTGGAGTGTAATGCTGCAGCTTTTGGTTTCAGGATTAGCTCAGCTGTTACCTAACTCAGGGCTTTCTGCTTTGTTCTGTTGGCAGTCTGAACCTTTGGTAACCGATACCTCTGAATGAACAGAAGTGAAGCAAAATGTCAGGATTCATCAGGAAATCTTAACAGACTCCTCACGTCTAGGATTGTCAGGAGAAGAAAAGTTGTACGTTAGCACTGAAGCCGAACTGCTGCACTTAATCCTGCACATCACTGAGGGGTGGAGGTCCACTTTGAAGGATGTCCATAAAGAGGGTGAGCTTAGGGTAATGCAGTGATGCAGTGTAGGTGTAGACATGAATCCACTAGTTGACCCGAAGAGGGGCAAAAGAGCTTTGTTTATGCCTTCAAGCATATTCACTAGAAGATAAGGAGATCATCAGGTCTGTTTCTAAACTGTATTATTGCACGCTGTATATTTGTTTTCCAGATCAATAATGAAACATTCCCAGAGTTCAATACAAGACAGTCCTTCAACACTGACTCTTAGACACTTGCTGGGGTCCAGTTTGAGTGTTCTCAGGAGCACTGGAGAGATCCTCTGGTGCAGCAGCATTGGATATGAATGCTAGTTGCATCAACATGTTTCTCCTGAAGGCAGATAGATTTCCTTTGCCTGCTCATTTCTGCCTGCCCAGCTTTGTGCCCAGCTGAGAGGTCCATGTCCTTCATGTCTGTGCTTTTGGGAAGTCTGCCTTCTTGGAAAGGCGCTCACTTCAAACTCAGTCTGGTGTCCATGCGCTTCATGAGCTACGTATTGATTCAAATATGTAATGAGCCTGCTATGGAGCAGTGTGGAGCAGTGTTCTTTTGTGACTGCATAAGCAGATAACTTTTGGCAATAACATTTTTGTCTCCATTTATTTTTTTAAGCGCCCACAAAGCGGAAGAAACTACTGAAGCCCTTCCCAGACATCACTGGGCACGACAAAGGTCCAAAGATTGCAGAAGGCCAGAGATTCTGTAGAACGCTTACGTAAAATTGCTGAATGCTTTTGTAGTAGTTTGGCCAAAGTCAGTTCTCAGAATATTTTGAATTCCCCTTTTCTTTTTTCCTATTTTTTTTTCCTGCTGGTATCTATCTACAAAGGTTTCCTGCTGCGTGCAAATTCTTTGATTTTGCTTATATGTTATTTAAGAAAAAAGACTTTTTCAGCATGGTGCAAAATGCAAAATGTTTGCATATCTTCTTTTAAGCTGGTCCTTATCTTCCAGATCAGAAAGGTGTACTTTCAAG
Source organism: Callipepla californica brunnescens (assembly GCA_023055505.1). Taxonomy (NCBI): domain Eukaryota; kingdom Metazoa; phylum Chordata; class Aves; order Galliformes; family Odontophoridae; genus Callipepla; species Callipepla californica. The sequence goes on from JALIRH010000013.1 coordinate 14,272,708, forward strand.
CAAGATCCTTTCAGGAACACTGAGCAGGTGATTGCTGAGTATTGATCCCAGTGTGCTTGTTTGTTTTTGTCTGCTTTGTGCTTCAAAACAGTGATGCAGACAGATCTTTTTCTCTGAAAGGCTAAGATTATGGACAAGGTTGGTTAAACCCTAAAGATTACAAGCCATGTAAACATCTGACCTACAGATGTATATTCAGCGGTTAGCTTTATATCCTCTCGAAGCAACGCGATGTTCCTTGAATTCAGTGATTGCATTTTGGAAACATGGAGAAGTGATTTCTCAGGTGCCTTGGATGCTTCTGATCTAAAGTTAGCTGTACACCACGTGTTATAGGTAAATGAAGTAGTTCTTGCATATCAATTGAGCAAGGCAAAAAAAATGAAGAATATCTCACCTTGCTGACGAGAAGTCTTTAGGAACTAGCTGTCCCTTGCACTTGATGTTTCTGTATTATGCAGCAGTCCCTTCTACAAAGGTTATTGGTCCATCTGTGTTGTTTTTCACTATTCTAAATAAGTTTTTGAAGTTTAGTTAGAACAGAATCTAGCCAAAAGAAAAACTAGTGCCCACTCTTTGTTTGTGCCAGTGTCATTAAACTAGATTCTAATTTGTTTTGTGTGTCTCTTGACACAGAGGAGTTACAGTGCATGGAGTGGTAGGTGGACGTAATTACAGGAATATCTAAGTGTGTTGGTTGTTTGGCTGGAGCCCAATGCAGAAGACAAATGAAGTAGCCCAACACTGCTTTCTCTTAAGTGCCCTAATTAAGGTCTGGTTTCCTAACAGATATTTTTTAAATAACAACTTAACCTTCTTCCTTATGCTTGGTTTTCCTTCTAGATATAGGGTTCCTTTCCTTGCATTACATGGACAAGGTACATTAAATTCTTCAGCTGTCTTCCTTGCAACCTTTATGAGAAGGTTAGAGGCTTAACTGTCCCTAGAGCTTCTCATCATCAGATAGTGAAACCAAGAAGTTTACTGTGGGACAGTGAAAATATATCTGTGTTTCTGAATCAGCAGAGTTTAACCCATACAGCAAGCATCCATTGAAGATGCCTCAGTAAATGGTCATGAAACTCCTCGGGGCATGGAGGACTTTGGAAATAGGGCTGTTTGTCCTTGAATTCTCTGCTTGTCCTCATGGAAGCCATCTTTTCACCAGTGCTTTAGTCAACCACGAAGACCCTCTTCAGGACTATGATCTGGGATGAAATGAATGCTATGCTAGTTTTTAAGTTTTTTGATAAAGACATAGAAGCAAAAGCCACATTTGTGGTGGCTGTCAGTCTGTTCTCCTGGCTTTCCTCTGAGAATTCAAATGATTGTACATTTCTGCTATTGGTGGTACCTAATTTGAGAAAATCAAGAGTTGTTACAAATGTAAGGTTTATTTTATTTGTGTGCTTTTGCTTAAGTGGTTCCTGCTCCCATTTCTCTTCCCCAACAAGTCCAGCTTGTTTGAGTTGGTAGTTGAGGACTGTGTTTTGCTCTTTAGCTGTTCTTCCTCTGGTGAGTATGATCTCTCATTTCAGAGATGTGGCTGAGCTAACATCAAATGTAGCTGGTGTCTGTCAATTTTTGTTAATAGAAGATGCTCAGCCTTCTCATTGTCAACATATTCCCTTATAATAATGAGCTATCAATACTAAACCAGTAGAGTTTGTGTTAATAAGTTTAGATTAAATGCACTCTAAAAACAGTAGTAAGCAAAAGTTTGAATGGGTGTTGATTGGCCAAATGCAAGTAAGCAGTTTCTTCAATCACTTGCATATTAGATGAATGTAAAAATGGTGAGAAATTTTGCTGGTCTTTGTACCGATAACAAAGTAAATGCTTAGGAAATTATATTTACTGAAATAATTAATTTATTTAATAATACATACAGTGGAATGTACAGTCGGCATGACACTGGCCATGGATTAAAAAAAAAATGCAGCTAGAACCTGGAAGTTCAAGTCAAAACCAACTTTCTTTCTGATGTTAAAGAACATTTTTTATGATACACAGTTGCTACTAAAGTGAAAGTTACATATTCTCCTAAGTTCAGATGGATGTTCTACTTGAAAAATTCCTTTGTCCCTTGATAGTTTTCCTCCAAATAACAGACAAGAAGGTTATGTAAAATCACTTGTCCTACTGGGTTGTTGAGCCAGCTGCCTTCAAGGCATGCTGATTAGCCCTGAGTCACCTGAGGAAGACTAAACAGGTCAGGTTCTTGAGTTAATGATGTGGGCTCCTCTTTAAAGGCAGTAACCTCCTAAGCAAAAATTAGCAGTTGTTTTAAGGATTTCTTTTGTCTGCTTCTTTGGCACTCCTGTATATACTTTCCTAAGGATGCTCATTTGGTATGTTAATAGTACTTTTCTCAAATTCAGAATGCAGGAGAATGTTCTTTAGAGCATAATGTCAGTGGATGCTCAGCTTGTGAAGGCTAGTACCATTGGGAACCATGAGAACTCTGATGAGTTCATAGGTCATTTCTGCTAAGCCCACATTTGAAGATAACATATTAGAACCCCATTCCTATTAATTTTAATTTAATGCAAGTTGCAAAAGAAGAAAGATGAAGGAGAGATTGGGATGGCAAGTTATGGAAGGAGAATGAATATAAAGAAGACTCTTCTGGATGGAAACCTGAAAGTAAGTGTAAGGATGAAGGTGGGACAGAGGTCTCCACAGAAAGAAAAGGGAGTTAAGCAGCTGTAACTTTGTTTTGAATAACATCGTCTTCATTATGTCAACGTTCCCAGAAAAAGAAAAACAAAACAAAAAACACCCCACGTCTGCTCTCCTTGGGTTGTTTGACATCATGCTGAGAAGGTCTGGCTTAGTGGACCAACCAACCAGCAGCACAGGGCATAGCAGCTTCTTCTCTAACTCCATGTTCACAGCTCTGTGCATAGTACCATGTGTATGGGATGATTTGTGCGTCTGAATTATGGATCCTGAGGTTTTCCACACCCTCAAACTCAAGAAAACGACTTCAGCTCAAGAATATGAATGAAGTACGTTTACTTCTGAAGAATGCTGCCAGCTTACACCTGATCAGGTTTGCTTATGGATGGATGCTTTAATTAGCAGAAGTAAATGACAGAATTGTTTGTCCAGGAGGCTACCAGAGGAAAACCACAGAGTAGCACCTGAACAGTTTGTTCCTGATATAGTCCTTCCTATAGGAGATTTTGTACTGCCACAACAGACCTGAAAAGGTGCCTTTTAAAAACTAATGTCTCAAAAGGACATCTTTAAAAAAAATCCCCAATGTTCCTGCCAGGTTTTTTTCACAGGCACTTTTTGGTTTGTTGCTGTTGTTTGTTTGTTTGTTTGTTTTTAATGTTATTGACAACTTTTGAAGTCATCTCATTGAGATGGATGTTGGCTTACATTTTTCATCGTAAGTCCTTGGCCGGATTCTTATTTATGGATAGAATTGGAATTCAGTCAACCTGGGATGGATGCAGTCAGAGTGGTTGTTGGCTGCAGGTCAATTTATCGTTCGAGTTCTGCAATACATCCCCGAAGATTTCAGCACATACATTTGAAAGGCAGCAGTGACTGAAGTTGGTGTTGCAGGGGAGTTCTGTATTTAGCCCTGCTCTCCTGTAAGGAGCTGTTTCCTGTTCAGGTGCAGAACTCTCTACCTCTGTTCATTAATTTTTTTTCCCTTACCAATCCTTCTGTATATCCTGTGTTTCATCAGATGTTTTATTTCCCTCCACATCAGTATGTGAGCTCAATCTGTTGTTGCTCTATGAAGTCCATCTTCTTTATGTTTAGTGCTGGGGAAAGAAATATGGGAGGCAGGAGAAGGCTGAGGAAAAAGCATGTGGTGAAATGCTGTCAGCTAAGCTTTAGATAAAAGGTTTGGTTGAACTGACTTCAGTTGAAGTCAGCGAATCTTGAAGCTGTGAAACAAAAGGATTTGCAGGTGTGAGATGAGGACCTGCCTCAATATTTTCTTCTAACTTTCTGAGATGGACTACTCAAGGTTGATTTTATTTGTGGTGCAGCTAAAAGTTCTAGGAATCCTCTGGCACACCATTAAGCTTAGCTGCAGTGAAGGTCTTATAAAGAAGTGATAATGGCTTTACTTGCTTCAGCTACTCCGAATAGTAGTACTTTTCAGTGACTATTAAAACCAAGTGAGGGGAGGAAGAAGAAATCCACATGCACAAAATGGAGAGATCTTTACTGAAGGTATGTCTTCTGCAACTTCTTAGGGAGTCTGTAACATGAACCTTGAAGACTTATGAAGAAACTGCTTTCATACGATGTTCTTTTTTTAATTAAAAAATATATATATATATATATATATATATGGAAATATGGTTCACCAAAAGAAAGGAGTGTGACTGTGTAAATGTGCCATATAATTGCATGGATCAGATATCATTAGGAACTTTGCATTGGATGAATTGATTACTTCCATTTGGAGTCTAAATTCAGCTAAGAAATTCTACTTATTTATTTTTTATTCCTAATGGCTCAGCTTTCAGGTTTTGATACATGAAGAGCTGAAAATAGTTATAAACTTGAGACAACCTAGATCTAGACTGGTGCTAAAGTCAGGTTCCTAAATGGCTTTTGGGTATGAGGTGACATTGAGCTGTGTGGTTTCTCTCTTAATGACTTCTAGTGGTTGTGCTTCCTGAGCTCTTCTCTGCTGAGGAGATGTAGCTTAGGGGTCATGTACTGGGGAGGGCAGCTGAGTGCAGCCACCACTAATATTTAATGCTTGAGAAACTGTGAGAGTAGGTCAGTGCTGCTTTTGTAGCTGTGTGAAGGTCTCCTGAGCAGTTGAGGATTCTTGAGTGGAGTCTAACCAGGCAGATATCTCCTTTTGTTGTTTGTGGAAGTGTCTCTCATTTTAAGCTGTCTCATCCTCCACTTTCTGTAATAACCAAACTCTAGGCCAAGCTGGAAAATTATCCTACTCTTCCGAAACAGTTTTCTTGTTCTTTCTGCATAGGATAACTCCATGCATTTTCCTTTTGAAGAAAAAATAAAAATAAATGCATGGATAACTCCATGCATTTTCCTTTTGAAGAAAAAATAAAAATCATGCAGTCCATGCAAAAAATAAAAATAAAAATCATGCAGTCCATGCAAAAAAATCATGCAGTCCATGCAAAGTCCACCTTTTTTATTAATCCCATCTATCCAAAGATGCACCTTTCTGTGGGTTAAAAAGTACTTTCCTTGAACAAAAGAAATCTTTTTTATTTCTTAAAAAAATAAAAATAAAATTGATTGGAGACAGAACAGGAAAACCATTGAATTTTCTTGGTTTCACTTACCACTCATCTCATTTGGAAAATGTGTCCAGACTGTGTTTTCATGTCCACATCCAATCAGCAAGTTAAGTTATATTGCATATGAACAAATAAAGACAGGTAAAGATCTCTAGTCTCATTTGCTTATACCTCTACAGAGCATATTCACTCTGATAGTATTTGGCAGAGAGAACGGCATCAATGAAAGAGTAGTAAGTTCAAACTATGAATAAAGGAGTTAATGGCTAAGAAATTGCAGTACATCAGAAAAGGAGAGTGTAATTTCTTGTCTTTTACACGGGTCATATTTTTAACCCCTTGGATGTCAGGAGCTCATGGCCTGGAAGTTAAAAGATTAACCAAGAGAAGCACTGGGAAATGGCCTCTTCATGGAGAAGAGGCTGTTGTGCTTGCTGACTGTCACTGGCATAGATTCAGCTTGAAAAGATTCAACATTTATTGACTGGGAAAGATACCCTGCAACAGTAATTGCTGTATTCCCAGGAAACTGTATTTCCACTTAAGGATGCGATTTCATTAAGGTAATAGGTTTGGTTTGTATTTGTGCTAGGTCATTGACACCTTTCAGTGGTTGGAAGGAGCCTTTCAGTGACCTTAAATTATTATTTTAAGAATGTTATATTGCCTCTTAGTTTCCTTTGCACTGAAGGCAAATAAAAGTCAGGTGTAGTTGGGCTGCATACTTCCTTAATAATTAACAAGTATGTGAAATGGCTTAAGACAGTCTGGAGATGTTATTTTTTTTTCTCTAGCCTCTGTTCTATAATTAAGTCTGTTAGTGTTGTATAAAGGAAGAGCCAGAAGAACGTACTTCTTTCTTATAGTGAATGAAGGAATAGCAGTGCAGAGACCAGACTAAATTCTGCACCGTATGTCAAATTGTTCTTCGCGACAAAATTACTTTATGAAGGCAATTAATGCAGAGCTGTTGTGACTAGGTGTAAAAAGTGCTGAATAGTGTCAAGTTTCTAATAAGTGCTGTGAGTTCACGTCTCCTATTAAGCAGTCAGAGCTGGGGATTTAAAAAGGAAAAAAAAAAAAGATCTTTCTGTGCGTGAATTGTGTATGAATTGAGCAGCATTCTGCATGGAAGAGTATTACAGCAGGAAGTCTGGAGCTCAGCTCGGCCACAAAGCACTGTAGTAAGTTTTCTCTTGGATTTCAAGCCTGGGAAGATTAGATCTTTTTGGATTTCAAGCGGGCTGACTCAGAGTGGAAGTGACATTAGATCATCTGAATAATGGAGGCCACAGGGTCTCTTCCAGACTATAGTATTAAACACAGCTCTTTGACTCAAATATATCTCCTTGAAAGACATCTCATCTTTGAGAGGCAAGAGATGAAAATTCATTTTTTTCTATTAGTAATTTGCTAATAACCTTCCTTTCAAAATAAATGTTCCTTGGACTTAGAATTAGGCAGGATGCATCTTGAAGAGCTTTGTATTTGCATTAAAAAGTCTTTTCCTGGTGATATATTTTCCTCTCAAAAGAAATGGCTCTGAAGCATGATTGCAACCATTAACACTTATACAATTTCCTTTGTCTTATCTGTATTTGAATTCTGTTTTTTAGACAGACGAATTTTTGAAGTATTTGAAAGAATTCATACAGATCTTATTAGAGTATAGTTAGGTCGCATCCTATGAAAATGGAAAATTGTGTTGAGTTCTGTAGAAGAGCCCCAGCTACGTTTTGCTTTACATTTGCAAAGCATCTGTTTTGGGCAGCTTCACTGTGGGGAAGTGGAGTGGCATCCATGGGGAAGGGGTGCAGCCTTTGGGCCTCTTCCAGCAATACCTCTATCAGTCCAAGCTTCAGGGTAGGTTTTATTTTAGCTAAAACTTATTCCAGAAGCGTCTGAGAAATGATTTCTGATTTCCAGCTAGTTCATGAGCCTACATTTGGGAAATCGGTGTCAGTGGACTCATTCACTTTCCTGCAGAGTTCTGCTGACAGGACTGAGGCAGAAGGGAATGCTTGAGGGATGGTGTGTTAGTGAAAGTCCACCCATGCCAAGGTCTCTTCCAAGAGGATGAGACAGACATATCCTCCAGTCAAAACTGAAGTGCTTTTTGGGAACTGAAAGACTGGAAGAAACAAAGCTGTTCTCTTCTGGAACAAAGCCATTCTTAAATTTAACTGTGTCATTTTTTATTTCTTGTTTTCCCTCATCTTCCATTTTAAAAGTAGATAAATACAGTAGAGGGAATTCAGTGCTCTGAAAACTTTCCTGTAAACACTAGGGTCAGAGAGATGAGGTATGGGCAGGCTTTCTCTATCAGATTCCCAGACCTGAGCATTATAATCATATAAATTGAGAACAGTTCTCTTTCCAAGGTCATAACTGTACTCAGTGATTACAGATAATCATTGAATATTGTTAGAATACTGTGGCCCTCAAAATGTCCTGTAGGTTTGCCCACATGAGGCATTTCTTATCTCTTCTTCCAAGCATGCTGTCTTGGTGTCCCCTTCTGTATGTCTCTGGCATGTGAAGAAGAGTCAGCCTTTGCTTTGCTCGTATTTCCCCAGGAGGTTTCAGCAACCAAATTGCATTTGAATCAGGGTTATGCAGGATGAGATGGTGGGTACAGGCAGGGAAAGAGGCCACATATGGTTCAGATTTAATGGCATGGTGAATTATGAGTAACTAATTGGAGTGGTGTAATTAATGAGGGTTAATCAAAGCAGGGAAACATGCATATTTACTGCAGGGTTATTAGTGTTTTGTTTTCACATAAAATTCAGATGCTGACACACTCTAAGATGATTGACAATTTATTTAAAAATTACACAGATTTGAAACCCCATCCCCCCGAATTTGCATCAAATTGAAGTGTAAGAAATTGATAAAAATGAACATATAACTACAAGGCAAATGGCCTTACAACCAGTGAACAAGTAAAGGAATTGCCTTTTAAATTCATTTTAACAAAGGAAACTGTTTTGTCCGGGATCCTAGAGCAGCTGCACACATGGTGATTTATATAATCATGTAGAGTACTGACCACTGAAAACCTTTAGCTGTGAGCAGACAGCAGCAGTTGGAGAAGTGTGCATTGACTGTTGCGTTGAACTGATCACAGTGATCAGAAATATACACAAGAGGTGTTGAGTGATTTTATGTGATTCAGATTGGGACACGGTGGCTTTTTGTCATATAAAAAAATGTCTTGATTAATCATATGGAAAAGCAGGCTTTAGTTTTACAAATGGTACTAAACGGAGAGTCAAGTAGATAATGAGAAATGATTTAATCTGATACAAGAGGAGGATTAATTTGGGTACCTGGGTTGTAACAGGGCATCACAGCTCAATGCAGATAAATGAAAGATAATAAGCTTAGGAGTAAAGAATTCTTAATAAATGACTACTCAGAGAGGCGCAGCAGCAAGCTGACTCAGGGGAAAAGAAAGAGAAGTTACTTGAGAAATCTTGCCTACTCAGCAGCAAAGGTGAAGGCAGGAAATGGGCTGTCAGACTGCTGCTGCTGAAGGGAAATAGCAGAGGGCTTCCAGCTTTGTGGCATTACTCACCAGTGTGGTGTGATGCTGTGGGAGTGGGGTGATGTGGGTATGGCACAGCTCTGGTGGATGGCTCGGCACAAGGGGCTTTCAGCCTGCCCCCATAAATACATGCTCTGCCCTTCCTGAAGGAGCAAAGAAGGGAGCTGCTGAGCTGTGACAAGGCCTGGGCATCCTTTATTTCTGTGGATCTCAGTGAGCACATCAGTCTGAATACATGAATGCCCAAGAAGGTTTGCTTATACCCTCCTTTTCTGCTAATTACATTTTTATGGCTTTAGAATTCAAAAGCAAACTTTATTTTTATAAAGCCTTGTGCATGTCTAATGAGAGTCTTGACATGAAAGCTTTCTTCATCCACAGGTACCTTGGGAATCCAGAGAGTGTAGGAGCCCTGCTGCTCTAGGAGACACTTTTCAATTATGCATCTTTTCGACATGATCTTCTAAATCACAGTAACCCAGAATGAGTTTAACACGGTCCTGTAATTACTAAACCTTGTTCTGCCTTTTCACCTCTTGAATATACGGCTGTGAAGGCATTTTAACAGAAAACTATATGATAATGGGTTTGATCTCCTATGTTAAAATCTCTTATTGTGACTAAGTAATGCTCAGAGGACATGGAGGAGGTGAGAACCATCTCAGGACTGGGGAAGTTTGCACTGGGTGAAATGGACTCTGCCAGCTCAGCAGGACCAGTATGGGCTCATCACCACAGTGGTGCACAGATTGGTGTCCCTTGTGAGTTGTAATTGGTAAATCAAGGTTATGGAGCCTGCCACAAAAGCCTGACAGTGACCCAGTGACTAACTTGGTGACTGGCTTTTCTGTGACACAGATTGCCACAATCCACAGAAAGTGTTCACTGTAATTGGAGGGTGATTGGTGAGAGCAATGTGAGATCAGCTCTGTGGGCTGTTCTGTCTGCAGCAGCTCCCCGTGCTGGTGCTGCTTGCTGGGCCCTTTTCAGCAGCATTCCCTGACACCAGCTCTTTGCTGGCCCTGCAGCACCGAGCACATAGTAATTATTCTAACGCGGCATTACAGGGAGTCAGGAAAATCGTTATTACCTGAGGCAACGCATTACAAATTTATTTTACAGTTATCTGTTTAAATTAGGGCAAAATGCTGTGTGATTTGTGACTCAGTCCAAGGCTTGGGTCAAGGTAATGTCCATTTAGGGAATGGTTCGTTGGGCATGGTGGTTCAGTGGTTGGTGGTTGGACATGATGATCTTAGGGGTGTGATCCCTTGAAATGTATGCAGAGAAGAATCTGACTGTGTTCAGTGCTGCGCTTTCCATTCTAATGCGACTTTAGGGTATGTCCAAGAGAAATCAAGAGATGCTCCAAAACAGCACTTCTTTGTTGGATGTTGTGACCAGTGGAGAAAATGAGAGTTGGAAAACCCTAGCAAGTTTTTCTGGATTTTTTTTCTTTACGAACTCATGAGTCTCCATCATGGGTTGGATTTCAGGGGGCCTGAGACACAGAAGCTTGGTGCTGTCATTGCTCTGACACAACCAGCTTGGTATAAATGCTCCCACTCACCAAGCTCCAGTTCAGATTTGCATTTGTCTTGCTAGGCCCTTTGAAGCCTGCCATGAAAGACTACAAATCAAGCCTCACCTTTCCTCACTTCATTGCAGAGGTCTTAACTTCTTAAAGAAAATTTTGTTTTAAAATTAATACAATCAAAAAATGCAGTTTAAATAACAGAATATTCAACAGTTACTAAAGCTTCCTTCAACAGATTTGAGTGTAAGACTGAAAATGAACTGTTATCTTTTCAGTTATACTTACAGAATGCAGATTTGAATTGCAAAAAGGCCATTAAAAATAGCTCGTGCAATTTAAAACAGACTGAGTCAAACTGACAAAGCAGAAAATAACATGAACTGGAGATGCACTTGTGTGCTGTATCATGTTAATGATTCTGTTTTCTAAACCAGGAACAGTCAATAATATATGCTGTTTCCAAACAAATGTATGTTTTATTAAAATAAATTAAGATAGAGAAAAATGCAGCAGTGTGGGATGGGAAGGAAAACAATTATTCAGGAAGATTAAGCTTGCTATACATCAGAGCCTTGTGGGATGTCCCCAGTGGGATTTTGTGTGCCATTGGTAAAGATTTTATCTGTGAATTTTGCATCTGGACTCAGCTGTATGCAGGACCCTAGGCGTTACATGACAAAGATTCTGCACAGGAGGAAAAGTGGTTCAGATGTTGTACATAGATACTTGCATAAAAAGCGTCCTGAGGTTCCAGTAACCAAATCTCTGAGAGTAGAGAGGGCAGCAGTAGGGCAATAGGAAAACATGAGCTTTTGTTGTTATGTGTTTGGTGTAAAGGCCAGTGCATTTTTATTTTGAATTAATCTGCTTTATATAACTGCTTGGGTACAGTGGATATTTGACAAAAGGAACAAGTTAAACCTCTCATGGCAGCAGCTGTGTTTCACTGCCAATCCATGTGTCTGGGGAAGGGATGGTGGTGACTCTTCCCTGGGAGACAGGCTGTACAAAGCAATCCACATTTCTCGTGCTGTTGACTTCAGCAACCAAAACAGGCTCCTGAGTTTTATTCTGCCTATGGCAACACCAAGAAGCGATGCCCTGTGTAGTACTCTTTGCAGCAGCTAGCTCGTGTTAGCCCTGGAATAAAGGTTTCTAATGCCATTTTTCCTATGCAGGCTGATATCCATATGTTGTGGGCAGACATGCTGCCTGGCACTGTGATGTGATCATTCCTTACATCTGCATTTTATTGTACATGATACGCCTGTGAGTGCTGGATGCCCAGAGATTTCCCCTCTGGCTAATCTGTCATTCCCTTGACAGCTATTAAACAAGGATTTATCAACATGACTCAAAGGTACCTTTCTGGCACTTTTAATATGTAGAGATTTCAATAAGGAAATACTTTAGCTAGTTGCTGATGCAGATTGTGCAGTGAAGTCAAACCACATGCCCTTAGGAGAGGTTTGATCCAGTGTCTGTTAAAACAATAAAACTGGGACTTCTGACAAAAGAAAAGGATGTCCAAAAGTGGCTGTGCATTGGGCGCTGTGATTTCTTTCTGCTTACCATGGTGGTTGCCAGCTTGGTGCTAGCTCTTATTGCCCAGTTTGTGTTTAGGAAGAGTTGAAGGAGCAATACCAGCAGCTTGACTGGGTCACATCCTGCTCAGGTCCAGCCACTTTGACCAGTTTGGGATGCAGATGTGGGCCCTTGGAGTGCTGCTGGTGCAAGTCTGGACTGAAGAACAGCATTGAACCTGAGCTGAACTGTGAGCATATATGTTCCCAGCTGGCTTTGGTCTTTGTAATGTTTGTTTCTTGGGGATTTTAAAATCAGGAGGGTGATAATCTGGGAAACTAGGTAAGATTTCCAGCAACTGTATATCTGGCTGTCTGCAGACAAATAAGACAAGTATGGTTAAAGCCAATGACTGAAATGAGAATTCCCTCAGACTCTTACATTGTCAGAGCTATTGAAGATTTCAGTTTAAGGCTAAGCTTTGGTTTTCTAAACTTCTACTCGAAATTGTTTGTTTTTTTCACTGTAAATATATACAGTTATAAAGGAACAAAGGGAATTTGAACTGGGACCTCTAGAAATTGGGCTTTGTGTGAGGATAGCTGGGAGGTGTGGTATTTGGGCTCCCGGTATCCCTGAAGTGCCAGTGTTGAAAGTTGTAGACCAATTCCAGCCAGCTTTTATCAATGATGCATTTTGAAATGCTTTGTGATGTAAACTACATTGAGTTTATCAGAGCGGGCGTGGGAAAGAAGAGAAGGTATCTTTACTACGGAGTGCATATACTTTTATTTTTAGTATCTACAGTAGGTAGACCTTGGGTTCTACCTGGTGTGGAAATTCCTCTGTTTTCATGTTATTATTAATGGTGATAAACCTTGCAGAAAACTCCCTGATATTCAGTTCTTAGATACTATACACGTTGTCCCATTGTAGTGAAATAAGGCTGTGTTGGAAAGGTAAAGTCCTTATTGCTTTGAATATAGTTACAGTGTTTTATTGGTGTCTTCAAGGGGCTCTGGCCTATCCAGTAAACTTTGTGTTGTTTAACAGCCCTTCCTCTGTCTACATAACTTCCAAAGACTCTTCATCATAGTGTATTTCTGAGTAGTACTCCTCTCACCACGGTAATGCAGCCTCGCTGGAGCTTAGTGATAGCAATCAGAGTCGGCAGTTTGGCTGTCTGGAGAGTTGTGCTCAGATATAGGGTAGTAGATATCCTCCAAATTTAGTAACACAGGCAAGATTGCTTAAAAGGAACCTTGTGAAGATAAGTGAATCAAAGATGGGGAGGCACGTGGGTGCAGTGCAGATCAGAGCTAGGGAAGAGCTCAGACAGGTGTTGCTGCTCAGTGTTTGAAACAAGGGGAATTAATCTGTTCTTCTGTCACTGGGAGCCAGCTAAAACCCATCACTAAAAACACAGAGATAGCTTTGTAGGTAATATTCAAGTTCTCAAATGTGCCTCTAAGTCGTTTTTCTACTCAATTATCCCATCCATAACAATACCTGTAGACAGAACCATCTATTTTGCTCTACAGGAGTTAATACTATAACTTGCTCTAAGTACCCCACTCTGCTATATAATCAAGATTAAGAAAAGCTGAGCCTGGAAAATAACAGTAGATATACATCATAAATTCTTGAGCAAATGGTATTAAGGAGGAAGAAATTTCAGCTACAGAGATGCCATGCAAATCACTCACATTCAGTGGAAACAGGATACGTTAACTCTGTCGTTCCTTATTTTCCAGGAACAAAGACCAAGTGCAGTGAGGCACCCTGGTTCTATCAGTTTATGGAAATCGGTTACCTTGTGATAACCTCTTTGTAAACTCAACTGTTAATGTTTCATTTGATGATCATAGACGCTGTCATGGAGCTAAAGTCATTTTGGCTGTACACCAAAATCTGTGACACTGACACCTGTGGCTGTGAGCAGGTTTGCAGATACAAAGCATGGCAGTCCAAGCCTCTTCTTGCCAGTTCCTTTGGTGCTAAGAGTGCTTTTGGCTGAAGAGCAGAACGTCCTTTGGTTTGTTATAAAGATGTACGCAGCAGGGCTGGCAGTTAAATTCTGTGCTTGGGTTGGTGAAATTAAAATAGGAGTAAGTGGAATATCAGTATTACATAGAATATGCAGTGTGAGCTGCCTAGTAAATTCTGACAACGGCTGGAGATGAGGAAATGGGAAGTAAATGCAATAGTAATTTAAAAATCATTCAAAGTGGATTACTCTGAAATCTGATTGCTGATCTCCATGAGATGTGAGTTGTCTTTTTCTCCTGATTGAGAAAACACAAGTGTCAAGGCAATAGGCTGGCAGAGTATGAAGTGTCAGAGCTCTGATGGTGAGGGCAAGAGCAGACATTTGTCTTGCCCCAAGCATCAGTTATTTATGTATCAGCTTCAGAAAACAGAACGTGTTTTTGAAAATAGGAACTTGCTGTCGGACCCAGTAAACCAAAAGCTGTTCATCAGAGATGTGGCAAATAGACGTTACCTTTCTCTCCCTTCCATGCAACTCCAGAGTTAAGATGCTCCATCTGTGTTGCAGTACATCCCTTTCTCCATTGGCTGCTCCCACTTAACGTGCCAAAGGGTGGGCTTTTTGGATGGGTGGGGGTCCATCTCTCTCTTTCTTTGTGTTGCTTAGCAGCTGAGCCACTGATAGCGCACTGAGGACGGCAAGCCACGCGCACAGGAGGAATGAAAGCTCTATTTGTCATCTTGATAAATCTTATTTGTAACTCTTCTGTAAAGGATGTGACAGATTAGCTGAAGGAGAGATCTGGGGACATAGGGTAGAGCACAGAATTTAATTCTGACTGATCGGATGTCACAATGCAAACGAAGCACAGTCTCACATGGGGTAGTAATTGCAGCTGTGTTGTCCATGGCTTTGTGTATGCGTCGCATTCTCCCTATTGATTAAAAAGATGTTGCCATAGTAGCTGGAACACAAGTTTTCTCAGCGTCTCTTCTCATGTTTTATTGATTCTTTTTTTCCCCGCTTAATAAAAACGACATTCCTTCGTTGCTTCCAAGAGGAGCCAGTTGTTTATAGCCTGTACATACCAGCTGAAGCCTCACGGCAACGTGGGTCTTATCGTCAGTGACAGAAATGAGGTCCATAACTCACTCATTATTGTTGAGGTGGGTTTTCTTTTTGTTCCCTTTGCAACCACTGTGTAGATGCAGCAGTCTGGTAATCTTGTGCCTTAGTGCCCAGTATAGGTGACTGGGCTGTGTGTTCTATCCCAGCCCCATCACTTACTAAGGAAAATATATTAAGTAAGGACAGCAAAATTCTTCATTTTCACTGTGTCACATTCTGGGGCCTAGGTTGCAGGTTTGGTGAAACCGAAACATCTCATGAGTTCTTCCTGATCTTGCAAAAATATTAACACAAAATGGTGAAAATAAAATCTGTACATGGAAATATTTAATTTAGATATTTGTATTAAGTGTATTTTCCAGGTGTCAAAAATAAAAGGAAAAAAATAGATATCAGCTTTACAAAGAGTTGCATCTCACACCAAGTGAAATTAGCTGATGTTCTAATTGGTGGGGGAGGAAAAAGTGTGATTTTTTCTTCTCAGTGGAATTATTTTAGTCTGTGCATGTTTTGAAATGGTTTCTGAACTGGCATATTGCACTTTTGCTTCTGTATGTGCTCCAAAGAGATTTGGAAGAGGCAAGAAGCAAGGCAGGAAAAGCTGCATGAGTATACAAAGTTCTTCCTCCTTCAGCTGAAATCAGTTGTGAATTTCTTCCAGTGGAGTGGATTCATTGATTGAAGGACCTAGCGTGTAAAGCTGGAACAGTGTAACAGGATTCATGTCCTTGTGTTCAGCTACTTGGTTTTCCATTCACAACTTAAGTCAAATTGTCGATGGTAGAGACTGTGGTTTGTCAGTTCTCAGTGCTGCTTATCTGTTCAGTGCAGGATCTGTCTCCATCCCTTTACTGATTCAGTAATACTGCTGTATTAAAGATGGTGACGATTCCATCTTCTCCTCATCTTCATGATGAAACATAAATGTTGGAGATCTCTCCCCTAGCCTGTCTTGGGCCACACAGATAACATCTGTGTTACCTTCTGTCCGTAAGAGTGGGATTTTAATGCTGAATCCCCTTGGGTGAATCTATGTGTTTGTGCCCAGACAGACTTGGTTTTCCCCCTTCCACAGAGGAGCTGGTCTCTTTTCATTAATGACTTAGAGGTCCTTGCAAATTAGGCTTACAGCTTTAATGTTATTGAAATGCTTAAAATTTTCACGAGGAAAAGAGATCTCCTGGGATATCAACCATAATGGTAGGAAGAAAAGGAGTCTTTCAGGAAACATGTAGATGTGGTGCTCAGGGACATGTTTTAGTGGGCAATATTGGTAGTAGGTGGACAGCTGAACTAGATGATCTTAGCGGTCTTTTCCAACCTTACTGATTCTGTGATACAAATGGTTTTTCATGTAAAGCTGCAGTCAGGAGATGAATGATGCTCAATGTGTAGTCTCATTCTGGTTGAAAGAAAAAGTGTTGCAATATTTTGTAAAAGCAGAGTGCTTTGGCTTTTTAGTTCAGAACAAGATTCTGTTCTAAAAAGCTGCTGACTATGCAAGAGCACTTAAAAAAATAAAATGAAAACTTTTGTTTTAACGTATTAGGGGGGAAAAAGGGTTTATTTGATTGCAAACTGATAAAAACTCAATCAGCTGGGGAAGCTAAAGGGGTTCAGCAGTGTATGGAAATAAAATGGAGGAAGATGGGAGGTATTGCACGTTCTTCCCACTTTTATAATCACTCTGGATCAACCGTAATTTGGCTCTCAGCATATCTGCCATTGATTTGTAATCTAATCTTCCTGAAAGCATTGATAGGTAATTCTCTATGTCCAACAATAGATTTTTGCTTCCTATTTTCTACCTGTGAGATCTGTAACTGGACTTTAATAATGATAGGATTGTTTTTGTTCCTGTGCAACCAAGTAGTTCAGTATCTGATTGTAGAAAAATAAGTAAGTTACTGTCTTCTTTGTAGGGGGACATACAGGCAGGGAAAACTAGGGATTGGGAAGTTTTGCATGTTTACCCATTTTTTATTTGATCCAGTGAAAGAACTGTGGACACGCTGGTGCATGGCAGTCAGCCTAATATCCAGAAAATGAGTGACCTTGTGTTTGGATTTGTTGTTTGTTTGGTGTTTTTTGGATGAAGATGATAATAAAGTCAGAATGTTTTCTCAAGAAGTAATTGTGTGAACTGTGGGCTAGAATTGATTTTGATTAGCATGGGATTGCAAAGTTTGCTGTAATAATGACAAAACTATGGTAATAAGTGAATACATGCATATTTGAACAGGCAATTCAGGTAGATGAGATGAACCATACATTGCAATATAGTAAGCAGGTATTCTTTAAGGTAAGAAGATAAGATAAAGTAGAAAGACTTGTGTAAGGCAGTCACAGCTAAAATGCCATCCTGCATTGTCCTCGTGGACTGAAAATGCTATATTCCCTGCACACTTGTTCTGGTGAATGACAGCTCATCTCATTTTTATAATAAAAGAATATCCAATGTGCATTTGTGCCCTTTGCTCGTGGGAGAGGTTTGTGTCTTTCTGCAGGTGTTTCAAACTGAGTGGTCAGCAGGGTATGTCCACCCAAGTAACCAGAACTTCCCTGACCCTTGCTAATAAACATCATTAGAAGAAAACCTTGCATGATCCACAGGCCGAGAGACTGGGAGCTTATCCAAGGAGGCCATGCTTTTGTGCTCTGGATGGAATTACACCATTCTTTTGAAAATATAAATAAATAATTGTAAACGTAATGTAAATACGCGAAGCTGTTCTCATTTTGCAGAGGTGTTCGGGGTGGCTGTGGCTGTAATTCCTGCATGGGGCAGATCAGGAGCTGCTGTCACTGCTGTCCCCATGACAGCTGGGCCAGTCTGAATTCTCAGGCATTGTGACAGTCTGCAGATGAGCGTGTCACCGGCTCAGAGGGGCTCAGCCTTTTGAGCTGTTTTTCTGCATAGGCTTTATTGCGCTCATACGTTTGAGATTAAGGAGATCTGCTCTGAAAGAGACCCTGATCCTACAAAGCACTGCTCTGGAAGGAAAGGCCTCATGCCCAGCCCTGCTCAGCTGTCAGACAGTTCTGTGCCTGAGGTATGTTTGAGCCACAAACGTATGTGGAGCCACGCAATGTGGAGATCTCTAATTGCTGTTCGATATTCTCTTGATGAAGTCTGAAGATCTGATACGTGAGTGATTGCTTTAGGAAACGGCCACTATCTGTTACCCCCACCTGCCTGTCCAGGTTCACCAAGCTAATCTCAAATATCAGGCATCCCACAGGTAGAGGATCATCAGCTGCTGAGAGAAGCAGGAATCTGTTCTGCCGTCACAGTGTGCTGGCTGCAGCACTTACGTCCTGCGGTAGAGATGTGAAAGCACTGATGACTGAAGAGACAGTGTTTTAATTGCATTTAGCTGTTTAAGCATTACAGACCTTAGCGTCCCTCGCTGAATTCTCTGGGTGTTTTTCTTCTCTTTTCATGCGCCGAGTGTGATTAACATTATTACTGTGAGATGTTCATCTCAGCCTTGCTTTGTGACAAATCGTTGCTGGTGTCATGGAGGTGTTTTATCTCGTGGTTCCTCAGCGGTTTGCAGAGTAGTAATCCCCGTGGGAAGGTTGCATTTACCACACGTTTCCTGTAGATTTAATTGCAGCCAAAGATAAAAACACACACTGGATGCTTCGTAGATCGATCGGAAGAGCACAGCAAAACATGAAGGGGAGCATAAATTTTTTTTTCTTGTTGCTATTATTCTGTCTCACAAATTATATTAAATAACTATAGCCTGGTTATTACAATACTGCCTTAGCAGCAGCAGCGGTAGGAAAGTGATTGTTTTGTATTCTCTGAGCAGCACTGGCATAGCAGATCATCAGTGTATGGAGATGATGGAGCAGGGGCAGAGAGGGCCCTGCCTGGTGCAGTGCTTGGTGCCCACCAGCCATGGGGGACACCACTGCCATGTGTGGCACTGGGCATCCCATATGGCCACCCTGGGTGGTCACTGGGAGCCAGCCAGCTCTTCCTCCTCTATAGCAGAATATTTCTTCTTCTGACGAATTAAATAAAAGTGCTTGCCCTTCTTGTAGGCACAACACACTGCTTAAAATACAGGAAGGATGGTACTAAGTATTTTCTTGACATTCCTTTATTAGGTGGCTGTTAAACTTGATGAAACTAGAGATGAATAGTAATCTGATTTTCGCCTTTGTTTTCATCAGTTCTCTGGCATTAAGTTGAAAAGAGTTGGGAAAGCTCATAAATTCAGAGTGTTGAGTCAAACATATATTCCTGGTTAAAAGAATGTTCAAATATATATTCCTGGTTAAAAGAATGTTAGGTACAGTTTCATCAGTGCCTGGTCTCTCTGTACCCAGCACTTATCTTCCTCACAAGTGGGGTGAAGTGTTTGTCCCTGTCTCCAGTGGCTCTTAGCCATTTTTAGTGCTTTAAGTAGATACTTGAATTCCCCATCGACTCTTTTGGCTGGATTGCCAAAACAAGGAGTTGCTATGACTGTACATCAGTCACATAGCCAGGTGGCCACCTTTGTGAGTGATGGCTGCACTGATGCACAGAATATTCTCTTGTGTATTTTAAACAAAGGTAATAGATGATAAACTCATCATCCCACGCAGTTCACTCATATGATCTGTTCCATTCAACATTACTTTGTTTTTATCCATCTTGGGAATGATGTTTATCCCATCTTTCTGTTTACAGGAGCCTAAAAATAGTGGAAAGTGCATACCCCCATCAGTCTAAGTGATGTGTCATCAGGTTTGAGAGAACATGTACAAAAGAGTAAGCCTGCAACATACCCTTCCCTCTATCTAGGGCAGTTAAAGCTTGAGTTAACAGAAAGAACTTGGAAGTGCTCCCATTTTTAAGAAAATCTTGCTTTGTCAGACATTGGAAGGCATCAAATTTCCCACTAAATTCCACGTTCCGTTGCTGCCCCACATGCAGCAGGTTGAGTGCTGAATGTAGGCAAAATATGGGGCCTCATTCTCAGTTTCCTGTCAGAGTGTGGTGCTTATCCTGACCGGAGTTATGAGGCAACAGAAAATTAGTTCCAACTCATTTCAGAGTTACCCAGGGCCCAAATAAGAAAGAGTCCTATGAAGTCAGATATGTCTCTTAAATTTTCCATGGAATACGGATTTATGGACCTGTGTGATATTAGTTGATTGCCGTTGACAGACAGGTAACATTTATCCTGCTCACTCACTTCTTCTGGATTTTAGAATACCTCCTGAATCAAAATACTTTGCCTAATAAGGACAGAGGAATGAAGACTCCTCACTGGGAAGGTTCCAAAACTCTGACAGCGAATTAACAAACCCATAAAGGTTATTTGCTGTGCACCAGGGGCAGCCCAAATCAAGAGGTGGTTTGAATCTGTGAGACTCTATAATGAGACATTTTCTGGTGCATAACTCGGTCCTAATTTACCACTTTTGAAGTGAAAATACTAGAAATTGTATTCTTCTGAAGTGTGTCTTTCAGGCTGAGTAGTATATTATTTTCCTTCTAAAGTAATTGAAAGATAGTATGAGCCTAGAGACATCCCAAAAAAGCCTCATGCTGGATGGTGTAACAGCATCTGCAGTTTGTCTGAGATCCTGGCACTGGTGATGCTACATGCTTTGTCATTATGCTCTTAAAAATTATGTTTGGTCATCCGTGCGTAGGATTTCTAGATGGAAATTTTTCACTGAAATTTGACTTGTTTCTGCATTTTACTGAGATTTCTGATACTTGTGGTTATCTCAACACCTAAATGAATTTGTGTGCCCACGTTGCAGGATGCAGATAAGACCAAATTTTTCAGAAAATCAGATGTGTAAGTGCTGGAAAGTCCTTTATCTATGGAGATTTCTCAGCTGCTGCACTGACTCCAGGAGCCCTCATGTTTGAAAACTGGGCTGAGTTTCCATGCTGACGTCCTGTAACTTGGCAGCATCCGCGTGGCACATCCCCACAGGTTTGTGTAACTCTGTCATCTTGTGGCTTCTACTGAGCCTGGGCTGAGGCTTCCTCCTGCTGCTGAGCTGGAAAGCTGGGATGTGAGGCTCGTCTTTCTCATAGTTAGGCACGCAGGCATAGATTTAGGTGCCTGACTTGAAGCACTTATTTTTAAACAGGGCCACAACTTGCCTCTGAAGATCCTCCAGGTGATGACAGCTTTTAGGCGTCATTGATCATGACAATGTTTAAACAGAAGTTAGGGAAGGGAAATTCAGTTTCCCACTTCAAATCCACTGAGTCATCTCTTGTGGATGCTCATATATCTATACGCAACCTGCTCCCAGAGGGCAGGAAAGCACAGGCTCCCACTCCCCATCCTTCTCCTGCTCCTTCAGCTCCTCTCTCATCCCAGTGTTCCAAACAGAATTTGAAACTCTCTCTTCTCCTTTGCCTTCCTCAGCTTAACTTTGTCCTGTTTCCTGTCAGTGAGTCATTTGGTGCTCAAACAGATGAGCTGCTCTGTTTCTTGGAACTTGGAGACTCCAGAACTTGAGGACTTCTTCGGGGGAATTCAGAGCTCTCCTGTCAATGAGCTGAAGCTTACCATAGCTGTTGTGTTGTTGGTCGTTTAAAAGCGGTTTTAAGAAAACCTGATCTTACCCAGCTATTGACTGCAGTAGTGGAGTCCAGAATAATATTCTAGGAGCAGGTTCTTAACTGGCTCCCATTACTTTCTAGGTATGGAGCACTGCAAAATGTAAGTCCAGTTCCAGGAGATGTGAAGGTGAAATATATAGGAACTGTACACAGGGTTAGGCTGGTAAATAAGGCTGAAGGGAATATTTCCAAGGATCTCCGAGCCTGGGCTGTTCAATCCAAGCTGTGAAGTCAAGATCTGGTCCAGATTGTTGAATATACAGCAGGATTTGTGTCTTGATGGTGTTTGCACAGACAAAACATTGGCAAAAATTTGTCCTGGTTGAATCTTTCCACACCTTTAGCAGCAGTCCAGGTGCATCTTTAGGTATCTGAACTGAAAAGGCTAGTGTGACTCACTTCTTAATGTACGGATAAGACAGATAGCCATGCACTCTCTCTGCCTGTCTCCTTTCATGGCTTCCGTCACTGTAGCACTTGAGAACATGATGTCACTGCAGTCATCTGCCCGCTTATTTATGGGTGTCAGTATTCGTCAGTCAATGCCATAATATCCAAGAGATGGAGAGGTGAGAGACACCTATCTTTTTGCCCACATCCGACAGATTTCTCCAAGCCCATCAGTGTAAAAATTAAGTGCTTGAAAGGCGAATGTATCCTCTTGATTCCCCAAGGTCACTGAACCTGAGTATCTGTGTGAATCTTCCTTCAGGTCCTGCAGCTCAGAGCGGCGTTGCCTAGAGCAGGAATGCTAATGCTTGACGTGAAGAGAGGGACCGAATTTTTATGCTGCTGTGTGCTGTGGATCCACTGCAGAGCATGAAATATGCTTTCAGGTTTTTTCCTTGTTCGTTTTTCTAGTGCTGCTGACTGACTGCTGGGATGCTGTTCCCTAAAGCCACACTTCCAACTTCTTGTCTCTGCAAAGAGAGTTAAATGGGAGCAGGACTCCCTCTAATGCTGAGCTGTGAGGTTAGAGCTCTCACCATTGTAGTCAAGCACGTAGTCACATAGTTGCTTAATTTAAAAATTGTAATTTAATTTAATTACTTTACTTTGCTGGAGTGGAAGTGAAGGTGGGAATGTTTAATGATGCAGAGTCACATTTGTGGTATCTGAGATCCAAGCCAGAGGAACAGCGAAGCAGTCAGCACCAAACAGCTGCCTTACAGGATCTGTCCCCAGAAATGGGTGCTTCCTACCAAGCGCCTGGGCTCTGAAATTCTGCATGAGAGAGATGCATTTGCAGAGTCCTGGAACCTTGAAGTCATGATCTGAGCTGTGGCATCCATCTCTTTACACCTTGTCCAATATTATTCCCAGCTTCTCAAGTATCCTTTCCAGTGCATAAAGTGTTTTCTAGCCTGGCTTGTAGCAGAGGATACAAGTGGCTTTTTAGGTCAGTTGTAAAGGAGAGTGCTGCCTGAGAGCCCGTGTCTCTGTGAGCTCCCCTGGGAGCTCAGAAGTCTGAGCCTCTGCTGCTCAAGTTAAAAGTACAGGCAAGAAGGAAACTCTAAAGATACCACAGGGCACAATGACCTGGGATCCATGCATGAGAATACAGGATCATTGCTCAGTCCTTTCTCCCATAGCAGTCCTTATCTCCTCTGGAATGTGCTTGAGAAAGGACATCTATTTCTGGGACCATGGGCCAGAGATGTTTTATGAGAACAAGGTATGTTCAACAGAATTACATGGCCCATTTCCCTTAATATCAGTTTATACCTAGACCGGGCTGAAAAGGGCAATTCTGTTTCATAGAAAACTTGGGTATTTTAAAATTTGGTTCTGTTCATCTGAAACAAAGTGATGAAACCCTATTCATCACGGGGAGGAATGAGTCCCTAAATGTGGAGCCTGGAGTTCGATGGTGTGAGACAGAGGAGCCCGGATGCTGAGAGTGGATGTGAATTTGGGGCATCAAAGACTTCAAAGGAAGATGAGAAACGGTAAAGAAAACTGTTGCACTTGAAAGTAGCGAGGCCTCATTGCTAATTTCTCCAGCTGAAGTTTCTCTGGTGATGATTTTCAGATCAGTACAACCCCTGAAAACCCGTGTCATGTTCACCGACACCTTCCTGTGTTTGTTCTGCAGGCAGTGAGATGTACTGTCACACAGAGACAGACAGAAATTATCTCATTACGAACTCAGTGGGTTTTGTGAATTTGTTTTTGGTTCAAGACTTAAGATACAGCTGTCGAGCAATTCTCTGATTTCAGTTGGATTCATCATAGCAGTAGCTGGAAAACAGCAGTTCTGGTTTTGGGAAACACTCCAGTGAAATTTCCCTGCAACAGGTTTGTCATTGGAAAAATGGTGAGATGGCCTCCTCTAGTGGCAGATATTTTATGGAGGTTCTTTTTTTCTTTGGAGTGCTTGCGTCATGTTGTGTTACCTAGTGAGGAAAAGTAGGGCAGAACGATGCCTGCAAAATGAGTGATCCTGAGAGCTTTTTGGTGTGATTTATGGTTTTTTTTTTTCTAATTTATTTATGTTTGTACTTCTGGCAAATGCACCAAGTTTCTTTTATTAACTAACCTTTTCCTGTGTGATAAGTCCCCACGT
Source organism: Callipepla californica brunnescens (assembly GCA_023055505.1). Classification (NCBI taxonomy): domain Eukaryota; kingdom Metazoa; phylum Chordata; class Aves; order Galliformes; family Odontophoridae; genus Callipepla; species Callipepla californica. The sequence goes on from JALIRH010000013.1 coordinate 14,296,856, forward strand.
CTGTCATAAATCTGGATATAAGCATACTGCTGGGACACTGTATTTAATGACGAGAATGAAGGCCGAGTTGATGATTGGCAACTCATTTATACTATTAGTGCTTTTCTTTCATGTTCTTCTAGTGGTGTTTGGTGCCATATCTTGTCTGTTGAGGAAAATTTGGAGAAAAAATGTGGAATTTTGTGCTTATATCAACCTTCCATAATGGAATTAGCTTATGGGGCTGATAACACAAGTCTAGTTAGGGTAGCAAGGATGGCAGTACTTAGATATATGCAATTACAGTACAGTATCTCATTAGGAATTCCCAGATATAAGCATGATCTGAATCCATTTGCAATATGCTTGGGTTTTATTGAGCTGCATACAGAGAACATGAGGCTGACTTTCCAAATAGTGCAGGATCCTTCCTCATCCAACTCCCAGTCAGGATTGTCTGCTTATTCTGTTCTACCCAGGACTTATTTCAGTATTTTCAGTAGTTCACGTTCATATCTTATCCCAAAATGTTAAAATAGTGATTATTCACACTACTATAAAACATAAGCAGGAAATAAAGAATAAAATCTAAAGGATCAGACCCAACTCTAACTAGTATCAAATTAAGTGGCTTTCAAGCCGTTATTTTCTTCTGGTAAACAGTGAAATAATTACTTTGTTGGAGCTAATTTATTTAATTATCATAAATGATACAACTGTTTTGTGAGTATTGATGCGTGCATTGATTTGGGTCATAAATGCTTACAGTTTGCTGGGAAAAGAGCTTTCCTGGTTTGCACAGAACCTCTGGAAATGGCATGGGAGATGTAGAACGAGGAGTTGGAGCAGGTCGGCCTTGGCAAGAGGCACTGTCCTTTCAAAACCATCTGCTTGTTACTGCATGCTGCAGCCACTGTGGTTGGGCTGCCTGCCAGCTGGCCAGGGCAAAGCTTTGGGTACACCGTGTTTGGTTCTGACCTGGAGCCCAGAGTCTTTGGGATCTGCCCAGGTAGGGTGGCCATCTCCAGATTCTTCTGGGCTTCTGGAGCCTCATCTCTGGGGGATGGAGGGAGTGTCTCTGCTGGTCTCCTCATCCCGGAGATCTGTCTGCTCTTTCCTTTCCATTGTGTAAAAATACAATTTTCAGTGGGTTTTTCAAAAAACATTTTTGGGGAGCTAGATATATGTGTGCCACGGGTTTTATGCTCTCAGTTCTTTCAGGTGCTTCTGCAAACTCCATCACTAAAAATATGCAGAGCATCCGGTTCTCTTCCTTCAGTGGTTAATGTCTTACTTCTGACCTGTAAGGGAAAATTGGAAAACCACTCCTTTTAGCTTTAAGAACCACTCTCCAGAATGTGGAGTACCATGTATGAGTAGAATCATGCTGCTGTCAGGGCTTGGTGAGACATAAACTGTGTTTTCTTTTGTGGTTGGCAAATGAGTAAGAAGTGTGTTTGCGGTAGAAGTTTGCTGCTGAAGTTGATATATACTTTCCAGGCACGATGGGTCAGAAGAACATCACACAGTGCTCATGGAAATACACAGGAAGCATCAAGAGCACTTCTCTGATGTGTTTCCATCAGCATTTACCCACATTATGCTTGTGTCACTTGAGGGGTGTGATAAGAACCAAACAGGGAGCAAAGCTGTTGCTCTGAGCTGCTGTGCAGTCATCCTGCCCAAACACTCTGCACTACACAGGGCTGCCACGATATGGCTGCAGTGTGGCTGTAAGGCAGTGCAGGCTGCTGATATGATGTCTGACCCCACAGATGGGAGTTGGAAATGACTCAAGGTACTTCTCCTTGAGCCACGATGAGGGATACTCTTTTGGGTATCCCAGGAATTTTTGGCTAAGCATTCTGTCTGCTTTTTAACAGTAATGCTGTAGGCTGGATGTAAGCTGGTTATCCCTGCAGTGACACACTATGCAAGTAGCCTTGGCTTACAGGCTTTCCTTAAGTGGCATATTCCTCGTGTTAAGTATTTATTCTCCTTCTGGCATCTTCAAAGGGAGCTGACCCAGGTGCCTGGTTACCCCATCAGGGCAGCTTCAGTGCCATCCCATCCTTGTATAGCAAACAAGGCAGGGCAAACAAGGGCTATTGATTTTGAAAGGAGAGAACAGAAGTTACTTTTGGTCCTACTTTGTATTGCTGTTTTACTGAAACGTTTCAAATAGAGTATACCTTGGTAATTGTATTCCAAAGAGAATACAGTGACTGAAAAAGTTCAGGGTGGTATTTAACTCTGTGCTCTTCTCAGGGCACTGCAGAGGGACCGTGGAAGCTGTTCTGTCGGCTGGTATCAAAGTGGCTCTCACACCTTTCTGCTTTCTGTCTGACTGCGAGTCCTGTTTACGCCATTGAGCTTCCTTTGTGCTCAAAAATTCTTCCTAAGTGTTGCACCCTGCTCTTACTGCACTGGGGGCAGATTAGGGCAACTTCTGTCATTCGGGAGTTTGCAGCATTTCACATGCTATGAGTCTGAAAGTCAGACTCGTCCTTTCTGCTTTTAAATGCTTAAACTGCAGAACGCTTTTGAAACACGCTGCCTTGGTGTGTGGGCACCAAGCGCAGAGAGAGATTTGCCAGCTGTGCTTTTCGAGGCAGCACTCTGAGCTCCAGGTGCCCACAGGATCGCAGGGTCCCTATGTAACAGTGTCCTGCTCTCCAGGATGGCACCGCCAGGTGGCAGATGGAGCTCAGGCAGGGAAGTGCTGGTAATCTGATAGAAAAATGCATGATGAATTGAGTCGTGTTGGGGATAACATTTAGGCCTCTGAATGACTCTGAAAATATAATGATGATTAGTATGGAAATAGTAGAATAGCAGGTTCTCGTATCCCAAAAAGTTGTGTCTGGCTGGGCAGGAGTTCAGGGTTCTCCTTATTCCACCTCATCCAAGAAGGCAGAAACCTTCTTTTAGTCATCATCTGTATTTCCCTGTGGCAGCTGCTGTCTGTCCCTGCGTGATGTTACCATGAGACTGCTGAGACAGCAGTGCTGTGCTTGCTGCTCTGTGCTTCACTTGTGATGTTCTTTGGTCATAGTAACAGCAGCAGAATAAAGAGTTCAGGCTCTCAGACAAATAGATGGAGGTTTTGAAGTTGAATCTGAGGATTTTGGAGTTTGGGGTTTGTAGGTTTGTTTGATTCTTTCTTTGCTGAGAAAATCAGTTCAAAAGTGCAAAGCAGATTTAATTGAGACAGACACACCTGATAGGTTGCAAGATTACAAACCAGACCTCATGATGAAGTTATGGAATAAAGCTTTTTTTTCTGCAACAGTCAAACAGCAATATATACAATTTCACTTGTATCCACACTACTTGTTCGGATTTGCTCAGGCATTTATCTCAGCACACACCATTACCTAGATGAAAACTAGACTGAGTTTGCCTGCTTCCGAGAATGTGCACAGAAGGTAGAGCATCATGTTGGTGGTGTGGTTGTGATGTTGGGGAGGAGAGTGCTTGCTACAGCCCTTGCTGACTGTCACCATACCAGCCAGCATGAATTACTTGTGCTGGTGCCTGCAATGTTGTCAGTTTTGGTTGCCTGTAAAGAGCAGGTGTAGCACAATATGCAAACCTGATTTTCTTGTAAAACCGTAAGAATGTTTCTGAACTGCTTAAATGAATGCTGAAAAAGACAGAACCTGGGAATTTTAATTAGAACTGTTCAAATTCAGTGGAGTCACCATTACAAATTCATGCAGGCTTTGGAAAAAAAGGAATTAAGTGCATTGTGGTGTTGTGGAAAGAGTTACATTTATGTGTGGATTCATCTTGTGCATAATTGCAAGGGAGTAAGCAATACCACTGCTGGGTTTTGTCTGCTTGTCGATAATTGACATGGGTGACATAAAACCTAATGAGTCAAGAGTGGTGGTTTAAAGGCAGCAGCTCTCAACAGGTGACTGGTGATGGGCTTGAGTACATTCCTCCACGTGTATTGTTGACTTCTTTTAGCGAAAATTGTGCCATTTCTCACTACAAAGGTCTCAAAACCAGTTTTTTCTCCACTGTAGTTTTCTTGGTATGGTGCTGTTTGTTTGCTGGCAGCAATAATTAGGGATGTTTTTATTGGTACAGTGTACGTGGATATCAACAGTATTCACAGCTTGATTACGAGCAACTGTGGCATAATAAACAGTGAATATTCTAAAATTATGCATTTCACAGCATGGTGTCATTTCTGCATACCTTTTGCAAATTCCAAATAAGTAAGTAATAATGTGAATTAGGAAATACCGAAACACTGTTTTGGGAAAACTGTCTCTTAGCTGTAAATTGGCACGCTTCACCTTTTAGGTCTAAATTTAGTGAAATATAAACGCTCAAACGTGTTAAAATGTTAAACTGACTTTAGTTTCCAGATCTCACTTTCAATAGTGATTGTGTTAGAAGGATTTCTGAAGTTGCCACTCCCCAGCTGGAGGTTAGTACTTCTCCTGTTGATTAGCATGTTGGTGAATGCTCACTGCTGATTCATTGCATTGCAAAGAAAACTGTGCTCATGCGCATGTGACTGAAAAACATTTCTTAATGAAGGGAGTGGTATCTTCTCAGGGAGGCTTAGAGCTCTTATGCTACTTCTAACTATATGTCTTCACAATGACCAAGTCATGCTTACAGACATATTTGACTTTCAGATCTGACTTTGCTACTAGATTGCATTAAGTTCACTCATGCAATATGTGAGCAAGGGCTGTGCTGATGAAGGATGAGCTACAGAAGGTCTTGATTGAGTTCAGCAACAGAAAATACAAATCCAGTCCTTGAATTGAACCAATTGACAATATTGTTTTCAGTACTGCTCTTCTTCAACACCTTTCCTCAGTGGCATTTGAGCTCCTCAAAACCGTGTTAGGAATAGCAGGTGTTGTTGACACCAGCTAGAATGTCTTAATGTTTCTCACAAAACCCAAAAGCTGTTCTGAAAATGCAGAGTAAAAATAAAATAAAATAATCAAAAGGTGAATGCAAGGTAATTGTTTCAGAATAGTTAGCAAATGTAATTATTTCAAGTGCTTTTTATTCTTGTGTCATGGTGCATCAGCAGTGCAGTTTATTTAAAGAAGAAAGTATGGTATGTATTCTGCTTCATGAATGTTGTTCAGCTATTCATATTGCAAAATGCCTTGCAATAAAAGTCATCAGCTAAACCAAGCACCAGGCTCCTATGGCTGGTGTAATGTGCTACAGTATCCTGTTACAGGCATTCTTTGTAATTCTAGGAGGTAGAAAATAAAATTTGACACTCAAAAATAATAAGTTTAAGTAAATCATGTGGGAGAAATGTACGTTTATGTCCAAGAAACGGTTAGATGTTGCCAGAACAATACAGCTACATTATGAATCTTTAATGATCTCTGAAAGTCATAATGGTCTGTCACTAATGCCCATTAATGATCTCTCTATACCACGAGTATGGGCTTGATGTTTCTGGCCAGTACCTTAGAGAATACTTTAAATATGCCTTAAACTTTCTCTGAGCTACTCCTGTGTGTCTGCTCCAAATGTAGACTGCAATTGTCTGGGTAGGAGCAGCTTGTAAGACAGCATGGCTTTGGGGTTAAGAAAGTCGTATTCAGGTAAGATGTATTTAAGCAATGTTTTTAGAGGGAAAATCTATAAGTTATTTTCTGGCAAGTAATCATCTGCAGAGATGATAAACTATATAATGAAATCAAGATTTAGTACTTAATATTAATTATATGGTAGTTCCGTAGTTCTTTGGCTTCATGATTTTGTCTTATTAACTTCATACTTCTTAGGAAGGAAAAGGCAAATGTTAATTACTGTCAGTTGGAACTGTAAATATACTGAGTATGTCGCTGAACTGACAAATTTGTTTTGTTTGAACAGTGTATTTCAGATGTCTCATTGATTTTATGGCCTTTTAAACATTGGTTCAATGTATTTAGTTATTCTGTGCTCATTATTTTTGCTGTATATAAAACCTGCTTTAAAGAAAAAGACAAGAATATTCCAGTTCTGTTCTAATTGCCTTTCAAGAGAGTACTGTGGCTAACTTTAACTGAAGATAATCTTATTATGGTGTTAATAACCTGAAAACCTTTTTAATACAACGACGTTAGCTTTTCTCTATTATTTTGCAAAGGTTTTAGATGGTGTGATTTATTTTTTCTTTGGTAATGAGAAAATGTTTTCTCTGCGTTTTGTATGTGAAATGATCAGATTACGAACCAACGCCCTAAGGCTAGAAAAGAACAATATAAGGACTCCTGGAAAATGCCACAATATCAAACAATAATCAGATAGGCACCATGTACACAGAGGTAGATATTAACTGTGTTTTCTAGGACATGTATCGTTTATATTACAAATTTGTATACGAATTACTCAATATGATTAGTAAGCAATTTTTGTAAGACTGCACATGGCATCCATGTTTGTTTTTATCTCCTTGAAATGAATATTGTAAATATAGAAGACTGTTAAGGTCTCCTAACCCAAGCCATTCTATGGTTTGGGCAGGTTAACAATGCATTTACGAAATATTTCACATAACAAGCGATCCAGATATTAGCAGCTAAGTACCTGGTGCTTTGCTTTTGTAAAAGCGTTAGATTTTCATAGCGTAAAGCAGTACAGATGAAGCGGAACTAAAACACAATTATGTTGCGAAAGGTTAGCTACGCGGGATTGTATTGCACAACCACACTACACAAAAGAAATGCTGGCATCTCATCGCGAATGTGGATGGTTGGTGAGCAAACTGTGTAGAGGCCCGGGACTCGTTGGTTAGCCCTCTACCGCGGTGCTGGAAGGCGTGCGGGGCAGGCGGAGGTTCATCACCGCGGACAGCGCCCGCCGAGCCGGCTCCATCTCAACCACGGGCCGGCCTGGGTGACAGACAGCCCCCCAGTCTCATATCTGCACCTGAGGGTGAGAGAGCCCGAGCTGAGCTCCTATTAAATATAAAAGCACAGCACAGAATGCCAAATCACAACAGCTCTGCGTGGTTGCCTGAATGCTGCGCTTTCAGTTTTGCTGTTAATTACAGCCGTAGGCACCGCGTACGTTGTTGTAATTAAATATCACCAGTGACCGAAACAAAACTGGAAAAGAAAACTGCCTAACCTTGTAAGGGCAATTACGAGATCAATCTCTAGGTGTCCCTCTTGTTTCTGGTTTTAGCAGTACTTCTGTGCATTCGGTTCTTCAAGCGGATGTAATGGAAATTTGTCCTGTTTGGTTTGTAACTGTTTACAGATTAATGTTCTGCAGCGTGCTTCCTGTGCAGGAAACTATATTTCACTGAAAGCATCCTGAAAAAGTCTTTAGATCAGAACTTTTAAAGTGGGTTAAAATTTATGGCAGTATCAGTTTTAAAATATAATTACTGAGTAAGATCTTTCATATATAGCAGAGCTGGGAAAAAAAATGTGCTGAAGGAATTGGAAGTTTCTCTCCGTATTAAAGGCTCTACTCTGATTCCCTGCTGTTTGTACATCTCATTGCTGTTGAAAAATCTTGCAATTGCAAGCCAAGAAGAAGAAAGGCAAAAAAAAAAAAAAAAAGATGCATATGTTTATGTGTCATTGCTGTGTATGTAGAAGGCATATTTGCAAAGGCTTGAGCCATCCAATTCCAGTTACTCTATGAGAAGGAAATATATACTAGTAGCCTCTGTGGAGCTTTGACTCTTGCTTCAGTCAAGGGAGCAGCATAGGGATCCCTACAGGCCATTCAGGGTCCTGCAGTCTGTCTTGAATTCTGTTATATGTTTTACCTGCTCAGCTGTAATAATAAGTGGAATTACCTGATTAGATTCTATATCCTCTTGTAACTGTGTGTACAAGAAAATAAAAGGTCGTCCTTCATTTCAGTTGTATGGAATGGGCTGAGTTTGGTTGGACAAACAATAAGATTAAAAGATCAGGCACAAGAGGTTCTTAAAAACCAGCAGGCTTAGTTCTGTGCCTTATGATCTAATCCTTCTCTTTGTCTTTTCTTTCCCAGACTTAGAATGTTGCATTGTAGATGAAACAGACCTAAGTTTGCTTGGTCATAAACAACATTAAGTTGACCTCAGCTAAAGAATAAGGAGATCAAAATACTGGTGTTTTTGTGTGAGTACTGCTCATTAAGAGCATGGTGTAACTTTTAGAGAAACGAGGAAAGAAGATTCTGGCAGGAAGAGATGGAAAATGAGAATGATAAAGAGAGTTCAGGGGAGAGGACAGAAATTCTAATGATATATCATCGCCTGCTAAGTATGATGCGTCTCTTCTGTGAGTTTAGCTCAGCATGATTTAGCAGTATGATTGCAGAGTTACTAAGGCCATCTGTATGGATTGGGAATTTAATTAAAGTCCTGGTATTGTGCTGGTACCTACTTCTGCAGCTTAATCCTTGGATTCTTGGTAGTTTTAGTTAGAAATACAGCCATAGGTTGGACACTTACCCAGTCTCTGCACAAACAAGTGCATCTCTGTCATAGCTCAGCTGGGTTTAAGGGAGGAATAGCAGTGCTCAGCTGGGGCAGCTTCATATCTGTTCCTCTGATTTCTGAGCACTGGTTCTCTGCATAGCAACAAAATCTTCTCTTGATTTCTTCTGAGCCCACAGAAATGTACCCAGTCACCTAATGCCAATACTGGGAGCAGCAGCAGATGCTCTACTCTCAGCCTGCTTTCCTGAATCAACTTCTCAGAATTTCTTCTGATTTTCTTATGTAGAACACAAACACGGACACACAATTTTTCTAATCTCTAGACCTATTGAAATCTAATATGGCAAATGCTGGCTGGTGGATTTTATTCCTGTTTTACTAGCCTATGCTTCTTGAGAGTATTGCTTGCACAAGGAGTGCATCTAATCTAATATGTGCTAATGATTTCCTCGTTGTTTATTTATGATACATTGTATTTTTCACCTCAAATTCCCTGTGTAATTTATAGACATCACCTTTACTCTGGTCATGGAAGCAGAGGCTGCTGCTAAGCCTGGAGTTGCCATGAGGCCAATTGCTGGAAGGTATGTGTAGGAAGTGTGACTGCACAAGTGCTCGGACTGTTTTTATATTCACATGTATTAATGTACAATGCCAGGAGAAAGGCAGCGAGCCACGCAGATCTTTATTAAGTATTTATTTATTGTTAATGATAGTATAACTATACAGTAAATTGCAGACTGAACTCCCTCAGAAGAGTAGCTTAGTGAGGCAGAGGTCATTTTCCTTCATATAGCTGTGAATATAGGGTTGTTTTTTTTGGATGGGAATGAGCTTCCTTCTGGAGGTGCCTTTCTCTCTTCTTTCTTGTCTTGACAGCCCAGGTCAGATGAGCTTAGATAAATCTAATGATATGTGTCTTGGTACATCATTATTCATATATTCATCGCAACAGAAAATGAAGGCAGGATTTCTAGCTCTTGACCCTTTACCTAGTGCTCAAGGGCATACCTTCATTCTGGTTAGTGAAACTGAGACCAGTGTTTTTGCTCAGGTAAACTGGTTCCAGTTCCATGACTGGTAGCAGAGCAAGGCTCTACTTGGACATTTGCAGAAGCGGCAACCGAAAGAAGGGTCTAACTCCAGCTCCTGGGGCCTTGCCTGCATTCAGTACTTGGCAGTTCTTGCTCAAATCCCTTCTGTTTGTGATCAGCTTTTCACATTGTCACTTGTAATGCATGAACTCATAGCATGATCTCAGCAGTCAGGTAGAAGTCACAGAAACCCGTCATCAGGCCCTTTCAATCTCAATCCAGGTAATTTGATTTCATTATTAAAAAGCGGATTGGCCTTGGATCATTAACAAAGCAACAAGAAGCAGCAAGCTTGGCATCCATCATATGATTGTAGTGAATTGGACTCAGCAGTTAAAGTTAGCAGTGGGGCTTCTGAGCAAAGCAAGGATCATGGTTGTGAGAAGCTGGTGGAAATGCTTAGACACGTTGGAGGAGGAGAACTCTCAGGGGCTCCAACTCAGTGGAGACCTGATGAGTCTGTTGTTGTCAAGTTCTTGACAGAGGATGAGCCATCAGATCTATGAAAAGATGAAAAAAGATCCATTTGATAAATGTGACAGTCTCTAGGCAACTTGCTCTAGGTCTGTGAAGGACTATTTACAGTATTTTCTCATGTGTAAATTGGCCTTATGATTAGTTTGATAGTGGCATTATAGCCCACGCTTCCCATGTGTCCCATGCTGGGATGTAAATATTTGAGGGATGATATCCTGTCATTTACATTGATGCTTTCAATTGTCATCACTCTGAGGGGTGAATGAACACATATTTCTGTGCATATTGATGCAGAAGGCTCTTGAATACATTTGCTATGGCATTGCAGTGGGCAGAGAGAAGTTGCTTGGCTGCTGCTGCAAGTTGCTGGCTCAGGTTGGGCCCCCAGAGACATCAGAATAACGTGTTCCCAATTTGGGAGCACGGAGAGCTGTGGGAGCTGATCTCTTCTGTTTGTTCTGTGACCTTTCCCAGCTGATTGGCACTGATCTTTTATGCACCGGATAGGCAATCTTTTGTGGTTGACATTTTGGGATGACTGAATATGGATTAACCTAGGAAAAAATATTTCCATTTTCTAGCTTCAAACAATGCCCTCCTTTTCCAAAAATGCCTACTCCAGCGGGGACGTGGTCGGATCAAATCCAGTTTTGGCTGAGACAGTGAAGCAAGAGAATCAGAATTTGCAGCTGGGAAGGGGCAGAACCAGAATTTCTGTTACGAATATTTTCTCTAAAGATCTGAGAGGAATCTGATGTTCTTAATCAGAGGTCTGTGTCCATTCTCACCATTTAGCTCAAAGAGGCCCAGATTCTCAGAGCTGGTGGACCTTGTCCTGGAAAAAAAGATCTGATAAGAGAGCAGGATTAGGATGTGAGAACCTTTCTTAATGCATCAGGCCCATAATTATTTCTTAAATATCTTAGTAGTTTTAGTGGGATGACTCATGATGAAAATGGGGACACTTGTCTCTGCTCTGCTGGATGAGAACCAGTTTCAGCACATCCAGTCCTGTGCACAACAGATGTATGTTGTGCTGAAGCCTCTTCTGCTGCTGGGATTCATGATTTTGCACCCCATGAAGGTGAAAACCAACCAGATACCTAATTCCTCAGGCTATAGAATAGGAAGGTCTGTGCTTCCACACTCACATGTGAGCTTTTCTATAAAGTCAGTCCAACTGGCACATCTATGCTGATGTCACAGGGAATTATTTTGTTTTCTCCTGTTACTGACAGGGATGCACCATGCACTTTTGCAAAGAACCACTGCACATGCATACACAGGAACACCAATACTGCTATACCCAAGTGCCTTTTGGTGACATAAAAAATACATCTGGTTACAGTAATGCAGCTCTCGTTAAGGTTTGTAGTTAGTTATTAAAACTAATCTTTAATCTTTATCTATCTTTAATCATTAATAATAAGGAAGCCCAGTTGATCTGTGGACTAAAATATCATCCAGTTTGAACTGTTGCTTTATGGCTGCCTGAAAGCCCAGCTCCTCCACTAACACCTTCTTCCACCTTGCACTTAAAATAAGCCCCTAGATGACACTCAATTTGGCTCACATGTGCTGCTGGGAAAGATAGAGCCTTTATGGGCAGCAGAATGGGCAGCAAACCGTGCTCAGCCCCTGGCAGAACCCGAGCCCTTCTCCATCCTGCAGCGCCTGTGTCCAGCCGCTGAGCTGGCTGCAGGGAAAGGCTGAGTCATTTCCACGGGATGTTTCACGGAGGAGCTAAGTGATGCACAGCTTGGGTCTGAACAGCTCTGCTTCCTGGTGAATAGTAATTCTGTTTACTTAGAAGAGGAAGAAATCACTGGGGGCCTCAGTGCTGCTGTGTCATACCCGGCTGGGTGAAGTTTTGTTTATCGTGGCCTGAAAAGGGAGAAAAGCAATGCTGGTGGCACTTCTCAGAGAATAAATCCCTACTCGTTTGGAGTGTAGGCAGCAGAAATAGTCCCTAGGCCTAACTCCTGGAGTTTTGTTGCTCTGCATGTTCAGTAACAGCTGTGATGTGTTACCTGAGCAGGAAAAGAAGAGCCTGACGAGTGACCCGCTGACATACCATGATTTTGTCACACCAAAGCAACTTCAGTTTTGTAAATACTGAGGGGTAAGCTGGGGCTTTTGCTGTGCTGGAGGAGGTGTGGAGCTGTCTTGTGATCTGTCTTCTGGTCTCAGTTTTCATGCAGAATTTGTTTCGTCCAGCATCTACCTTTCTCTATAGGACCAACTCTAAACCTGGCTTATGGGGGGAAGAAGAAATCACTGAACGTGCTATGTGGGATATTTGGACATGAGGTACTGGTGCTATATAGGAACGTGTCGTGAAAACTGATGGTGTTTTTGCAGGCCCCAGAGGACTTGGGTCCCTCGGTGAGTCACACATAGGGTAGAAACCATGTCTTGTGTTGTAAAGCCAGTCCAGTTTGGGACTCGTGGTACCAAGCTGCTGCCATTTGTACACACTGCAGGCAGCTGAGGGCTCAGGTATGTTTAATGATCAGAGTTGTGGAAATAATCATCAGTATCAAATCAACTAATGCTTGGGATTTAAAAATATAGTTCAAAAGCGGGTGAAGTCTTCGTCTACTTCCAAGTAGTGTGATTGCTGCTGGGTCAGATCCAGCTTAGCTCCTGCTCCTGTCTGTGGCAGTAACTGTACAACTGTGTCCCGTGCTCATTTCTGAAGAGGTGCTTCATTCTTAATTGAAATGGGGCTAATGGTTTACGTTCTAGCATTGTTTGCCCAGTTACAATAACCACAATCAAAGAATGAGAACGTATGTTCAAGGAGTGCCTGGTTGCCTCCTATGTTCAAAACATTGCTTGGAAAGTTATTTTATTTTACCTTTTTAGCGTGGTAGGGAGTAATCAGCTCTTGCTGTTTAAAGAAAATAAAGCTGTTCCTTTTTTTGGATCTGTAAAACTGAAGTAGTCCAAATACTGCTCCTGTACCAAAGCCATTTTCCCAAGATCCTCATTTTCATGTGCCATTTATAGTAAATGAAGACAAGTTTGTAGGAGTACCGATAGATGAAGAGGATGATCATGAAAATAAAAAGAAAAAAAAAGACCAACCCTGAAGGACTGTTTTTTGAAACTTAAATCTGATTATGCATATACGCTATTTTTATTCCTCTCCTTAGTTATCTGTCAAGGAACATTTGTGCAAATGAGTTTTCTTGATGGATTTTAAGCATGCACACTGGAATGGTGGCTGGAAGATATCCTAAATACTGTTTTTCCCCAGGATTTTCAAGGTTAGACGAATTCTGAGCTCTGGTTATTTGTTGTGAAAAAAGAAATGTCATCTGACCTATAGGACAGATCACAGTGAAGCAGCTTCACTTTGATCTGAAGATCAAACGCTGTTTTCCAAACTCAGAATATTTATGAAGTAATGGGCGAGTCTCAGGAAAAACAAGTCTCACTTGTGACTGATGGCAAAACTCAGTGCATTGCTGGTGAGCTGGTTGGGATGAGTTATTACTGATAATATCCGTCTGTCCCTTGGGTTGGGTTTCATATGTCTTCTGTGGTCTGGAAGGTGAGGGTAGTGGTGGAACTCATGAATTACAGTTATCCTACTATTTATCCAAATGAGAAATTAGAAGCGTGTATTTAATATCAATATGTGAATGCTGTGAAGTGATTAATGTATAAAGACATACCTGTAGTCATCCATCAACGCTTATGCATGTACTTTGTGCAGAAAAGAGGCACTGAGGACAGAGATGTGGGGCTGCTGCATCCAGTATACTGCATCAGCTATGAAGGTGTCAGGCTGTGATGGCACACGATTCTTTCAGTCTGACATTGTATTGGAAGTTGCACATTATGGGTATTTCTGTTGTTAAGGCCTGGCTGAGCAGCATGTTTCATTGGGCAGGAGTTTCCAGTTGGAGGAAACAGATTGGCACCCATCATGCACTGTTGCTAGCCCAGGGAAGGACTGTAATGTTTGCAGAGACATAGTGAGTGATGGTTAATATTTGGTTAATATTTGGTGCCTGTGCCCATAGTGTACATGTCTGGGGAAGGAAGAGAGGAGCGTGTGGCTTCAAAAAAGGTCTTGCAATGCATGGTTGGGTCTGAAATCACACCTGAAATCTCACGCTGCCACAGCAGCCCGCCTGCATTGGTCCCCTCTCCGTAGCCCCAGGTTTGGGGGAGGGCATGCAGGACGGAGCTCTGGGCTCAGCTGGTGAAGCCCTGTGCCATTGTGACCCCACAGAGCTCAGCTCCTGCAAGAATTCAGCCCCCCACTGCTGGGACATCCCAGCCTGCCTTGGCCTGCAAGGGGCTGCAAATCCCCTCTGTCTCAGGGGTACAATCATTCAAGATCTGCTTGTCCCCGGGAGTGCAAATCTCCGTTTGGTTTCTAGGCTGAATTGCCTTTATTTTAGGCTCCTGCTGTTGAAAACTTGCTGAAAAGCAGGGAGGGGGGTGTCACCAAGAAACCCCAGCACCTCCTGCTTCCTATGTCCCAGGGCACGGATGCATGTGGGATCTGATGCCTACGCTGCAGGTCAATAACCACAGTGAGTGCCCAGGTGTGGCACCCAGCTCTGCTCCCCTCGGCGCTGCTCCTGCTCCTTGCAGGTCCTCCCACTGTGCCGCAGCCCCTGGGGGTCACAGAAGCACTGTGACGGGGACAAAGGGACAAGGGAGAATACTGCAGCAGCGGGGGAATCGCCTCTCTGAGTGCCTGCTGGAGGACTGGAGCGGGGAGGAGGTGCGAGGGGGGAGAAAAGCAAATCGCCTTCGATAAAACAGTGAGGAAGGGGCGGGGGGGAGAAGGGGAAGGGGGGGCTTGATGTGGGAAAGGGTGGGTTGTGGCTGGAGATAGCCAACTCTCCGTGCTGGCCCAGGTGTCCCCACTCCCCTCCAGAAAACCTGGTGCCAGCTATTTGCTCACCGCGGTCACGTTTGTTTGGGTGTCTGCTCCTCCCCGGGAGGCGGCAGTGCCACTGCCAGGTACCCACAGCCCTTAGGGACATCCAGGGACAGCAGCTGTGCCAGCACCCGCAGCTCCGCACCTCTGGGCACAAAGAGCCGGCGAGGAGAGGAGGGAGGAGGAGGAAAGCAGGAGGAGGAGGTGGTGATAAGGGGCTCGCTGCGTCGCCTCATTTTTGCACCCAACGCACAGCTCGTGGGGTGTGCGCGAGTGCGTGCATCCGCTGCTGGAGGACTACGGCTGCTGCAGCATCTGCGCCGAGCTGCCGGCACGGGGGTGCCAGGGGAGCGTGCCTGTTTACTGCCTGGTGACAAGTGTTGCGATGCAAAAACCGAACGTGCCTGCGGAGGGGAGGATGCGCCTGCAGCTGCACCTGTAAAGAGAGGAGAGGCTTCCCAAGGCATTCGGCAGCAAGCAGCTGAGGCTCCGGGCACTGGCACCTCCTCCCTCTGGCTCCATCACCGCTTGCTCGCTTCGGATCTCTTCTTCAAGGGAGAGGAGGAAAAAGGATTCAGAAAAAAAGCCCTACAACAGGACAGAGCCTGCTGGAGTCTAACAGGTGTTTGCTGGGATTTGAATGGGGAGGAGACGTGGGGGGGAGAAAAGTTAACTGGAGAAATCGGGGCTAGGAGAGATGCGATGATCTTGTGCCAAGTGGATGTGCCGTTTCTGCGTGTGAATAGCGCGTCTGGAGAGGCTCGGAGGGATGCCTTGGAAGTCGTCTTTTTGATCTCCGTAGAAACACTCACTTCTGCCTGCAAACTTTCCTCTGCCAGAAGTTGGGAGAAATAAATAAAAGAAGCATCAGAAAATCAAAAGGGGAAAATCCCAGCCGACGAAACCGTTTGGACCTAAACTGTTGCGTCCTGACGTGGGGCTGCGGTGCGCGCATCACTCCGGTGCCTCCCGGGCTCTGAGCCGGTGGGCGCTGGGTGGTGGCTGTCCCAGCGTTGGGGACAGCTGAGCAGCATGCTGGCTCTGGCACCTGTGGCCGGCCAGCAGACCCCGTGTGCCTGACCTGCCGGTGGCACCGGGGCCGTGGCGGCCATGGCCGCAGCCATCGCCAGCTCCCTGATCCGCCAGAAGAGACAAGCCAGGGAGCGGGAGAAGTCCAATGCCTGTAAGTGTGTCAACAGCCCCAGCAAGAGCAAGGGAAGCTGCGACAAGAACAAGTTGAATGTGTTTTCCAGGGTCAAACTCTTTGGCTCCAAGAAAAGGCGAAGAAGGCGACCAGGTTGGCGAGGGTTATGTGTTCGGGGGGTTGGTTTGTTTTATTTGGGGCATATGGGGCTGTGCATCAGTTGCAGGGATGTCTCGGGGCTGGTAAAATGGATGTGCGGGTATTGCCATCTTGGCTTGTATGACCTCATAGACACGGGTACCCTGTGCCAGTCCTCTCCCTGTTCATGTTCATCCGATTTATTTAGATATTTGCACACCATTGCCTCACCTGCACACCTGTGTGCATCCATATCCTGGTAATTCAGCAGTCTCGCTGTTTTACACATACGCATATACAAACACACGTGATTTATTTGTGGGGGAGATGTTAGCACCTCCTTCTGCTGTACAGTAAATAACTTAGCACTAGAGATCTGTTTTTGTCCTCCTGCTTTGCAGAATGCCAGTGCCTTGCTTGATTGCAGAAGAGGCTTTTTGCTTTTGCTGGCACCTTCCGGAGTTGTGCTTCAGTTCCCTGTTCCTTTCTAGGAATCCCATGCGTGCAGCCACCTGCAAATGCGATCCCCTCTGTGTCAGAGGTGCTAAAGATCATGCATGAAGGCTTGGTCCCTGATCTGAGTGGGTTTATTGTATGTGGGAGGAGCAAAACCCTCCAGTAAATGTTGTGATCGTTTCGCTGTGCTGAGGCAGTGGTGCTGTTAGCCACTGAACCTGTCTGCCTTTCCCAGCAGCCACCCAAGGGCTGCCTTGTTCGTAGTTTGCAAGCAGCACTGGGATGTGGGATGCCTAAAATGCCAAAACAGTGCTTGGATTAATTTTTTGTCAGGTGGGTTGGCAAACAAAGATTGTGCATCCATCAGTACCCTTGTTACAATGGGCATGGTAGGGATGGGTTAATGATTGGACTGCATGATCTTAGTGCAGATCTTTTTCAACCTTAACGATTGTATGATTCTGAAAGTCTCCAACAGAAAGTAACACAAACTGTCATAAGCTTTTGCCTTCAGCTCCTACTAAAATGAAGGAGCTGTCTGCTAGCAGGGCTCCCTAATATCTTTGATTACAAACACAAGGACTCTTACCCAGGCACTAGAAGTTGGAAATGACACATCGTATCTCCCCAATGGGTTTATCTCTGAATTAAGTAAGTTGTCGTGGAGCGAGCTGCAGAGAATGCATCAGCTCCTGACAAGTAGACTTGTGTGAAATGACTACAATGCAGATGTCATTGGGATTCAGTGGAAGTAGACTTTTTTTTTTTTCCAATTACTCCTGGTGCATTACCTAGGTATTTTAAATGGCAGACTTGACAGCAAATGCCAGGTTGGTCTAGAATGATCTGAAAGCATTTGAGATATTTCACTTTTGGACTGTGAATATGAGGATGGTTATGAAAAGGAAAAAAAAAAATGGAAAAGAGAAATCTTTCCAAAGTGTGCGTTGTTTTGATCTTCTTCTAGCTGATGAGATAATTACCTTAACCCTGATGGTAATATTTATTTTGCAGTTCCGCACATTGCTGGATTTCAGGGTTCCCCCCTCCATTCCCCATATGTTCACTGAGTAGTTTATCACTTCGGATGCTCTGCACACTTTGGAGGAGCGCAGGATGGGGGTTTGTTTATTAGAGCTGCAGCAGTTCCTGTGGTAAATGTTTGCTGCTAAATATTTAGGCTCTCAACTGTCACTACGGCTCCCATCAGCACTATCGTAGTAGTCCTCTTTTCCCTCTCCTTTTAAGAAATCACACCTTTTTAAAAAGCAGAATGCACTCTTTGCCAGCTCACTTCTAATCTTAAATGAGATAGGGCTGAGCTCCCGAGGCCAAGCAGCTCACCGTTGGAATTTGTAGTCGCTGGAAGCAGTTTTTAATGTTGTGCCTTCATTACAATAGAAAGTGGCATTTAATCATTTTGGCAATTGATTTTATAGACATTGATTTGATCTCACCCTAAGCGAAAAGTGTTGCAAAGCTGGTTGCCCTGCTTACGCCTTGGATCTTTTCTCATATCTCAGCATTGAGAAGAAACCAGGAGATTTGTGTTTAGCATCCTGCTCGCTTGGAATGGCACGTCAGGATTTCCCACATTAATCTCACTATTGTTTTTTTACAGAGCCTCAGCTTAAAGGTATAGTAACAAAGCTATACAGCAGGCAAGGATACCACTTGCAGTTGCAAGCAGATGGAACAATTGATGGAACAAAAGAGGAGGACAGTAGTTATAGTAAGTGGCACGAGAATAAATGGTGTGTTTGTGAATTGTGGTGTCTCATTCTTCCCATGTAGGTCCATCATATAATGTCCCACAGTGACTGAGTGGCAGCAGCATTAACACTGCACGCACGGCGCAGAGCTCCTTCAGACTCACTGGGTCTGAAGGAGATGCAAATACAAATCACTCATAAGAATAACGAACTAGAGAAAAGTAATGATGACACATATGACAAACAAAGCAAATGTTATCTCCATGGTAATCTAGAGAAGTTCATTGCTGTCCTTTGGATTTTATTAGATTTTTTTTTTCAACAGGGAAAATTTGCTCGCCTACTCAGAGCGCCTGAAATAGAATAACGCTCTCTCCACTCTGAAACTGGGGCTCATTCAAACAGAGCTGTGTTATCTCACGTAATGAGAGTTCATCATCATTTTTAAAGTTCACATTTCCCTATTATTATTTTTTTTACACCTTCTAAACTTAATTATACCTTCAGATTTCAACCAGGTTTTCTGCAGGGGAAAAAAAATGGTATCAGTGGATTTTTATTTATTTATCAAACCATTCTGAGAGTTAATAGAAAACAAGAATTGATGACCAGAATGTAGATTTGTTGCGTGTTCGTAAAATATGTAAATATTTCAGATACCTGTACCGTTTAGCTAAAACTAGGTTACTGTTCTGGAAGTGATTAGGAGGAAAAAGAGTTGGAGAAGGTATCTCAGACCACTTAGGCATCCAATGGGGAAATCAACAGGCAGAACTCTCCCTTTGCAAACCCCTCTGGTTATTACAAGGTGCTGATGGCAGTGGGGAAGATGGCACAAAGGCCAGAGTGGAGCAGTGATGGTCGGGTGCTGCTGTGTTGCTGAGTTCTCTGGAGGCATGGCATCCCCTGTAAGAACGACTCTTACAGATCATAAATATTGCTTTTCCTTCAAGGGAGTGTTCTAACGATTGAAAATCTTGACACATCAATGCATATTGCTTCAGGTTTTCAGAATGATTCTGCTAATTACCCTTAAAAAAAATAAAAACTCAAAAGAAGAAGAGAAAGGAAAACCATATTTTTTCCATTACTACATGATGTTGTCATAAACTTTTAATTTAATGTGCCAGAGCAGACATCTGAAACTGCATATTATTTTTGAAGGGATTGTTTCATTTAAATACTTTACTTGGGATTCCGCTCATGAGGATTTTGACGCTCTAAGCACGATTAAATTTGATTCTGTCCGTGCTTTTGACATTCACGTCAACATATCTATCTCTAAGATACTTTTGTTTCCACTGTGTCCTTACATTTACCTAATGTGACAGATTATAAAGCAAACCTTATAGACTCCTGGTTGCTGCATATCGGCCCTCCATGGTGCTGGACACTTAAATGTAACGAAAGTAGCTCAGAAATGATTGCGATAAATCTGTGATCAGAACACAGGAGAGTTTTGTTGTAAAAACAAAATAGTTTCACGTGTATTCCTCCTTTATGTAAGATAAAGGAGGAAAAATATATAAAATAAATAGATCTGAAAGTCCCATGATACTGAATTTACTTTAATAGCAACGTTTTTGTTAACGGTACTATCAGGAGAAATAGATTAATGCTAGGGATCAGAACCCATGTAGTGGGTTTCCCCCTGCAGCCTTGCTTAGATGAATACTGAGTGGATCAGGCCCACTAAAATCCTTTCCTCCAGAGATCTCTTTCCTTTGCCCTGTATCTGCACTGCAGGGCCTTCTGTGTTAAGGAAGATCCCTTCTCTGTCCCCTTCTGTTCTCCTTTGCACCCCAGGGGATATCGTAGCTCTTCTCTTTTGCCACTTCCACCAACCATTTGCTCTAAGACCATTTGCTTTGCATTGCAGTGAGATAATTAGAACTCCCCTTAATGAGGGGAACATCCTCAGATTCATCTGTTGCCAACAAAGCGATTGCATAGTGCTGGGGCTCATAGAGCAAACCAGAATGGTGGCCTGCCTGATCTTATTAAATGTCAACATTTGCCTTCCCTGCTTATTACAGGGATGAGGAGAACTTGCATCCTCTATTTTGGGCTCCTGACAGCAGCCTGGGCCCTGAGGTCTGCCTTCTCCATCTTTGCTACCCAGTGCTGGTGGGAAGTTTGCCTGAAGATGCCCTTTGGCTCTGACTTGGGAGCAATTATTGCTATCGCTGCAATCCCACTGCTTCAAGCAGGGTTCATCAAAACAAGGTTGCATCCACAACTGCAGGGAGTTTAAAAGAAAGCTCAGGTTTTGGAGCGCAGTGCAGGCAGGAAGCGAGCCATCGAGGTGAGGAACTGTAGAGCTCACCAGACCTCGTTTTAAGCCAGGAGTCCATGTAATTTGAGGAAGTGCCTGATAGAAAGGATTTCCTGGCTGAGAACCAGATTCTGCCTCATTAAACGTGTTAAACAGGGCAAGGTTTTAAATCATGACAGAATTTATTCCCCATTTTTGGCACGACACAGAGATGTGAGGGCTTATATAAAAAAGAAATATAGGAAATAATGCCCTGTGGACAGTGTATGGAAGGCCAGGTGGCTGAGACGATGGTGGCACAGACCTCACAGCACTGAATACATTAATAAATCCAGCTGTGGCTGCTGCCTTTTTATTTTACAGCTCTAATTCACTGTCAGCATGTATTGCACAACAGCTATAGCAAAGATCATATCTCCCTTAGGCATCACCAAGTTTTTCATTACAATAGATATTATGTCCTTGTTTTAACACAGCGTGAACGTAATGGGGAAAGGCGAGGATGCAAATTACTGCATTGTTTTGGGCTAATGCAAACTGATTTTCACAGCAAACAATTTATTAACCCGTGGCATTTTTGCCAGCCTTTGGGGTCAACCACCAGAACTGCAGTAGCATCTCATACCCGTTGTCTGTGGCAGGGAGTGTCTGCAGAGAAGGGTGCAGCGCGGCTCTGCACTTGACCATGGTGCAGGGCCAGCAGCACTCCCCCACATCCCTTTTTTGCAACTTCCGACAGTCAGCTGCCAATCCCACCAACATATACACCAGCTTCCAGGCGTGCCCGCCGCTCGCCTTGCCTCAAAATAGAGCGTGTACGTTTATGGCAGGAAAACACGTTCAGCTGCGGAGGAGAGCGGCTGAGCGCCCGCTGCAGCGAGTTCCCCAGCATCCTGTCTCTGCTCACTTTGCCAAGCACAGCACAGCCAGGAATCGCTCGCTAATTCCAATCTCTGTTCCTTGTGGCTGTGAGCTCCATCTCCCTGACTGTCCTAGGCTTTGCCTTGTGCTCAGTTCATCTGCGGGCAGCTCTGTTTGCAGTGGAGCCCGTACTCGTAGCCTCGTGTTGAAAACCTGAAAGCCCCACTCTGAATTGCGGTGTTAAAAAAAGCATCTTTCAAAAGAGAGCTCCAGGTTCTGCTTGGATACAGAGCTTTCAATTGCACTCTT
The DNA here is from genome assembly GCA_023055505.1 of Callipepla californica brunnescens. Lineage (NCBI taxonomy): Eukaryota > Metazoa > Chordata > Aves > Galliformes > Odontophoridae > Callipepla > Callipepla californica. Next base: position 14,318,635 of record JALIRH010000013.1, read on the forward strand.
CTGCCCACAGGGAGATCAGGTGCTGCTTTTTAGGGGCTGAGCCGCAGAAGTGGGCTTTCCATAGGAGTGCTCACTGAGTCAGACGGAATATTTTCTCCCACAGAAGAATTCAAGCAGTTGATAGAAGAAATGAGGAATCTGTAACAGAGCAGAGTTCCCTTAGTGAAAGTTTTGTTTGCTAGAACCAGCAGAGAATTAGAGGACTTTGTTTTAGTGACGAGAAAGCCACTTCCATTGGTTTTGTGCTTGCAGGCTGGTGTGAAGGGTGGCTGCATGTGTCCGTGCACACCAGGGACGTCCAACTGTCTGACTGAGCAGAGTCTGATTTCACCACAATTTCAGTCTTCATTCCTAGAGCACATTGTCACCTCTGGCCATGCCTTCACCAACACAGGACGTGCATCCATGTGCACTTTCCTGTTTGGAAGGTTGTGAGCAACTTCTATCGATGAAAAACCATAAAACGATGACAGATGTGCCCCTGACAACCCTTCTCCCAGAGTTTAGGATCTGTATTAAATGCTGTCAGGCTGCAAATTTTCTTGTAATTAGATATAACCATTTGGGTGTTGTCAGGCTGAAAAAGGTATTTAAAGTGGGTAGTCATTCTTTCTGAAAGTAGTAAAAATATTTCAGATCTATCATTCGGTTTTAAATTGGCTTCAGACAGTGCACATAAATGCCAAACTTCAGCCTGATGCATACTGGGATTCTACAGCCAAGTAATGGATGGCTGGAAATGTAAGCCAGTTTGGCATTGCTTCACCCTTACTCTGTCCTTACACAGAAGTGTGGAAGGAGACACTTAGGGTAATGATAAATTGAGAATTTGATTAACTTCCCTTCACTTTTGGATCCTCTATATCAAACACAGAGCACTGTATTCAGCTCACTGTTACTTGTCTGCAGTTTTAACATAGCCGCAAATGTAAGGTACGGCAGAGCTTTGCTTGTTTTGTTAATTTGCTATTTAAAAAACAGTATAATAATTTGCCTGAGGAGAAGTTTCTCTGCTTGTATATACTGCCACTGTTAGCATGTATGCAGATAAAAATGCAAGCTCAATTTTGAAGACCCAGATTTTGGGTTTGATCTAAAGAATACGCTGTCATTTCATTTCATTTGGAAGTTATTTAGCACTGTTTTTCCAAACCCATTTTCCTCTTAAAAAGAGCAAAAAAAGAATACGCAAGGAATTTTGAGTGGAAACACTTTGAGGTACTCATGAGGGGTTTTAACTTTTCTGGATTTCTTTTTTGGTCAAAAAACATTTCATTAATTTGACAAAAAGGAAAAAAAAAAGTATGGATAATTTTGCAAAACTTTTTGCTTGTTTGGAGGTTTTCTTTTTTTCTTTATTTTTTTTCCCTCCACATTTATCATCATTAAACAAAGATAAAGGTATGTTCAACTCTGCTCAGCCCTGGGATTGTGCTCACGAGGCAGGTAAGTCAGCTCAGCTCTCAGGACCTCCAGTCCACCACCTCCATGGTGAAGGGGAGAAGCGTTGATTATCCCCTGTAGATAATTTCTGAGTTATTGCTGGCAATTGCTATACAAGACAAAGATATTAGCAGTATTGTTTCGTGGCACCCACGGAAATTAATATATGCATGAATAGACTTTTATTTGGTTCTAGTAATTACGGCTTAATGCTCTACCTAATCTGCATACTGTAAAGGATTAATTTTGCTTTCCATCTCCGTTCTCTCCCAGCATTGTTTAACCTCATACCTGTGGGTTTACGAGTGGTGGCGATTCAGGGGGTTCAAACAAAATTGTATCTGGCAATGAACAGCGAAGGATACCTATACACATCAGTAAGTAAATGCTTGTCATTGTTTTTTTCTCACTTAAATTCTGTTAAAATCTCGGTACATGAATAATTTGCAGTTTCTGGGAGTCCAATTGTAACCTCTAGAGTTGGAATTTAGCAGTGAATTAGGTCTAGCGGTGAAGTTCTTGCTTAATTTATTGCTCTTTTGTTTTCTATTACAAATACATAGGAATGTATGGAATCAAACCACAGCACCTTGGATGCAAACTGATGATCCCAAAGTGTGAAATCAATTTCAAAACAAATTTAAAAGGACGCAAAACCAAACCAGACAGGAAGATCTCCCTCGGTCACTGCGGACTGATTATACTAATCAGTGCGGGGTAGGGAGGAAAAAGGACAGCGTGGTGAATCACACGCATGCCTGAGCACATTTTGTATCTTCCCATATCATCGACATTGCTGTTATTAAAAGGGATTAGAGAAAGTCATTTTTTGTTTGGCCCGGACGTTCAAATAGGAATGGAATCAGGTGCCAGAATCTTAGGGCTTCAAGATGCTGCGTGAGTAAAGGGATGTTTCATTTAGCAGTTGTGATGACGAATGTCAATTAATAATTTTCAGTGACATTTCTCAAGAGAGTGAACGCTGTTTTCATGGGGGAAAAAAAAAGAAGAAAGGGCTTTCTGAAAAACAGACCATTTTTCAATTAAAAACGTATAGTTGAATTATGTTCAGGAGCTTTAATTATAAAGTCTTAATAGATTTTTCCCAAGGAAGAAATGAGAGGAAAATGTAATTTATTATCCATTACAAATTATTATCCTTTAAGAATGATTCCCTTAAGATGCCTTTAATACTGGTAACAATTAAATAAACTTATTCACATCTCCCATTTGTTTTGCAGTCCCAATGTCTGGGACACAAGGTGAACTTTGCCTATTCCTTCTGCAAAAGAAAAAAGCAAATTAGAGCTGAGGGTGCTTTGGGACAAAGTAAAATGGCAGTGAGCGGCCTCGAACTCCACTTCTCTTCCTGCTCTGGCTGTTTACTCAGTGTTTCTAATCCACTGATCTGCTTGGAGGGCTGTGGCCACACAGGCAGATCGTGCAAAGCCCCTTTAATCCTGCGCAGTCATGGTCCCGTAACGCACAGTGCCATTTACATTTGCACTGCTCATGCACCTTCGACTGCAGCGTGCGTGTTCGTTGACACTGGCATCTGCTGGCTGCCCACTCACCGACAGCACTGAGCCGTGCAGGATTCTGCTGGCACCGCTCTGCCTCTGTCAATGTCACCTCTTGAGTCATGTGTTGGGGTAGGATAGAGCAATTTGTGCAATAAGGTGAAATTCCATCACTGTGCGCGGCAGACATGCTGGCTGGAGTGGATCACTTCTTTCGCTGCAAGGTGCGTGCTGGAAGAGTCAGATCTATTTTTGCAAAGGTGCAGTAATTTTTGCAAAGTTGGAGAAAATGGGATGCAGACAGATTCAGACCTACTGCGGGGGCATTAAGACAAAGGGACCATCACTTCCAGTATCCCTCAGTGAGGAGGCTGTAACGGAATATAAGACTGAGAGTCATAGAATATCCTGAGTTACAAGGGACCCATAGAGATCACTGATCGCAACTCCTGGCTCCACTCAGGACCACCCCAAACTCAGACCATATGTCCGAGAGTGTTGTCTGGACACCTGTTGAACTCATTACTTCGTTTGGGGAAGTCCAACTTTTAGTCTGATAGGTCCCTACACACTGTAGGCAGAGCTTGGCAGTTCGTCTTGGTTGTCGCTTTTGGGTTTTGTTAGCATTGATTAGAGAGAGTTCTTTATGTGGTCTCGCGTGTTACCATGCATAGTGTCATCTTGAATCCTTTCATTTCTGTGAAGTTAATACATTATGTTATTGTAAAATCAGCAGGCAACATCCCTCTCTTTTTACCTTAGTAACAATAGTAAATCTCATTATTTATTAGGTAACTGTATTTTCTTCTATTTGTTCTTACATTTTTCAGCCTGATAGGCTTCACCTGCTAAGTCAACAGATTTGGGATTACAGCTCCAGCACCACTTTTTAAGTCTTTCTAGCTCATCTTTTACTGATAATAGTCCTTTCAGCAAGGGATACAGCCTGACAGTCTGATACATGAGAAATTAACTCTGTATTTTGGACTGGATTTGTGGTTGATGTAAATGAGTCCCAGGAGAGCACAGCTGATTTATACCAGCTGAATGCTCACCTGTTCAAGGGATGCCAACAGGGAGCCTGAGGAAGAGATCAGCTCAAGTAAGTGACATCCATCTACACATCCCGAGGCTTTCCAAGCCCCTGCAGGGAGGTGTTCCTGAGTGGGATCTGTCAGGAGCAGGCAGATGGCAACACGGGATTGATGGGCAGCTGGAGGTCCGTAGTGTGCTGACAAACTCTCGCAGCAAGAACAAGGGGAAAGATAGAAATATACTGCAGTAGTAGGTAACAACAACAGATAGTTACACCTTTTTCAGAGAGAAATGTAATTAGCATTGATGATACAATTAAATAGGGGGAGAGAATATCTTGGTCTACGTCATGATCATGTGCCTTCAGTTTTATCGTGATCTCAGAAGTTCATTTGTGTTTGCGTCTCCGCGTTCCTTCAGGTTGCATTGCCAGAGGTTACAGATTCATTTGAGAAATGATTTGAAAAGCACACCACTGCCGTGCCATCCCCGTTCCTTGTCCTGTGCTGCTGTGTGTGCACCCAGTGGTGCCTTTCAGCCTGCAACATTTCTGAATTCTGAGTTGATGTGAAGTCTGACATACGTAGAAAATATTTCCTAGCCACGATGTGCTACAGTTGTTGGCAAAAGGAGAATATCTGTGGATGGCTTTTGCCAATTTGTTGAGCTCTGCCTTTGGCCTCGTCCCTTCCCCCAGCAGGACCTGGTTCAGGGAGCTGACCTCGGAGGAGGCTGCAGCATGGTTCGCTTCTGATCCAGTGACTGTACTCCAAAACGAGGTGAATTTGCTACGTGAGGGGATCAGTGAAGTATAATAAATCTGCAGAGAGCAGATATCTGTAGTTGGCTGCCAGACTTTATAGATAGTTTGCGGCGTCTGTCAGTTAGAGCAAAAATAATATCTTTAATGTAATGATAAAAGCTCCTCAGGGACAAGGCAGCAACTCAGCTAAGCAAAAAAATATATAAAAAATTTATATTAATATTAAAATACTTGTGCAATTATCTACATTTGTAGCAGAGATGCATTGCAAGTCCTGGAGTACAGAGAAGGGAAGCGCCTTTGGCTATGGCTGCTCACCCTGCTGGGAGCAGTGGGGCTGGTTCATAGAACAGCGCATTTGTAATGTTTTCCTCCCGAGTCAAGGGGAGCTGAATGTCTGTGTCTCCCAGGCTGAGCCCACCCTCAGGATTTTCCTTGCTGAGACCTTGTTGGGAGCGATTGAAGCCAGAGCTCTTCCTGCTGCTTGATATTTGGGCATCCATTGAAAATGAAAGCACAGGGCTGGATTCATCCCTTCTTACACCAGAGTCACGCTGTTGTGAGGTGACCTAAACAGTGTCATGGCACCATTACCTTGTGTAACCACGTAACGAGTCATGCTCTTTTGTATTTTATCTGATTTTTCTTTTTATCTTTCAGAAGACCACCAGATATATAGGCTTGAGTGTTTCAGGCTTCATACCCTATGAATTTCTTGTGTGTTTTCCGTTATCTTGCACAAGTGAAAAGTATTTTAAGGCTCTCTTTCTCAGACAGGTTGTCCTAGAGCTATTGCTTTCTCATTAAAGTGGTTCTGATTTGACAGGAGAGGCTCGTGGTGATACAGAGCAGAAGCTGAGTGAGGTTCATTAAAGGGAAGGCATGTAGGTACGAGGTGAAGAGAACTGAGTGTGCTGCTTGAATTTTGCATAGGTTGAAACGTAACCCAGACCACGATAAACCTCAAAACATAGCCAAAAAAAAAAAAAAATCAACTATCTGCATATTTTCCATGAACAGTTGTGTTTATATTTAATTTACTCTAAGACAGAATTAAAGCTATCGTTGTCTTCTTACATTAAATAGATTGTCATATATGTTCACTGCCTGCATGGAAAGCAAATATTGTGTAAGGCACGCACGTTGATTACAACCAGGATAGCAAAACGTGATTAAATTTTTGGAGTGATTCAAAAAATGGATCCAACGAGTTGGTGAGGAGAGGCTTGGGCATATTTTAATACTGAGCAGTGCAGTGGAGACCTGCTGCAGTTAATGGGAATGGCTGGGGCATTTATAATGAATTACTGGCAAAGAGCATTTTTCCACCTCAGGGAAATGGTGCAAACCAAAAGATAGGGGGAGGAATCAAAAGCTTCATCTAGCTAAATTTGCACGTCAGTATAAATGATTTTTTACCACGAATGCTCAAGCACAGACTACACCTTAATATAGTTCATTCTCTTCAGCCATAAGGTCTCAGATGCAGCTGCAGCACATTCTTCTTTCTACTGCAACACCTTGTGAGGAATGTGCAGCATCCTCCCAGCATTGTGGGATTACATGTGGCATTGTGCTGGCAGCCCTGGATGCTACAGAGTGAAGGGCAGTGAGGGCCACGTAAGGTGTGGGAGCAGTGCTCAGGCAGGAGCTGCTCTCAGAAGGTCCCCGGGCACCGCAGGATCAGTCTGTGCTGATAAATGTTTTCTGACACCTTCAGCTATGGACACAACTTTCAATTATGCCAGCAGCTAAGCTCAGCAGGTGCAGACCATCTGCACTTGGGTTCAGTCCTACAGTGGTGTTGCGGTGCAGGGATGGATGCTGGTACCTGGCTGGGGAGAAGCCCCATGGTGTCCCTGCAGCATCACTGGCTCCCAGCTGGGCACCCATTAGCAGGAGCTCTGACTGTGAGGTTCCAGGGTTGGCTGTGAGCTGGGCTATATGTTGCTAGATGTTTTGTTCAGGTGCTGGTTTCTGCCGGAGTCAGTGTGATTCCAGATTTCAGGAGGCAGACTGCCTGCTGTCTCCAGCTGTGAAGGGAGAGCACTGCCTTCCCATGGGAGAGTTATTAAGAGTCTCAGCAAGCTGACAGCCTTCGAGCTGTTATGCTGCTTTTCTCTACAAGTCATCCCCTGAGAGCTGGAGACCCACAGAGGTGCTGCTGTGCATCCAGCCCTTGCTGCAGTTGGTGTGAGCTGTGGGTGCTCAGCACCTTCCAAGATGAGGCTTCGTAAGCAGAGCTCAAGAAGGAGAAAGTGATGCTGCAGGACTGAGCTGCACAGAGCCTTACAGACCTGCAGTCAGATGCCAGTGCAGTGGTTTCCTATGGCCTTGGCAGAGCATGGAACTTGCCCTAAGCTGGGTAGTTTGTCAGTGGGGTCACACACTGCCAGCTCTCAGCAGCTCAGCCCGGCCCTGTGCCAGCACATGAGGAATGCCAAGCACCAGAACTTGGGGCTGCATACAGCTTCTCACTGCTACGTGGCAGAGCGTGTTTGGCAGGCAAGCCATGTGAGCAGATAAGGGCTTCAAGGAGACAGCTCAAGTTGCAAAGTGCTAGAACAAGAGCACTACCAGATTCTTGGTATGTTCAGTTCAGAGCACACATTCAGATCACCAAAGGATGGATTGCATTGCTATGATTCAGCAGAGCAGATGAGTAAAGTGTAGCTTTTCTCCCCTAAATTTGCACTGTGAACTGTCTGCCTGTGCTGGTGGTGTGGGCACCCATAGGGTGACGTGTGCCTGCTCCCTGCCAGGACTCAGCTCTTTTGCAGTCTGCTGGGAAGATATCTGTATTAGTATTTAGGTGGGGTTTTGAACTGCTGCTTTTTTTCCCCCAACATACAAAAAAAAAGAAAAAAAATCAAAATCAGGAGCTATATAGACTTCCAAATTTTCCTGCTTTCTTAGAACTTGGCTTAATTAAAAGAAAATACCACTATCCAAACTCATTTTCTCTCCTACGCTTGACTTTCCTTCTAGAAAGCTGTCTGCCTTCCCATCTCCTGCCCAGAAGGGTTTCCCCTCCCTCTCGTGCTGCAGGTTGAGTTAATGAGCAGCTCTTGTCACAGTGACTCAGCAGCTCTTCTGCCTCATTACGCCAGCTCCAGGCTGAGGAGATGCTCGTGTAGCGGCAAGGCGGGCATCTGAGCAAGGATGTTGGAGCTATAGGGACAGGCTCCCAGGACTCCCAAAACAAGAGGAAATGGTTTCAAACTAAAAGAGGGGAGATTTAGATTGGACATTTTTCACAGTAAGAGTGGTGAGGCACTGGAACAGGTTGCACAGACATGTGGTGGGTGCCCTGAAGACATACAAGGTCAGGCTGGATGGGGCTCTGAGCGCCTCATGGAGCTGTAGGTATCCCTGTTCAGTGCAGAGAGTTGGACCAGATGGCCTTGAAGTGTCCCTTCCAATTCAATTCTGTGATTCTATGAAACCAACAGGAACAACAGGGCGCCTACTGGAAAACAAACTCAGAACTCCAGTGGAGTTCAGCTATTCAATCTGCAGAAAGTCTCTTTTACTCTGCAGTGGGATGCTGAGGATGCCATCATTTTTCTAGGCTCAAAAATTAGACAAATTCCTGACAGGAAACGGCTGCAAAATACTATGATGTCAAGTTTGGCTTAGGAATGTCCAGAACCATAGCTCATCTGAGGCTGGGAAAGTCTTGAAATGTAATTCCCATAATTCCCTTTTTCCTATGCTCTCCCAGAGGCATCTACAGTTATCCAACAGACAGGCTGTTTGATAAACAAAATTTAGGAGCTCTGTGCCATCAGTAAGTAAAGGGCCATTCAATTCTCTAAGTGACGCCCCATCGAAACCAACAGATCTATTGTGAGGAGGCATTCAGAGTGACCTTATTAAACATTTTTGTGTCTTTTTATCTTCACGTAGCCCTGCAGTGGCAACAGTGCTAAGAGGAAGTGAGCTCAGTTCTGCTTCCACTTGGCAGCCTCAAGAGAATTGTTGACTGCTTTCTGCCCATTTGCATCCTTGCAAACCCATCCTTTTTCTGGCAGAACTTTTATTGCAAGTGATGAGGTGCAAAAACTGAGAATTCAGCTTGACTCCTGAAGTTCAAATTACATTTGCAGTGTTGTCAGTCAAAATGCATCTTTTGAAATGACTGCTGAGCAAAACTGATGGGGAGTCAATGGGCAAGAAAAATAAAATCATGATCCCCAAGATTCTTTTGGGAGATACAGCACAACTGAGGCTGGAACAGGCTCTGAGCAACCTGATGGAGCTGTAGTTGTCTCTGTTCATTGCAGGGGATTTGGACCAGGTGACCTTTAAGAGTCCTTTCCAACTCAAATGATCCTATCATTCTATCATTCTAAAGGTGTTTCCAGGGGAAACTGTCACATAAAGCTTGAATGCCATGCTCCTGGTATAGCATTTCAGTACCAAAACCAAGGAGACTTCTATAAGACGTAGGAAGCAGGATGCATGTGGTGTGTGATACAGAAACTGGAAGGGTCAAATGAAAGAAAAAAGTTGTCAAATTTAGATAATGTCCTTGAAGTTCTTTTCTGAGACCAAATTTTTAAAGTATAAAGTAATTCTTGGAGGCAAGTGTGCTGCATTCCTGGATGGAAAAGCTTAGAAGGGGTCTGGAAAAGAAGACACATCTATTCAATAAAAACTGAATCAGGAAATTTACATTTCCATACTGAGCTGCTTTCACTAGGCAGTCAAGGATTAACAGAGGAATCTGAAATTTAGGATGGATTAGGGAGCCTTTGGATACAATGCCAATACAATAGCTTTTACCAGATTGGATGATTTAAATAATTGAACAAATAAGACCTTTCATATTTTACGTGATGTGGATGCTACAGGTACTATCACATTGTTTTTCCTTTCTGTAATTTTGCCCAAACATCAGTGAATATTGAATTGTACAGTTCTTCTAACATGAAATCCTCTGGGAGCTGGGCAAAACAGGCACGATAAGCAGTAAAGTGCAGTTCTGTTTATTTAAAGCCCCAGGAGGTATCTAAAAAGTCATGGAGAGGTTCTTTTGGAATCACAGCAGAAGAGGCTGCCTGCTCTTTAAGGCAGTCTTCTCCTTTCCTGATGGATGACACTGAATACCCATTAACAAGGTAGTCAGTCGAGACCCATCATCTTCTTCCCCAGAGCATTTTTGTATGTTAAAAAAAAAATACTGCTGTGATATAGCAGTGTTCCTCTTGAACCCAGGTGTTAGTGGGACCTTGCATTTGAGTAAACTGGGATGGGCAAACCTCAGTGTTTTGAGAGGGCTACTTTCCTCAGATGACAACTCCAGGACCCAGTGTTTCAGCAGACTGAAAAGAGTAGGATGTTGCTTACCTTTCCAGTATGGGCAGCTTCCAACTAAGCCATGAGTCCTGCTATATCATGGAGCTGGTAAACAAATTAGAAGCAGAATTTCATAAATATTAAGGCTTCAGTTCAGATTTTAGACAAAGGTTCACATCAATTCTCATTCCGTTCTCATTATTTCACACCAGTGTGCTCAAATCTAGAGGAGCATCTGCTGCCAGCTGAGACATATTGACACTGGCAGAAGGCACAATAAGCTCAGAGTAAATAAGTGAATGATCTGAAACAGAACAAAAAGCCAAATAAAAATCTAATAAGTGGAGTAGAAACAGTTTGAAGTGCAGATCTTTTCCCTTCACCTGATGAACTCAGTACAATGGGCTTGATATTGCACCCTTTTTTCATTTAAGTAATCCTTACTCAAGCAAGAAGACTCATTGGCTGCCTGCCAGAGGGAAGAATAATCTGTTTGAGCAAGATTTGCAGGATCTGGACAGGACAGACACCGATTTTCAATATGTGATTTAAAAACATGAAGAAAAACATTTGGGAGGCTAGTGAAGCTTTATGGCCAAGATAAGCCCTCTTTTTCTTAAAGGCAGATCCCAAGGGCTGGAATAGTCATCAGGAACAGGGAGAGTGGCAGACTCCCGCCCTGAACGTGCAGAGGGTTTCTTTGGTGTCATGACAAGACTTAAGCCCTTGGCATGGAGCCTTGTTTGGAACAGGATGCCCAGGTCTTCATTTCGACTCATGCAGTAGAATTGAAATGTTATTGTTTCCTATAAAATAGTTCAGCAAGTGCAGAAACAAGTGTAATGTTGATAAATAATCCCTGTCTTCCATTTTTTTTCCAAGTGTGGGGGAATGGTTGCAGCAGGCTCTTTCTGTGCTGTTCATTATGGCAGCAGGATGAAGTCTACCAGTTAGTACATCATACTTTCTTCTGACACCTTTCTGTGAAAGGCACTGTGTTCCCAGTGTCATGGATGAGCAAGGATGATTGCGTTCATGTTACCACCTTTAGGTGTCACATAAGCATAGCCCACTTCACTCACCTATTTTGGAAAATCTTGACTTTAATTTGTGCTTTAGCTGCCTTTTTGAAGATTTAATGCGTATTCTAGACAGACAGGGTCTGTGCTTCATGAGCTACTGCCATTTTGAATTGGGCACAGACTTCCTTAGGCTTTTTCTTGGGAAATTTCTTGCAGCTGTGATAGTAAAGACCTGAATGAGCTTTATGCAAATGGTTGATTTCTACCACATTAGTTAATTATTTCCCAAATTTGCATTTCTAATCAGTGAGATGCCAAAAACACCTGTACTCTCTAAGTGTTGCACTGTCTGTTTTCTGTTTCCTTTGATTATGCTTACAGGAACAATACCAGGTAGGCAAGCATTTATAAACAACACGTAGCTCTTACAGCTAAATTATAAATAACAGTTTTCTTTGCAAAGTTATGTCCAGCAGCACTGGCAGAGAAAAGGTGTCCTTGCTCATCAGCCAATAGTTATTGCACTGATATCTTTCTGAATAGCACCGATTTGGTTGCACTAAATACACATGTTTTTGTAGCCTCTCTGTCACAGCCTGGGCAGTGTTACGTTTAGAGGCCATACACTGATTTCTCAATGCTGAATCCCTGAAAGTTTTGAATATTTTGGCTGAGAAGAGGTAGTCTTGGTCTGCACATGGCTTGGGACTAATTGCACTAAGGAAAACAACCTCTTTTTGTGCCATTAACCAAGGAGGTGGGCACAGTCACCCTGGCTTGTCTGTGAATCATCTGAGGAAGGTCCATTTACTACCCAATGGCAAACCTTCTACACTTACAGCCCTTTATTTTATTATTGCAGGAATGACAGTAGAAGAAGAAAAGTGATTGTTTTCCCTCTCATTTAATACCAAGCTTTCCTTTGTGGAGCTGCTTTGTTTCCCTCTGGCACTGACAATCTTCTAAACAGCAGTTGATTCTCATGTGAAACAATTGCAGTTAATGTGGGTAATTGTTGTAGTTATGGCCTTTACTTTTTGATACAATTATCCAATCAGTCCTTTTTTTGTTTGTTTGTTTTTCCTGAGTCATGCAGCGTTGGTGAAATTAAGTTGGCGTTAGATTGAACTCCCTGGAGTCTGCTTGGTACACGAAGGCCAAATCTGAGCATCTCTACTCTTTCTCAAAAGAAATATTGAGTAACCTAGAGCTGAAAGTCTTCTATACCTCAGTCCTTGTGCCTTGGGTTGTATGTTTCCTGTACCCGTATTGCTGTGTCAGCTGCAGCAATGCTATGTGTATTCTGGAGAGGAGAGTTTGGTCCTTTGACCATTTTGGCATTTTTAAAGTTCTGTTACTAGAAAGTCCTGTGAGGTTTTACAGGATGTGTAGTTTTCAAACTCAAGTCTAAGCACTTCCAACTGAAGGTATAACAGTTTCCATTTCTGTAGCACTGCAGTAAATATGCAAATATCCCAAATAACTCTTAGGAGTAGTGAGTTCTGTGGGTTTGTACTGACTACCTCAGAAATGGATAAATGTATTTTCCTTCCACCTTCCTGAAAAAATCTGTTGACAAAGCTACGGAAGATTTCATTTCTCTGTAATCTTTAAAGTTCTGAAAGCCTGATAAAATTTATTTCCTTGGAGAAAGGCTTCTGAAATAATAATTTTGCATCAAAACCAACCTGATGCTACAAACATTTCATTTCTTAGCATAATGGTAAGGAACGTGGCTGCAATAAAAAGGATAGGAAATAAATCCATGTGGAAGGAACAAATAGATGGACAACACTGAAACCTTTAAGCTGGGTTATCAAGCTGTGTGTAGTTGTATACTGGAACTGGAATAAAAACTACAGCTGAGTGAGGTGAAAAAATAATCACTGAGTAATAAACAATAGAAATAGAGATGTGCCAGATATCAGGGCTTTTCTCCAAGTCCCAGTCTCTCCAAATGAAAAACCTTTGGCTCAAGCTCAACCTAGATTTAAGACAGTTTACTCTTATCTTTTCCTATTTCAGATAGTAATCATCACAAACCTAGCTTTGTGTTTTAACTTCAAAGCATGAATTTAATTTCAGTTCAAGATATATTTGTTTTCATTGACTCATTTTCAACTCTTCCTTGACACTTTGATATGGAGATGCTAGTCTGTTGCTCACATTGGTCTATAAGATTTAGAAGGACTAAGTCGTGCCTATAAGGTTAGTTACCTAATCTCTGAAAGACTGAGTGCAAACAGTGCCTTGCTACAGCTAATGAGATGCTGGAAGGGTTATGAGCACGTACCAAGCTAGTTCAGTAGATATTCTAATGAGAAATCTGGTCTTATGATCAAGCTCTATTTACTGAGTTGATTTGGATATTAAGAGTAAATAATTGTATTTCTGCATAGAAAACATCAGATTTTTTTTTATCTACACTTACAGGGACAGTTCACCATCCAGAATCCATCAACCTCATTCCAAGGCTATAATCTTGCCTGCCAAGTCCCACCAATGGTTTGATTTTATGGTCATGTAATAAATGATAGAGGTTTGCAGTTAACACACTGATGGTCAGACAGCAGTCGCTGTAGCCCTTTTCCAATAGTAGCTGTTCTGGTAAGGCCCCTGATTAGAACATTGTCTTTGGTCCCTACTACAGAGCATCCTACTGGTACAGGAAAGACTGCACTGGGAGATGCAAATAACAGACTGGGACCAAGGGAGCATGTGGAATGGCACACTGCAAATACATGGATGTTGTGTGTCTGCTCTCAGTAAAGAGTGGACTACCCCTGTGAAGTGTTTGGCCAGTCTCACCAAGCCTCCTCCCATCCTCATTGCACAGGGTACTGCACCAGCTGATGGTGGGTGGCCTCCTACCTAATGAAGTAGTTATATACAGGTGTACACTACGCATTACGTGCAAACAGCTTAGAAATTGGCTTGCATCAAAATCTCATATCTCCAGAGCCCAGCCATCATTAGAAAAGGAGGTGCAGAAAGACCTGGCATTAAACTGGAAGCTAAATACTACAGCTGGACAGTCTTCTCTGTGCTGAGCCAAAACTAGCCCCAAATGTCTGTAGGCAAGAGGCTGTTCTCGTGAACATGAGCCCACATGGGTCTTTGAGGAGGGAGCAGCCAGTTAAAAATAGCTGAACTCTTCCTGTTCGGTTGAGTTGTATCCTGGTGAAAGCATAAGAGCAGTAGCGATGCTTTCATGACTCTTGCATTTTAAGTCTTTGAGCATGAATCACTGAAACCACAGTATGTGGAAGGACAAAGTGCTGGCCAAGCTGTGCCCCATCAGTGTCAAAGCCTTTGCTAACTCCATCAAGGTCAGACTTTCACGCTGACATTTTCATTTGCTGGGCTGTGTTTGTAAGCTTCTGGAAGAAGATCAGGCACAACCTTCTTCACCAGCTCCTTTCCTCTACCCCTCGATCTCCTTTCTTCTTGTGAGTCTCTGTGAGCACGTGACACAGGCTGGGGAAGCAGCCATCCAAAAATCCCATGACTTCTCACTCTGACCTTTCCCAGATGAATTATAACCCTTTTGTCCTTAGCAGGCTCCTGGTATCCCACTTAGCAAACACACTGACATGCTAACAAGTTGACTGTCATCTAAGCCTGGAGAAAAAGGAAATATCTATTTAGGGCCCAGTGATGTTCAGTAGAGCTGTTATCATCATGGGGTGGAGCAAGAAACCTTTCCCAAGATCTTGGCTATTCTGGAGTGATTTTTTTTTTCCCTTCCTGTGCAAATTGGTGGATGAAAGTAAATTAACTAGGTCCTGCCCTCTGCCCACATCAGTGTTCCTGGCCCAGTCAGGAAGACTAGCAAAGGTGGAGCAAGAGAGGATCAGTGACCCTCATCTATTCTCCACACTGTCAGCACAAAGAGGGTGGATCTTACTGGGAGAACTATAGATATTTTTGTGCCTTATTAAAATTGTGTTTACTTGGTTTCAGAATTGAATCTTTGCTATCAGTTCAGTGGTCTCTCACCCAAATTCAGTCTAATTCCCAGAATATTTAATCGTCAGCAAACACTGGATATTTATATTTCAGAAGCCTTTGCTCTTATTTTGTTGGTGGGGACCTAAAGGACATCTGGTGGCAGGCAAAGTTGGAGTCGTCTGTTCACGTTCTTTTCTCCCCTTAAATAAGACCGTTTTCCTGTGAAGTGCTTTGTTAGAGAAATCTCTGAGATGCTATCTGGAGAGTAAAACGTTTCCATTGTAATTAATTCTGTTACAAACAGATGACGCACTGTGATATTTTACTGTATTGAAACACTGATATGTGTTTTGTAGAGCCTTGGAGAATGCATGCATTTAGTTATTAGCACAGGAGGAAATTATAGAGGATGGAGAAACTGTGCTGAGTCAGAAGTGGTGGTATTTTGTAAGCACGTGTAACAGCCAGGTAAAATCTTTCATATCCACTATTCGTTTTATATTTTCTCTATTTCTTATTTCCTGTTCCTTTTTTTTCCTGAAAGCTAGTATGCGTACTGCAGAATAACATCAGACTGCCAAAAAGCAATTAAGGTGTTTGGGAGAATTTGATTAAGTTTGCTTCCTGACAAAATTCCTCATGGAGTCGCACAGCAAAACAAGATGACCTTGTTTCCTCAAGTGTACATGATGTGTTTGTGTGCCTGCTTGGCCTTCTGATGGTGTATCTCACTCTGCTCCTTATAACTTTAAAATCCATTAGCCAACTCTGACAAAATACAGCAGACTGCATGCAGTTTTCAGACGTTGCATTCCTGCAAGTTTCATGAAAAAAGGCAGCTGGGGAAGAAAGAGAGAGCTGACCTTAATGTGGCCGTTAATGAAAGAAAGGCTCAACTCTTATACAAGCCAAGGGAAGACACTGGGAAAGCAAGAATGCCCTTGGGTTGGGAAATCTCTCTTAAGGCTTAGGCTTTAGATGTGAGGGATGCAACTGCTCAACCCAGCCCTGGAATACATGTTTTATTCAAGCAGCTGCTTATGAAGCTGTATGTTTTTGACTCCCTGCCATAGATTATCCACCCTGGAGTTATTAGGGCTTCTGGTTATCTTTGGTACATTGGGTGCTGCTGAGATTGTAACCAAGAGCCGTGTCTGTAGCGCAGCCATGGTGTTGTAGGATTCCATGAGAAAAGAGAAAAAGTCAGGGAAGTCCCATTAAAATACTGAGTTTGTGCAGAGGCCAAGAGTGCAGTAAATCCATGTTCTTGGCTATGCTACCTGCTGTTCAGCAGTATTTAATAAGCAATCTGCATCCAAGTAGCTGTTACATTAGGAAGTTGTTCACTCTTTTGACCGCATGTCATGCCAGAGCTCCACTTACCTGTACTGTTGCATGTAATAAGTAAGAAAATCAGGGTTAGGCAATGGCTGTAATCAAAGACTGTAGGAACATTTTACTAGTGTTTGCCATTACTGTAAAGACTGAACACTAGTTACAAGTAGAGGTTTGCTGTAGGACAGGCAAGGGTTTTCATCACAAAATAATGCCTTTGTCGATCTGTGTGCTTTACCTTCATAGCTGTGGCTCTGGTGCTACAAGCAGAGAGCCAACAGGCCAGCATCGACCCTCAGCATTTCTATTTCCAGGACTGGAAACTGGGAATGCTTGTATTTGTGTGGCTGTGGGTGTATTTAGGCTTTCCTTTAAACCTAGCGGATCAATCAAAGCTCTGTATTTCTCTGCAAAAGAAAGACATTCTCATTAATTTCCATTCCCCACATGTAGCTTATTGCATTATACCGAAAATCTCATCTGAGGAATCCTTTCATAATGTAATAAGTTGTAGAAGAGGAAAAGGGACCTTTTACCCCATGTATATTTTGTCTTCCAGAGGTCTGGCTGATATTGTTAGTCTTTTGGCTGCAAAGGCTTCCTTGCTGACCTAGGTGTGGTAATGTGATTCTTCACAGTGCACTATTTGTTTAGCACCAACTCTAAGCTGGGCTCTTCTATGTCAGGAATGGACAATTCTCTGCACAGCTTTTGACTGAGTAAAGAGACTAAAAAAAAACCCATCTGCTATTGGTTGCTGTCATTGACCAGACAGCAGCACAATCGTGTCAGTGGTGGTGCTCTTCCCTGGGATGATAAGACAATACTAATTCAAGGTAGGGCAGTGTTTACGAACAGAAATAATTACTGATGAAAAAGAAAGATTAGCTGAGAGAGAATTCCAACCTGCATAGCCTTATCTTATCTCTTAGACTTCTTTCCCTTCGTTTTTTCTGCTCCGAGAGTAAAAACTTTAATGTAAGTCCTACATTTTTGCATGCATGCATATTCAGGTTTGTAAATGAAAAGAGAGTGACAGTTTTGCATTTAGTAACTTCACACCCACACACCTCTCTTCTTTCTGATGCTGACACTTCAGCCTTTGAAACAGCTCCCAGGAGCAATCCTTGGATGCAGACAAGTGAGATCTAAAGAGGGAACCTAGATCTGCTCCTGTTTGCACATGGCGCCTGAAAAAGGGCTTTGAAGAAGGGCACTTTTCTGGATGAGTAGCTCAGAAATTGTTTCTCATTAACTTGGGAGAAAGCCTACAGCCAGTTTAGTGAAGAAACTGTGTGAAGTTTTCCACGGGCTTGTTAAGACAGGGGGAAGGAGCTAAAATACCATAGCAGCAACCCTGGAGGTGTGCTGAGGATCTCCTCCCACTGGCTTTGGTGGGACTCCAGGAGGGCTCTGCAGATGGCAGGGCTCCTGCTGTCTTTAGTCTAGCAGCTTCTGCAGGAGCCAGGCGGATCCCTGCTGTGTGCTGTCCCTAAGTCCTGACCCACTCTGGTCCTCTCCCTTGCAGGGGGAGCAAAGTGGGAGCTCCCATCCTTCTGCACAGGACAGTTCTATTGCCACCCTGGTACCAGGGAAGGTGCTTAATTTTTCCTAGTCCACTTTTGTCAGTCTTTTATAGCATTTATGTATTACCTTTCTCTGTTATTTATTTATTTTTCCCGACAGGGAAGGTGGATTTCCTTCCCATTGCCCTCTCCCTCCTATTCCCAGAACTGTTCTTGTCTCAAAGCACGTCAGAGCCCATGACAAGGGTCTGAATATGAAAACAACAGAATACACTTCACATTATTTGGAAGAGCAGTTTTCAACCTTTATTCTCCTCCCAATTGCTTCAAAGGACACCCTGGCACAAAAGAGCTTTTCGAAAACAGACTACACAAAATATTACAAAAGAAGATCACTTCCAGTATGGAGTCAGGGTGGCAGCTATATATTCACATATAGCCAGCACAAATCTATGTATTTGGGGTGATTTAAAATTACCATAGCTAGAAGTTCCGTGTGGTGTAAGCCCTAATGATCCTCAGCCATTCTCAGCAGAGCACACTGTTTCCTGAGCTCTGTTTAAATCAGCATCTGTGCGTGTTTGCCTCTGGGAAATAACAGTCCTCTCCTCCCAGGTAAAAGGATGTGCTCAAATTGCCTTTGCAAAGCCTTCGGATGAACTGCTTAGGAATGTGATTGTAAAAAAGAGACAGTATCGTTGAGACACTGTCATTTTTATTCAGAAGTCAGCTTGTTAGAGAAAATATTGGAAAATGGGCAAAAAGTGTGCTGCTTGCTTGCAAAGGTGTATGAGCTTTCAGAGTCTGAAGGTCTGACTGGAGCTTGGGCATCATTAGGTTTTGTATTTTCTTTAAGGGGACAAAAAATGAGCCATGGAAAAATCCACGGATAAAAGTAAGGCTGGAAACAGAGCAGAGAATTGCCGAAGGGGAAAGTCAGGCTGTAGGAGCAGGGGGAGAGAGAAGGAATAAAGATAGCAGCCAGTATGGGCAAAGAAAGCAAGCAGAGTAATATAAAACACGATACCGGACACATATATTAAAGATCATACAGCCTGAGATTGGATTATTCTTAACCATCACTAGGCAAAGAGGGCTTTTCTTCACATAAGGTATGAAACAGGAAAAGAAGTGTCAGGTGGGATTAATGAGTGGTGGGGAAAGCTTGCGTCCTGGAAGTCTGCACGGGCACGCCAGGTGAACACAGACATCAGTAATGAGGATTAAATGGGAACAGGTTTCCTGTCTTCTTTCTTCAGGGGTTTCAAACGTTCAGTAATTTCCCCCTGAGGAAATACAATTTCTCTAGATTATGCATATTCTTTTCCTGTGTATGTGTGTATGATTCTCCCCCGGGTCGGCACTTCTGCTCAGGAAAACTACAGTGATTTTTCATCTCAGACTAGCAACAAGATCAGCGTGCAGTTTTCTCCCACCTAACTTATCTGCAAATCTCCTATCTGACTTTCTGGTGATTAGTTCAGTTGTTTACTTGAAAACGAGTTGTTCATTGTGAAAGAGGGAGCTCTTCATTTCAATATCAAACCACTAGGATTTCAGTGCAGTGGCAGAAATACCCAAAAGAGACATTTGCACAATTCTTTGCAGCTCAGTGGGAGAGACAGAGAGGATCTGTTTGAACTCTCAGTGGGGTTTTGTTACCCATTTATGCTCTGCTCTCAGAGCAAACATTGTGAGGGCATTGCACTGGACCACAGTACCTCCATGCAGTGGGAAAACTGGGGATACCAGACCACATCCCTGCAGAATTGCTTATTAATTTGTAAAACCCCGTTGTTTTATTTTTAATTCCTGCCAAGTTAAACAAAAGTGTCTCCTAAAGTTTCCAGTTTGACTGTTAGAAGCAAAGAGAGATATTTTGAGAGTGGTTCTACGTAGGCAAATAGACAATTCAGCTTCTTCTCAACTTGGATTTAGATGTACGTGTTGAAAGTTTCCAGACTTTTTTGCATGGAGCTTAGCTGTACCAGCAGCAGAGGAAAACATTTAAGGTTGTCAAAGTGTGTGAAATATGAGCATAGATGGTTAGCTGTTTCCTCCAGCCTACATTTGTGATGTGATCAAGCCTTCCCTTCAGTATCATCAAACCTGATGGTAAGGTTCTACTTGTAAATGTTTTACAAAGAGTCTGCAGTAGGAGAGGACTGGGACTTTCTCGTAATTTTTGTCTCAAATTTTATAGCTTGAGATGACTTAAGTTTTAAAATCTGCAGAAAAAAATCGCTGGTATTTCTTACCAGGTGGGAAGGGGCAACAAGAAGGAGGTTGTACAGACAGCTCACGACGCCAGGCAGCCAAGAGCTGGTTCTCCCTGAGTAAATCTTGCAGGGAGGACAAGCCGTGTATCTTTAAGCCCTCACACTGCCTGCAGCCTGGTTTCCAGAGCTCTGTACACCCAGTCTGTCTGGTCCCACCATGGGGAAAAAGTGATGTGAGTAAGCAAAAAAGGCAAATCCAGTCCAGGGCTTGTCTCTATGAGACCAGTTGCACATGTAAGTTGCCCCCTGCAAGTCCCAGTGACCTCCGCACACTGCTGCACTTCTGGTGCCAGCAAGGCTAACCCCTTTGTGGGTCTGTGTCCTTGCCAGCGTGAGTGACATCCCTCCGATGGGATGAGTCCTTGGCATGACCACATGAGCGATGATCCAGCAGCTCATAGAAGCCGCTTTCAGAGACCAGAGTGCTTTTGTCTAACCTCTGCTCTGACCTATTGAGCTGCAGGAGTCTAGCCCTTAAATCAAGGAAGACAAAGATGTAGCTGTAGATTCGATGCACATTTTAAAGTACATTTTGTTCTTTGTTTTTGTGGAACTTTAAAGCCGGAATGACTTTTCTCTGTCAAGTGATGAGTTTTCCTGAATCTGTGCTCTTTGTACCCAGAGTTGGATTTTCTGAGTCACTGTTGCTCAGGATGTGAGGTACAAGCTCTCTCCTTATCTCCCTTTCAGGAAATGGTGTGGAACCTGCAACACCTTATCAGAGACTTCATTTTGTGAAAGGAGCAGTTGCTTTTGTGCCTTCTCAAAAGTGGGGTCTAAGTGACCAGATTAAGCAAAAATACTGAGTTTGCATTTCTCGGCTGGACATGAGTGCTCAGAGAAATCCAGCCTCCACTATAATGCAACGTTCAGTGCATATTTTGTTGAGATTCAATCAGCTCAGCACTATCCAGAGAAGACGGTAATTTAATAATGATGTCTTGCTCATTTAGATGAGGCAATGTATTCTTTTCTCTGTAAATTCTCTCACCCTTATTTGTTGCTGTTTGTAATCTGCTGCTCATTAGGCTCATTGGTGCTGTTGTAATGATTGTTCCGGAGCTGGATTCCCATTCCCATAAGAACTTTTAGCTGAGCTTTTTGTTTCTTATAACCATTCCTGAGAACGAACAAATTACTCTGCAGGGAATTGTGTAAGGAGTTTGGTGGTGGTTGAACAAAAACAAGAAGCATCTTTGTGGCCTGGCTGTTCCTGGAGTGCTGTTGTTGACTCAGGTCCAACCAATGTCTTGCTTGCCATGAGGGCTGATTATAGAATCATAGAATCATTAAGGTTGTAAAAGAGCACTAAGATCATCCAGTCCAGCCATTATGACTTTCTGTGTGGCCTCCCACTTGTACCTTGCTCCTGGTAGTCACCCTACCCACCTGTTCAAGGCAGACAGAATGAAAGGCAGGTGGGGGGAGGTCAAACACTGTAATCAAACAACCTCAGGGTGACCAGGCCTGCCAACTGTTCATGTTCCAGCATGGTATCATAGGAAGGGAGCCATAAGCAGAATCTACCAAGATTTTTCTCTAGGAAGAAGTGTGATTTTTCTGTTTGTTTCCACTGCAGGGTAAAACCACCGTTGGTTTTAGGCACCATATTTACAGGGTAATGAAGTCCACTTCATTTAAATGTTGCTCACTGGCAGTGGGAGGGGTGGGGTGATGAGGGCTATCCCCCCTCTCTTTTCCAGAATTTCACAGGAACAAGTTTGAAATTGTGGTGGCTGATTCACTGTGCTTGTGTCAGAGAGCCACCTGGATGGCAACGCTTGTCCTCCAATCTCATCTCAGCCATTCCACAAAATAAATTACTGTCAGTCCACGGTACGTCTGCACTTGGTGCATTCAGACCTCTGAATATTGATAACACACTGCCAATCTCGCAGTGTAATAAATGAACAGTTAATGCGAGGTCACAACAAAGCTGTCTTTCCAAATCTCTTCTCTGACCAAATGATGTTATTCTTAAATAGCCGGAGAGTACATTAAGCACTCTTGCTGTGCCTGGGAGGACTGAACAGTTTACACAGTGATAGCAGAGAGCGACAGATTTTTCAGCCCCATTTTGGAGCTTGAGATGAGGGACACAGGATTTGGAGACCAGGGCTGCGTGGGTTTGGTGTGCAGCCAGGACACAGCAGGGCTTCCTTGGGGCAGTGAGTCCTCCCTTGTTCTGTTTCTGCAGCGTAACCCCGGAGATGGTGTGGTCCACTTAGCACTAAGCCATTCTTTATTAAAAACAACATATGCTTATCGGGCGTTTCATTTTCTGTCTCACTGCTTCTGAATGTGTTGTTGTGGTTACAGTAACCACTCGTGCACTTTTCTGTACCATTAGCTGGTAAAAGCATTTTCTTTTTATGTCGAGAAGTGATAAGGGCTAAGTCACAGCCTCCTCGAAAGTGTTTTTCCGTGGGAAACAGCTTCCTGCATATCAAACAATGCACTCACCCTCACAAGGTTGGCCTCTTTGTAAGTAATTCTGTGAATCTGTCCTTCTTTTTCCCTAGCTATGATAACAAGTGGCTCCATCTCTGTACATTAAGCCTCTGATGCATCTTGCAACCTCTTGGTGATGTGAGTGGGACTGAGAGGAGTCACGCCCAGGACAGAGCTCACCTGGTAAACTCCCATAGGAGTTAAAATTTTGCTTTTTTCTTACCAGGATTGATTTTTTTGGCAATAAAAAAAGTTAATCAAGCCCTGGAGATCTTCCCTACAATTGAGTTACAGTGGTTACTGCAAATCTCCCACTTCACTATAAAAAGAACCGCTCTGCTCTTAATTGGGAAATATGCTGTAAGTGCATAAGGGGCAACATTTCAAACTTGCTGGGATCTGAATAGCATCAGTAGAAATCATTACATAAAACAGATGTTTTCCTCCTGACAGTCAATCCAAGGGTAGTGGTTAGACCCTTTAATGGAACTTAATGAGACACTCTAGCAGTCCATTTCCTACTGCTCCTGGCTTTTACTTACAGCATCATCCCATCAGTGTGCAGCATCTTGTAGCAGAGCAGCAAAGGTCACAAAGGCTGTCTGGATATAGCAGCAGTCTGAGCCCCATGAATGCACGCAGCAGCATCCCAACTGAGTTTAAAGGGTCTCCTCCCTCTGAGACAGCTGCAATTTTGTGTTAAGTATAGAGGCAGTGAAACAAAAGGAAAAAAAATGTACAGGTTATTTGCAAAGACTCCAGTTTTTGAGGTCATCATAGCTTTAGTGTCACAGAAAACACTGCTACTTTGCTTTCCAGGTCATAAAAACAAAGGGCTTCCTCATCCTACAAAGAGCCAAGCAGGGGAGCAGACAGAATCAAGAAGTATTGCAGCTCACCGTTAGCCAGGAAGGAGCAGCTGAGATTAATCAGCTTTCAGTTAAAAGTATAGCATTCCCCCTAAGCTCTTGTTGCTTCTAGTCTTATTTTCTAATCCTTATTAGTCACTGCTATTGTGAATGCAAATGGATGACAGCTCAGGAAGCTACTTCTGGATCCAGGATCAGGAATCCACTGTATGAGGTGCTATACATCAATATCTGTAGGGCTGCTCTTCCACAAGGATAATAAGGCTTGGGACAAATATCCTGAGAGAGAGATGGCTGAGCTCAGAAGACAAACTCCTGAGGGAAAACTGTTAAAACCAGGTATTGGGGATTAAAAATGTTTCAGCATTGTGATTTCAGTTTTCATGTTGTGTAATAGCTTAAATGGAGCATAGGGTGGGATTTTGGTTTTGTTTGCCTGTTTATGTTTGGGGTGAAGATAAAATGTGAATCGAGTAGAACTTGAGGTTTGTCACTGCTTTTACATGGGCTGTATGTTGAGGGGTTTGTACAAATTACGTTTCCAAAGGTCTATACTGCATCTGGTATTTTCAATAACAACGACTATCTTTGGTTGTCCTCAGTAGATGGACTGGATTTCATGGGAAATAGTAGCCTTGTGCTTTTACTCATAATAAGTGCTGTAGGTAAATGTGTGTTGTTACGTAAGCTTCATGTGGCTGAAAGATAATAACTTGCTCTAAAAAAAGTAGTTTGTGAATTAGTGGCCAACAGAAGCCTGTGTGAAAGACTGTGAAGTTATGAGGCACTGCCTTGCACACTGAACTGCCTCGCTTTATCAATTTAATGAAGATAATTTAGCTTATTGTAAAAGGAATTGACTAAATTTCTGGGATAGATGGATGGATAGATATGTGTGCTTTGTACAAAGGCTCTATTGATTCCTTGTTCAGCCTGTTAGTGACGATGGTTAAGACATATGAACCTTGGAAATCTTCAACGGGAGTTGTCCTAGGCATTTCAGGTTTGTAGCACATGAAACATCTTGCTGCGATCACAAATGTTTAAAAGTTCAGAGTGGATCAAAAAATCTCTTATTTTTTCTTAACTTCCATATTTCTTTCAGAAAGATACCCTTGAAACTGAATGTAAACTCTTGCTTTTGATCAGCATAGGGTTTTTTTAGCTTTCCTTCTTCTTAGTGAAATTTAAAGCGAGCTGGTATTCAGCTGTTCGTAGTTAGATATGTGAAAGTGGTCACCAGAAAAGCTGGAAACGATGAGGTAGCTCTCATCTGTAGCTCCTGTAGGAAGTCACTCAATAATAAAGGAATTCAAACCACAAATAGGGGCTCTTCAGTTTTGGAAGAGGAGTTTTGGAAAAAGCGGTGTCATTTGTCCCCAGTTTTTCTTTCAGATGCTGAAGAAGAGAAGAAAAACATATTTATTTTTTTTTAAGTACAATAATATATATAAAAAAAAAAAAAAGTCATGCCATTTAGTGTGAAATATAAAAAAAAAAAAAAAATAGTTCTAATTTGTGTTTTTCCTGTGGGTTTTATCACTCAACACCCACATTACCTAATTATATACACCTCAAATCAAAACTTAAGAATAGCTTGCTTATTAAAATCTGACACTGCTGTTAGAAAACATGTCACTGCTACACCCGTTTTGTTTCTGGCTTGCCTTGTCAGCACCACTGCCACCTTAACACCCTGCATGCCCCCATCTACCTGTTGTTTTTCTGGGCTGGTGGGAATGAGGATAGCTCAACACCCGGAGAAGGCAGCCCTTGGGCTGGGATCTCTCTAAATCAGCTTTGCAGAACGTTCAGCAAAATAAGTGGGGAGGACCCAGAGTGTGTGTTGCTGAGATTGGTATCTATGCAAGTTTCCCAAATGCTCTGATCTTCTCATTTTGAGGGATTAATTACCTGTTAGCTCCCTTTTCAAAGGCCTTTTTTTTTTTTTTTTTTTTTTTTAACTGATGCTATCTTTAATCTTTTTTCCTTGTTCTTATGCATAGCCGTTCATACTTGTCACTGAGGAATATTGGAATGGGAAACTTTTATCACTTCCAATATTGGATTTTGCTTCATGATGTTATTGCTGTATCTGCAACAACCCAATTTCCTCCTCCTCTGTATATACCTTTAGAGCTGAGTTATTGCTGAGGTAAATTTTCTCTCTTGTCACTCCACCATTTGACACAAGATGATTAATTTAATAACAGAGGATATTTTTCAGAAGCTGCCTGAAAGGTCTGGCCGTTCAGGTAATGGGCAGAAGTTTCTTCTGTGTGCAGTGCAGTGCAGCTTTGTGTGCTGCTCTTCACTCGTTGGCAGTTGTGCTGAGCCTCAGATAATATTCCCCAACTTGGGATATATTCCCCAAAATGGAAGAGACTAAAATGAAGCAGCAAAGAAGCTATTCATTAAGGCTGAGCAAATACAGGGGGGGCAGGGGGGGGAGGAATGTGAATATTCACTTGATCTAAAAAATAAATTAGCTTTAGCTGTGTTTTCATCCCCTTTGGCATTTATTTTCCAGAGCTCTGCATCCCATCAGATTATACCAGTGTAAATGTTCTCAGAAAGCTCATTTTTAGCTGGTACGCTGCATTATTTGTACGACCCCCAGGGACTGGTTCCTTGTAATTACACAAATACAGCACTTGACTTCCTTGTAGCTCTGTACCCTACCTGGGGCAGCATGCAGTTGCTGATGCACATTAACCATGTTCTGCTGATACATAATGATCAACAACAGACCTTCCCACCAGCTTCCCCACCAACACCACTGTAGACTCTTCTTGGCCACGGACGGAGCTTCCCAGTGCATGGTACCTAATTAATTCTTAGAACTGCAGTAGCACCAAGCTGCTGACGTAGCTCTGCTTTCTTTTGTCAGCCAGATACAAGAGCCAATGGTTTGCTAATCAATGGTTAGTGCAGAGCTGCCAGCCCCAGGTGAAACAGGCTCTGTTGACTAAAAATATCCTCCAAAGTCCCCTGCTTTTTCATCAGCTGCAGTTGGACAGTGCAGATAGAGGTGACTACAGTGCTGTTACAGAAATCCACACTCCAGAAAACTATAATTCAAACAGAAAGAGTCTCTTTGCCTATGATGAGGCTTACAGTTACTCCTTGTGCCTTTAACGCCTTAAAAGGGAGATGTGGCCGTGCCCCTCAAGTGAAAGGAAGACTGAATGCTCTTCCCCAGGTTCTAGCTAAGTATTTTGCCCACTGAGTGTGGGAGGGGTTAGA
This sequence comes from Callipepla californica brunnescens, assembly GCA_023055505.1. NCBI lineage: Eukaryota > Metazoa > Chordata > Aves > Galliformes > Odontophoridae > Callipepla > Callipepla californica. Next base: position 14,345,376 of record JALIRH010000013.1, read on the forward strand.
GAAAAGGCGAAAGACAGATGGAGCAATGTTGAAGGATATAGTAATGAATGGACAAGGATTTTGTACAGGTTTAAGAGCCCGTAAGCCACGGAGCTCCAAACTTGTCTTTGTCTCAGTGTGCAGGAGAGCCTGGTGCCATCAAGGAGACAGCAGAAGTCAGTACTTAATGCAGTGGTATGCAAGAGTTATTCTTGGGTTTTAGTCCCATTGGCAGATAGATTCCCCATTAGCTTTGGGCAAAACATGTGAGAACTTGGTTTCCATTTTCTCCTTCTTGAAATGGTTTATGAGGAAATACCATCTGAGCACTGGGAGGTGCTGCTGGCAGACAAGTCCCAGTTCCAGCATCAGATTAGGAAGTGGGGAACTAACAGAGAGAAGTATTTCCATGAGTTTACCCCAAGTGCTGAAGCTGCTGCTGAAAACAAAAATGCACTTCAACTGTCTTTGTTTTCTTTTCCTCCTTTCTTCCCCCATGTGTTTCAGCATTACATTACACCTGAGACATTAGTTGGAGCTGTTAAAAATACAGAGAATTTTCTGCTGGGTTTTAAAGGCGGTTTATGCAGTACACTCCATTGCCTTGATCTCTGATGTGGTGATACATCTTCAGAAATACTCATTTCAAAGTGTTGTGGGTTTTTTTTCCTAACAGTTAAAATAGGGGGGTGGACTAGTTGTGCATTACATCTCTGCCTGCTTTGTGAAGCTAGGTTATTAGTGAATCAGTGAACCAGATTTAATTGTATTTCAGAGGTATCATATTAAAACTCTCAATGATGAGTGACCTTATGTGTCCTTCGGTAGTAAGATTACAAGCTTTTTTGATATAATTCACACCAACTATTTACAAAAAAAAAAAAAAAAAAAAAAAAAAAAGAAAGAAAAAGAAAAAAATCATTTTCTGTCTGCAGAAATAATTCAGCCCTTCCCATTCCTGGCTGCTACCACTACTGACTGCTGTTGTGAGTAGGAAAGCTGAATCTCTTTATAATGTATATATCTTAAACACACTTCAACTATGTAGGTCTGATTGCATTCAGACATTACTTTGTACTCTTTGTTTTCACAATGGAGTGCAAACATTACTTCTCACAGTTGTCATTGCCGCTGTTTTGTAAGAGGGAATAGGATATAGGGGGCACATTATCCATGGGGACAAACAGGATGGAAAGTGATTTCTGCTTGGTGCTCGCTCAGCTCCTCCTGTGTTTGGGGAAATGGGACCTCATCCACCCCTTGATGCTTCATGCGTATGAGGCTTCATATCACCTCCTTCCTCTGCCAGAAAGTCTTGGGAGTGCAGTGGCAAGGGTAGCCCAGCTGACCATAAAAAAGAAGAGGCAGTAATTCTGCCTGATTTAAATAACTGCTGTGAATACTTATTGCCCTGCATTGGCCTGCTTGGAGTTATCTGATAAAGCCTCGCATAAATCTGTGAGGCGTTTTGCAGGGGCTGGTGGCATTCTGCTCATGTAGGGTGTTATTCTGTGGACAGGAATCTGTGCCAACTCCGCATGAAGTATTTTCTAGTCCATAGTGCAAGCCTAATTAAATTTCCCCAGGAAGCCTATTGCCAAGCAAACAGCCCTGCTTTGTTCAGACCTCAGATTCGCTGGTTCTCTCAAGATAGTTGTATGAAAGGTAACCGCACCTTTCAGGAAGTTGGATGATGCTTCTCAGTACCAGATACTGTTTTCAGCTGTTCTATACTCTGCCAGAAATAAACTGTTTGATTTAGAATCTGTCAGTTTTCCCTTTCAGGCCGAAGTCTGTGGGAAAAACTCTGTTCTATTGCTGTATTTATTTTGAAGAATTAGACTTGGGAAATGCATTTAAACTGAGTCTTGGGATGGGAATTCCTCCTGTCTCCGTAGTATCTGAGACAAGAGATTTTCACTTTATCCTTGCTGGGAGGGAGGAGAGGGAAGCAAGAATTTCACTTTGGCTTGAGTTCCTGCAAATCTCTGTGCAGATTTCCGATAAAAACATATTAGGATTTGGCAGATGAGGTTTTCCCCAGCTGAGTTTGCCTTTAGCAAAAGACCTGGGCAGAATGTTTTCTTTTTTCTTTTTCTTTTGACTCCAGGGGAAAAGGAAAGAGAAAGAGGGAAATGGCAGCCACAGGGCAAGGGGCAGGAACAGAAGCTGACTAGATGTCCTTTACAGGTCCCTTCCAACTCAAATGATTTTGTGGTTCCATGAAGAGTGACACTGGAGCAGGGAACACGACACTGCTGGGGCAGAAGGTTTTCTTCTACCCAAGTGCACTTCTCCCTGGACACAAGTCTAAGTTTCCTCAGTTCTGATGTGATTTTCTGTCTGGAACTCTGCTGACCAACCAAATCTCTACTAGTTTGCACAGGCAAAGTTAAGCACTCATGGTATATCCCTGTTACAAACTCTCTGTCTAAATCAAGACACTATTCTACATCATGTTCCTCCAACGCAGGACATGCCCGAGTCCCTGTGCCTGAGGTTACTGCCCCAGGTTCAACTCAAGCAGCTTCAAAGCAAGAGGACTAGGCATAAGGCAAGGGTGGAGGGAGGCTTGCACCTGAGCATGCAGCAGCGTGGCTCACCTGTGCTCACAGTGTGACTATTTGGCTGCCTGGTTAAGCTCTCAGATAATGCAGATTTGTCAGAGGCAGCTGTAGGAGCTTGATGGTGGAAGAACAAAGCTGGAGTTTATCATGTGCATAAAATTGTAAAGAGAAGGATTTTTTTTTTTTTACAGAGAGATCAGCAGTGGTGCAGAGTAATAATCATCTTAAAGGGTGACTCTCTAGAATTAGTTGTTATTTTGTTTGAGTCCTTTGAAACCGTTTCCATACTATATAATTATCTTAAAATTTAAGTGCTTCCTGCAGTGATAATGTGTGCATTTCTGCATTCTTATGTAAATGCTTTAGCAGTTCCCAGTGTAGAATTGGAAATACCATTCAAAAACAGGTAATGGCTTTGCAGTGTCTCGGGGAAGAAATTAATCTTTTTCTTCCACATCATTTTACAGTTTGTATTCTGTGGTTGTGTTTTCTGCTCTGACAGAAGCTGCCTTTCAACAATAAGCACGCAGTGATAGGATATGCTGAAGCAAAGAGCTGAGTTTTACCAATCTGAGCTCACAAGATGAGGCGCCGGCAGCCAAACTCGTACATCCCACAGAAGAAAAACAATCTGTACACTCAATTAATTTGCTCTTTAACATCCTAGGCAAAGCCAGATTTGAATAATGATGAAAAGAATTATTTACAAAATTATGAAGATACTGTAGTAAGTAACAAAAGTTTTCACCTTGGCAGCACCTTTCATGTGGTGAATGTGGAAAGTGGATCTCTGCATCCCCAGCTTGTATGGCTGCACAGGTGGCACAAAGTGAAGCCTAAACCCAGGGAAGAGTTAATTACCTGATGAGCTTCTGTACCTGAGGGTAATTTTACCCATGCTAATCCAATACCTAAAGCAATATTTGGTGTTCACCTGACTCTCTGGACCTGCCATGTAGGAACAAGGAGGGGCATTGGCAAGTTGCTCTGGGAAGTTATATTTGCCTGTTCCTACAGCAGATTATTTTGCAGGAAGAAGGAGAGGAACCTTTGGCTTCCCTGCCAGGAGAATGTCAGCTTGTGATACAAGGGGCTCACTTACACTGCAAAGCTTATAATGGGGAAGGTTGTGTTTGAACCAAAGCAGCGAGGCACGAGTTCTGCATTGTACAGAAGTCTGATGATTAAAATATGAGGTTTAAAAGGCGCCATGTCTCACTAAAAAGCTAGTGCTGAGATTTCAAAGCAGTCTAGGAGTTCAACCACGTACCTTCTGCTAGTTTCAAAGAGCAGTTTTTCTCTACCTTTGCTGGGCTGTTTTGAAAATTGACATAAATTCTTACATATCATTCCCTTTTAATAATTCAGAGCTCAGTCCTGAAGCACTAACTCAGGCGAAGTTGTGATTCATTTTGTTGGGAGCTTTGCCAAAATAAGACTGTAAGGTTTGGGGGCTGTTCCAGCAAAGGAGAAAGAAATCCCTGTAAATATTTCAAAGTGAAAACTGTATCTTGCATGTACCTGAGGTAATTCCTTTCTGTTTCAGTAGTTAGGCTGCTGATGCCAGGGCTGATGTGGGAAAACCTCTCTGGCTTCGGAGAGAGCAGAGAGGAATTCTCTTCTACTCAATACTCTGTTTAATGAACTCAATTAGCAAGCCCTTCAGCAGAGCTGGGCCTGTGGTGCAGGAGTCAAACATGGTGGGTCCATGCTCCTTTATCCCCTCCAGAGGTAACTTATCCCAATGTACTCATTGGAGACAGGAAAATCCTAGGTGGACCCAAACTTTGGTGTTGGTTTTAAGTGCCTAGAGGCGGATGAGGCAAGTCAGAGCTCAGGTTCCTGTGTACGAGTCCAAAATCAGGCTCAGGTCCTCAGGGGTACGCAAGATACGTGAATCCTATTTATTTCAGCAGAATTCTTATTTTATTTCAGCAGTAGAACTTAAGTGGAAATTAATTACCCCCATTTGGTCATCATGGGTTTAGCCACAAAATCCTCTTAAGTCCGAGGATGTCTACAGAGCCTTGTTTGCCTGCAGGAAAATGGCATTTTTGGACTTGACAGCACATTATCCCTGTGTGGACTCAGATCAGATTCACCGGTGTTTCCCTTGAATCTTTACCCTGCTACGCCTTCTTCCCTCAGCCCTTTTTTGCTGCTTGTCATGTTCTAGTAACAAAGGGCTGCCCCTAGACAGTGAAATGGAAGATCAGCTGGTGGGTAAATGGGAAGGCGATCACCTTTTCAGATGGACAAGCTCACCTTTCTGCTTTCTATTGAAGGGTGGTTTTGCTCTCTCTCTGGCCGGCTGCAGCCAGCTTCTATCTGCTCACTTGGAAACGAGATAACCAGATTTTAGCAGCAGAACAGATCCAAGGCAGTTTAGATTCTCAAGGAAAAATGCTGTTAGAGAAGCTTTGGGCTTGCTTCTCAGATTCCTCCTTGGGATTGAGATGCTAAATGTTCCTTGACTTCAGCTCTCAGGGAATCCGAGCGGCTTGCTAGTGCAGCTCTGTACACCAGGGAGTGTTCATTTAGTCACACTTTGCACTTGCTGTTTTGCTGCATCATTTTTTTTTTCCCCTCTGTGAGATAACTCAGAATGGCAACAGCTCGCCTCTCGAAATGCTGTAATGCAAAGGTCTGCAGGGCTTGGCTCACGGAGCAGCTGCTCCATGCTGATTTCCCAGAAATCTGCGACTGTAGCCCAGGCTATCTTAGGTTCAGGTTTTAAATTGCACCCTTCCCTGAGACATCTGGGTGCCTTCCAGGTTTAAATTAGCTTTAGCAGGGACCCGTGTCTCCTCCACTTCTCAGACAACAGCAGCCCCGTGTCTCCCAACAGTCTGGCTCCAAAGTCATTGGTCACACAGCCCAGGGGCAGCAGGAGTGAGACATGAAATCACCAAATGTCAGACCTTTGCAAAGTCTGTATCACTGCATGGGAGAGAGAGGGAAAGCAGAGCTTTATATGCTTATCTCTGTGCTTCGGGTCTGGCTGTCTCTTAGAAGGACAGGAGTTCCTATTGCCCTGTGCGTTTGTTTTAGAGAAAGCTTCCCGTAAATGACTCCTAAAAAAGCCTTGCATGCTTGCCTTCATTGAGGTCTGTTAAGAGGACATGTAGCATTAAGCCTGATCTTTAGCTGTTACTGTATAGCCAGACCATGAAGTGAGGTGTTAAAAATGTTTCTGCATTATGTACTTGGTGGGTGCTGTTGAGGGAGTATCAACTATAAATCCACACAAAAATATGTATTTTGGATACAGCTGTGATGTTTGCAGGGATGCTTCCCCAGTGCTGGGTGTGGGGTGCTTCTGAAGATGGAGGTGGCTGCATTCCTAGGGATGTATGAAGCCTCCTGTTCCTCGAGCAGCATGGTGCCAGCTTGCTTGTCAGAGCAGTGCAGTGCTTTAAATGCTAAAGCATGCTTTCCCTGAATTACGACACACGTGCTTCTGTTACCTGTACCTATTGCAGAGGATGTTGGGCTCTGCTGCAGTTTTTCATGCATAGTGTGCTGGAAAACTCCTCTTAATGTGAATTTCTGTTAATCCAACCCTCAAAGTGTAGCTTAGAGGGAAGGTATGTATGTCATTTATGGAGAGAAATCTGTTCTCTGTGTAATTATCCCTTCTTGGTGGGGTTTTCCCTTGCTGAAACATGTTTTCTCCCAGTCAGAATCAACTCCTGCTAAAGGGTCAGTTGTAGATCTCATCTTCCTTGTATAATCCTTGATAATCTTGTTTTTTAAAGTTTTTTGCCATCTGAAATCTCTCAAATCCCACAATTAGCCTGCCATCTAATACGAAAATCCCTCCGAGATCCTCTTAGCAGCATACGTTCAATAAATAGCATAATTTCAGGAGCTGAGAGGGCGGAGGAATTCCAAAGAGCATTGCCACTGTATATCAAGAAGCAGGTTTGCCTGCCAGTAAATCCCTGGCACTGTCAAACTACTGAGGTGTCTGAAAAACATCCATCCAATGGTGTTCAAGAATAAATGGATTGCAGTAAATCAAGATTGTTTGAAAACATCTCATTACCATTTGGTCATACAAAGATGCTGCTTTGGTTGTCAGGGTGGAGCCAGCCAACTCCTAGAACATGTGACCTGGTGATTTTAGAGGCCTTTTCCAACTGTAATGATTCTGTTTTGTCTTTAGTGCTATTTTTAGTCTATAATGCCAATCTAAAGACTACGCTGCGTTCACAGCTTTGCAGAGCTTTGTGCTCCTTAAGTTTGGCAGTGCTGGTTGGCGCAGGTGGGGCCCTCCAGGCAGCCAACTGAGAGCAATGCAGGCTGCATGTAGGAACAGCAGCAGGCAGGACAAATGCCTTTGCTGAGAACTGGAGCCTAAGAGGATGCTGTTGACCGCCAAAGGATCAGCTAACCCATGGTGCCATAAATATGCATCCGTGTTAATAAAACATACAGGCCAAATGGCAAGTCTTTGTGCAGAGCAGTCTCCAGGCTGACAGGAAAGCAAGGACCTGTAAGATGTAACATGGCATTATTTCTTCTCCTGCAGCTCGTGCTGTTATTTATCTTCTGCTCACAGCTCCTTGCAGGCAGTCAGCAGAGGCAATCTCTGGCATGCAGAAAAAGAGTTTGCTCAGCAGCATCTGTCCCCAAGCGCTTCCTGCAGGCAGGTCCCATCTTTTTTCTGCAGTGTCAGTGAGGATGGAGATACGAGGGGCTCCCAGCTGAGCGTGGGATGAGCTCTCACTCCACATGTTTGCCATCAGAAGCCAGAATGGCTCCTTCCCATAGCAGCGGAGGACACAGGGATCGCTTCCACATCGATTTTCCCAGCAGCTGTACAGGCTGTCAGCTGGTTTGCAGGTTGCCACAGAAGCAGAATTCCCTGTTGTCACCTTCCCCCAGGGGAAGTACTGTAGAACTTGTTCTGTTTCTTGCTCAGCTGCCCTGCCCCCTCCAGAAAGGGAAACCTTTTTTGCTTTCCTTTTTCCCTGTAGCATTCAAGGAGCATCTGCTGCTAAAAGGGTCATGTCCCAGCTTGTAATTAAACAGATTTGGAGCCTGCTGCAAACAGTGATTAGATTACTGTTTCCTCAGCACTCTCAGATAAATCTGTGTGAATTCATGAGTGATGGTCTGAAGGAGATCTCTTCCATCTCCATATCCCAGGGCTGACGTCCTATATCTAGGCTGGAGCAGTACGTCTCACGCTCTTCCAATTAACTGGCTGATGTGAGTAGCAGGACAGTGTTTGGCAGTGCAGCATTGCTGCCATCTACCCTGCTGAGCTTGGGGTACCCCACCCTGTTGCTGAACCCAGGCTTCCTGTCCCCTGCAGCTCCTCATATTGCATATAACTGAAAACTGCTTTGGGGTGGTATGGCCCAGGCACACAGAAAGGTCATCCTGCCCTTCTTGCCCTGTGCTTCCAGGTGATGTTTAACAAGTCACCTTGTTCTAGGAACAAATTAACCTGCAGTGCTGCCCTGTGCTGTGCAGCCCAGCAGCAGCGTGGGATTCCCCCAGTGGCAGTGATCATGTAGATGAATACAAGAGGAATTGTGTAAGAGGGCTACCGGGATGGTGGTGTGTTTTCTTTCTCAGCTGTTCTTGCCAGCTTGCAGATGGCTGGGCTGTGACAGGCTGATGTCTCTTTATGCCACGTTTAGGAGACACCACATTTGCCTTGTTTTGAGTGAGCTGCTTGTGCTTTGCTCCTTGGAGCTGCTCGTTGCCTGCTAGCTCTCCCTTTGGGTTTCTGTATCACTGCCTCATCAGGACACATTCACCAAATGTTCACCAAAAGACAGCAGGCACAGGGTTGGCCATTTAAACAAGTGGGGTCTTGCAAGGCTGTCTTTAACGGAGCAGAACACAGCCTCAGTACTTAAAAAGAACTTTTTCAACTTGGACATATATATTTTAAAGCAGTGTATGACGCACATAAGCTGAGGACACTGCACAACAGCTATGTCAGAGAGATTTGACAGTAGCAGAATTTGATGTCAATTATAACCACTAGAAATCTGACTGCAGTGGCTGGCAGGTTATCTGTGAAATAATGGCTGTGTTCTAAAATAGGTTGCTTAGCATCTTTGGGGCTTTCTGCTCTACTTCTGGGGGAAAAAAAAGAGGTCCTATCTGTCTTTTGCTTCCATCACTGTTCCTTTAATTCTTAAGCTTGGTTGCACCAATGGATCAGAAGGTTAGAAACACCATAAAATTGGACAGTATTTATCAGAGACACAACTTAAAAGATAGAGAACTTTTGTATGAATGCACTATAATGAGGCTGAACAGCGAAGGCCATTTTACTTTGTCATAAGACCAGTGACTGGAAATATCTCTACCTCTGTTATACAACTCAATGGTACAGCCTCTTTTTAAATGTTGTGTTTCAGTCCTGGAAATGATAGAGGGGAAAGAAATTGAAAGGATTCAGTGAAGGGTAATGAAAATGATTAGAGGCACAGAGAACTTTTCATATGAGGAGAGATTTAAAAAGATTTGGTCCGCTTAGTTAAGACAAGAGATGAATAAGCAGAGACAAGATAGAGAGCTGGGAGGTAATGAATGGCACAGAAGAGGCACACTGGGTAATTTCATGTGCTGTTTTCCAAAATTGAAAGCGAAGAGAAGGAAGCATATATATAAAGTTCACATTATAAAAAACAACAATGGGCGCATTTTAAATATGTTTTCTGCAGTGCTAACTTCACCCAAGGAAGCCATTGTTACAAGGTATGAAGATAATGAGCTTAGGAGAATGATGAGAAGAAGGATTTTCTGGGGGAAAATCCTGAGCCTGTGGGGAGGAGAGGGCAGTCCTGCTCTGGTGTAGGATGGGAGCAGGGTTCCCCCTGCTTCAGTTCTTCTGCTTGACTCAGTCACTCAGGAGAGGGGCCATGGGAACCTGCAGCAGATCAGATAGGTCTGGAAAGGTCACTGCCATGAGAAAATCAGCAGCACGTACCCAGAGAAGAATATGAGATCTGAGCGTAGGAGCACAGAGAACACGTGTGGGGTACTTCCATCTCCTGTTTTTTAGTATTTGGGGACTACCTTACCCAGGAGCTATGTATGTTAGTGCCAAGAGAGTTCTCTTTCTAAAGAGAGAACAGATTTTAAAACAGATTTTCACATAGACTTTGCCTGGAGATTTTGAGGTGATAACAGGACTTCTGTATGCATGAAGCAAGAACTAAGTATGATGAAAACGGCTTCTAGGTAATGGGGCTTTTCACATATATTGTTCTTCTCTTTCAGTCTGACTTTAAGCCCTGAGATAACCCCCCGGGCACTTACTGCTTAGTGAACCTTCCCAAGCCTTACAAAACAGGCAGTGTTTAGAGACTAGCTTCTTTCTTCCTTACTAGAATTTCACTGATTTTCAATTAGGACTGGAAAGTCTGGTGCCCTAAAGCCACAAAAATTAAAAAAAGGGCAGATGTAAGCATTACACGATATTAAAATATTTATAGAATGATCATTCAGGAAACTGCAGGGGTTTCACAGAGTCATAGAATCGTTTGAGTTGAAAGGGACTTTTAAAGGTCATCTAGTTCAGCTCCCTGTTCTATGGATCCAGGATCGTTAGAGGAGCATATGTTCAGCTCAGCGCTGATGCATTTGGGGGCAAAGTGGATCTCCTTTCTTATTCACATCAAGTAAATTACATCTCATAACTTTGTGCACCAGTTTAGGAATGGGACCTGTGCTTGACATCTGTGAGGTATCCTCCAGGGCATCTTGCAGAACATTTAAACCCCTCTGTACGTGTTCCTTAACGAGATATATTTCCTCTGCACTATTTTGAAGAGTGACTTCTTTCTCTGTACATCATGTGTGAGCTCTCTTGCCTCAGCTAAGGAGAACTTTGGCTTAATCAACACTGTTGTAGAGCTGAAACATCACCGAAAGACAGGGGAACAATAATATAATCATGCATAGCTCTTATCTCAATTAAATTCAGCACTCTTTACAGTCATTGAGTCTTTTCCCTGGGGTCATCAGGAAGTACATCCATTGCATGAGCCAAGCACGCCGAGTGGTGACGCACCACCCTTTAAATAGGTATTTATTGATGCACCCAAATGGCACTTGAAATATCTGAGCAAAGGTAATTTGGACAAGTTTTCACAACTGAGTCACTGATAGGACTAGAAAAAGAGTGAAGACCAGAACTTAAGCCTGTAAATATCAGTGCTTGCGATTAATGTGTTTTCTACTTCAGTTCACTGTGCCTTTTTCCCTAAGTTTGTGCATTTGATCTGTTGTGGGAGGGAGCAGTGTCAAGGGAATAATTACAGGACCTTTTCAATGCTTTTCTCACAGATTCAGAGAATACTTAGTGACAGCCTGAAATCCTGCTCTGGAGCTGCTGGATATCCAGCTACTTCCTTGGGCTCCATTTTATTCTTTCAGGAAGCTTTGTCCTAAAGAAATTTACACACCACTGAGGTTTTGTGCTTTGTTTTACGAATTCCTGCTTATTACAGTGTCCCAGACAGTTCCATGTGCTGGAATTTGACTTCAGGATATCTTCAATGACTTTGCATCTTCCAAGTGGGTTCTCACCTAGACAGAACAGTTGAGCACTGTGCTGGTGCAGCACCATCCTCAATAGCACTTTGCTGCAGCTGCTGCGTGCAGGCAGGATTGCAGATTTCCTAATCAGTTCTACAAGGACTGTATGTAGTTATTACATTGCAAGCTGCTCCCACCCAAACCACAGAGATTCTCACAATAGGTAAAGTGAAGCGAAAGAGGCAGCTTTGTGGCACTGCATCCTGTCTGTGGGAACTGCCATATATCTGATCCCAAGTAAATTATTTCAGGCAAATTATAAGTTTCCATCCCTGCTGCTAATGGATTTTAGTGGCTTCACTGAATGCTGCTTTCTTCAGAGTGAGATCTTGCATTGGTGATTTAAAAGCTGTTATTTCTGATAACCTAAAAATCGAAGTATTTTTAAATATCAAATAGAATAATTGACTGTATCTTGTGCTGTTGGTATCACTGCATGTTATAGGGTAAAGATACAGGGGACACACCCTGGAACTTCACACGCCGAGATGGAGAAAATCAATCTCTGTTAATAAAAGAAGGCAGGCTCACTGGTGCAGAAAATCACTACTCTGGAGCCTTAAAGAGGTTCCTTCAAAAATTCATGATTATAGAATGGAATCCTGGGCTGTGTTATAGTCCTGCAAGAAATGAGGATGTGGAGGGGGGAAAAAAAAATCCAATTTTCATTAGATAGAGAAAATAAAGAATAAATCCCATACGCAAAGCCATTGATTGCAAGGAATGTAATTCTGTGCTCAGTATGTAAGAACACTCTCCCAAGTTTTCCATATACCTAATGCTTTTCCTAAAGTTTTGTTTTGTTTGTTTGTTTTTCCATGCCCTTAAAACTCATTCTATCTCAGTAAATATTTTTGGTTGTTCTGGCCAACTGCCATTGGTAGCAATAAAACATGCTACCTGTAGCAACATGCAGAAATTTAACAAACTCAGTATTGACCCAGTGTCTTAAGCGTACTGCTCTGTTAAGCATTTGGTCTTGTTCCCTGCTGACAGTGTCCACAACGTAAATGCAGTATGCAATTAATAGCAGAGAGCAAGCATCTTTGCCTTTTTAACACATAATGTTGTGCTGCCGTCCTGAGAAGAGACTTTTGTTATGTGATGGAGCCTTGCAAACACTAAATACTTTTCCTTAAAGCAGATTCCCCAGTCCCCGTCTATGGGAGGTCTGAATTGCAATCATTTGGGGCCATAACATTTAATATATGGTCCTGCAGTGTAGGTGGCTGTGTTGGCTGATAATTTGGATGGTGTTTGTCTTGAAGTGTGGCTTTTGCACAATTAGAACAGGTAGAATGCCAGGTTTGTTTTTGCAGTGTTTTAGCTCTCAGCTTTGCTAGACCTGTAACACAGTTTTTGTGTGGAACAGACTGGATTATTTTAGATGTAATCTAGTCAGCTGCCTGGAAATGCAGCCACTCTAAACGCAAGCTGCAATGCCTTTTTACTATGTTATCATACACCAAATTATTCCCTTTTTTAAAATTATTTTTCACATATCTAAAGCAGCTGCAGATCTATTCATGCAGGAACATTTCAGTAGTTCAGCTGATCAACTCAGAGCTAAGAAGCATCTTCTGACAGTTCATCCTGCTGCTTACTTAAGCATGGCTGAGTCACGACTACAGTGAATCCAGCACCTTCTTTAACTTTTATTCATTCATTCATTCATTCATTGTTAAGGGTGCATGTGTGAGGGGCTTGGGTGAGTTCAGTTTACTGTCATGTAGGTGCCATTATCCCTGACTGCTGACGTAAGCCGAGACTGAAAGGCTTCTTCACACAAATGCCTATTTTCTCATCTGTTTTGTGTAGTGATATATTCATAATATTTGACACCTCAGAACGCACGTTCTTTTCAATGCAAGGACAGGCTTCCCTTCAGGGTAGCTGAAGGGAGTACTCCCAAGAATTTGAATGCTCTTGATTTCCCAATCTCAACTTGCCCTTTTTTGGTGCTGTATCAAAGAATTTGTCACCAAAGACAACGGACTGGCCATTGTGCAGTTGTTGCTTTGCACTGTATTTTGAATTGATGTGCTGTCCATGCCCAGTTGGGTTGGCACATACGCTGCCATAGAATCATTTAAGGCTAGAAAAGATCTCCAAGATCATCAAATCCAACTCTACCACTGATAATGGCCACTAAACCATCTCCCTATGAACCACATCTCCATCTACAATTGAACACCTACAGTGACTCCACCACATCCCTGGACAGCTTTAGCCAGTACCTCACCACTCTTTTGGAGAAGTCTTTCCTAACATCCAACATGCACTCGTTAAGCTCAGAACAGTGTGTTTTAATTGCAGTACCCCTGAATCAGGAGCACATCTGCCAGCATTCCTTAATGAAAGCCTTCTTCTGCAGTTTCCCTTCTGCAGTCTTTTTTTAATGAGTAGAAGGGATCACATAGTATTAAATAAAAGGGAAGTGATGGGTGGGAACAAACATTTGCAAAGTGTAAGCAGCAGCTTGGTATTTTGATGTGAGCATAGCGACTGTGTTGGATCACCATTATTTGGCAAGGAGAAAGTCCTTCTCACTGTGAAACACCTTCTTGAATCTACAGCCATAGTCTAGGAGTTAAGGAGATGTCAATAATGATGAAAGAGTGTGAGCTTGTGGCAAGGCATTTAGATTGTCGGCTGCAGTACTGGAAAAATGGGAGGAAATTTTGATCTGGTAACTGAGCACATTATTTGAGTGGTGTCTGTGTCCGCACCCCACTATTTGTCACAAGATACTGCCACCATGGTTGTTCCTGCTGAACCATGGGTTGCTGTGGGGAGGGGTTGGCTGCCCATGGTGCTCCTGGGGATGCCCATTGGGTTGGTGCGCACCAGCACGCAGTGTCCAGCTGAATTTGATCACTGCTGCAAGCGACTCATGGTGAATTCCACCAGAAACCTCACAGCCAAGAGAAAAATCAGGAGCAAAGGAGTTTTTTAGCATCTGCTTCAAGGGACTCTTGGCTACTGCTGCTCATGCTGAGGTTAATTTGCTTCCTAAGAGAGCTGGAGTAAAAACCGTGGTTCTGTTTGCAATCTGCCCCTCTGCTGCTACACACAAGCAGGGTCTTTTTTACCCAAAACAGCTCCAAATGACTGTACATAAACTGTAATCATCTGTCAGGAGCACTGTAGTTTTCTATTTTACCACTAATTGGATGATGTGTTGGCAGTAGTCTTTGTTAACATGGCTAGCACTGGGCAGGGTATACTGAGAGAAGGCTTTTATTTAGAAATGTTGCAAAAATACAGTGACTGTCTCCATTTGACAGCGATTGAAACCAATCGTCAATTAACTAAATAACAGCCAATTAGTTTGAAGGGAAAAGGAAGAAAATTGCTTACTTCTCATTCTTTGTTGAAGCAAATGCCAATCAGAGGATGAGAGACTTTTTCTTTCTCCTCTGAGAAGACAAAATGTGAAAAGATGTGCAGAAAAAGTACTTTTTTTTTTATAAATACCATCTTTTTCTCGTACAAGAATATTTCAGAAGCTAGATAAGAACATCTTAAGATCCTGAGACATTTAATTTCCTGTGGTTTTTTTTTGTTTTGTTTTGTTTTTTTTAAATCAAAATTACAATCATTATGCAGGCACAGTTTTTCTTCCTTTCCTTTCTGCTGCTGCCGGATACTTGAGCACAAGGACAGCTCTGCAGAAGCTTGCTGCCTGTGCAAGAAAAGCCCAGCAAACAGCTGTGGCTGCATGTCACGATGATAGGCAGTGTTGGGATGGTGATATCTGCATCACCAAACCAAGCTCTTCATCTTTCATATGCTATAGGGCTTTAGGGGTCCATAAAATCATACAGAGTCATAGAATCATTAAGGCTGGAGAAGACCACTAATATCATCTAGATCAACCACCAGCCCATCCCCACAATGCCTACCAACCTTTGTCACTCAGTACCACTTCATCAAAACTTGGGTTGCTGCAAAACTTGAAGCACCTAGAGACCTCGGGAAGCTGCAGAATGAACTGAGTGAAGACCACTGCATGGTGAAAGCCGGAGGAAGGAGGCTCTCTCCCAGTTTGCTGCGCTTTACATTAGCTGTTAGCTCAATAGCATCTCCTCTAAAGAAGCAGTGCAATTCAGCACGAAGACTAATGTTTGATCTTCCGTCCTATAAGTGCAGTGCCATTTAGCTCTCGCCTGTCCCCAGGCATAGGCTGATGTCTGCAGTGGGTCTGTGACAGCAGAGAAAGAGCAAAGCTTAGAGCAAAGGGGCAGCTGCCACAAGCTGCCTTAATAGTGCTGGGTTAGTGGAAAACCATTTACTCATTGCAACCTGGCTTTGAATTTCTATTGCGCTCTCCTCCTGAGCAGTTAAGGCCAGAAGTTAATGCACAAAAGCATTACGTGGCCGTGCTTCTTGCCTGCAAGGCCAGGCTGCAGCGGGCCCCATGAGGCTGCCATCAGGGCCGTGCCTACCCTACTATTGCCTTTCGTTGCCTCAATCGATACCTCTTCACTTAGACTTTTTACTCATTGTTCAGAAAGATTTTATTCTGCTACTTTGAGCTGCTCCTGGTGTCGTTTCATGGATTTCCAATGGTGTTACTCTTTTGTTAGTACCTGTAGGGCCGGTGCTCCAAATTAGATAGCGGAGAGTGAGAGGTATGTCTTTGACCTGTCAGAAGAGCAATGAATATTGGATGCTTTTGCATTAACTGATGGGAGACATTGCACTGCACGTATTGATCTCTTTACTTTCTTACAGGAACATTTTACACCTGAATGCAAGTTCAAAGAATCAGTATTTGAAAACTACTATGTAACATATTCTTCGATGATCTATAGACAGCAACAGTCTGGCCGGGGTTGGTATTTGGGTCTTAACAAGGAAGGAGAAATAATGAAAGGAAACCATGTGAAGAAAAATAAACCTGCAGCACACTTTCTTCCGAAACCATTAAAAGGTAATTTCTTGGCTTTGCTCCATCTACCTGAACTGACTTTGTGTTGTCAGGGATGTTTAATTGCCGTGCATACATATTTGAAGGGAACAGCTAACTATATAACAAGGGTGTAATATTCTGTAACACGCTCTGAAATGTAACCTGCTTTCTTAATGCTTCTCTACATTACTTCTGCCTTTCTCTCATCTAACTGGATATGTATATTAGTTTCTTTGTGCTCACAGTCCACAGCATCTCTGTTATAGGCAATGAAGGCTTTACTTGGAATAGCCCAAGCATTTACACAGCCATTATCAGCTTGCTGTGTTGGATCTCATCAATCTGTGCTATATATTACAGGATGTTTGTTTGTCTATTTTTGCCTGGGATAAAGCTGCAAAGTGCAGTGCTTATTTAACCCCAATTAATGTGGCATCAGCACGTGTCATTAAAGGTAATAATGCATGTGGCATACATGTCCTGCTGTGTATTAAAAGCCAGGACCTGGAGACATTTCTGGAGCATCTGAACCAGGACTGTGCTCAGGCTTGGATTCCAATTTGGTCAGTGCAAAGAGAGAGAATATCTTCGTCAATGTGTTCTCCAGAAAAAGCTTCCATACTCTCCTCCCTGGGTGGGAATGAAGCTCTTCGCTTCTGGGTTATGCTGTTAAGACACCTTTTAAGGCAGTGTCATTCTAAAATCAGAGGGAATATTTCTAAGGTGTACAGCCCTAGCTGGTTTCCAGACTAGCTTGGTGATCTACATTTAGGAGCAGGTTTTAGGCAGCAGACGCTGAGGTTGATTTTCACTTATGTGGATGAACTCAAAGGAAGCAGAAGGCTGAAACACCCTTCAGCTTGATCTGTATATACAAGTAATAGGCCAGATCACAGCTGTTAGCAGTGCTGCTTCACCATTAGTAAGGAAATGCTGATTTGTATCAGCTCACCTCTATCTTGCAAAGCTTTGCAAGTGCAGAGGGTGGGTGGGTGATTTAACGAAGAGGAGAGGTAGCTAGGGGTTTTTTTCCCTCTCAAATGTCATTCCCTTTAAGAGGAGCTTGGAACTTCTTAGGGTGTTTGAAATGAAAGCAGTTTCCTTACTGTATTTCTTTAATTCACTCCTTATGTTGCTGACTGCGGAATGAAAAATCCATACATTTTGTAGCTGGACGTCGCACCAAGTGACTGTGATGTGTGCTGATGTGCTGCCTCTCTTTTGCTTTGCAGTGGCCATGTATAAAGAGCCTTCTCTCCACGATCTCACAGAGTTCTCAAGATCTGGAAGTGGGACCCCAACAAAGAGCAGAAGTGTTTCAGGAGTGCTAAATGGGGGTAAATCCATGAGCCAAAACGAGTCAACGTAGCCAGGTTAAGGCAAGCCAAGTGCTCTCTAAACAGAACCTTACCTCTGGATGCAGTTGAATTCTTACTAGCAGTCTTTCATCCAAATGTTCAATTGCCCAGGACAAGCCACCGAACTTGCATAGGTCACTCGTTTATCAGCCATTAGATCTACTGGTTGTCAAAGGATATACCCCAATAATGTAGAATATGCTTGTGCATATCACAAGGCACTTGGATAGCCAGCAAACATAACTGCGGATTAAATCTCGGAGAAGAGGTGCCCAGATCTTTCTCTCTCTCTCTTTTTCTCTCTGTCTTTCTCTCTCTCTCCTATGCTTTGTGGAATACGAAACAAAAACATTTCACAGCATTCACTGCTGATAAGAATTTGCTTTCCAACTAAGAAAAAGACCACTTCTGCTCTTCAAAGGAAATTTTAATGCTTATATGTTTTATAGGGGAAACAAAAAACAAATATGTAAACTCTGTTGTTTCCTTGGCTTACCGTTTTATATCTAAGGCTTGATAAAAAAAGATGTATCCTTTAATTTGGAATAGTGCAACTTTTTGATTTCTGAACTCCAATGGGTCTTTAAAGCTACGTCTTTCAAAAAATAATTAAAAATTCAGGGTTGGAACTGAGAGTTGGTGTCTCAGGCTCAAGCAAACGGTGTTCTTGTGGTTTTAAACACAACAAAATATAAATTTTTATAGATTTGTAGTTTCTGGTAAAGTTCTTGTGCTAACCCCAGTCTGTAGGAACTGAAATGTTTTGTTATCCCAAGTGGAAGTTGACAGAAAGGGATAAAATTATCCTCCAGTGTAGATTTCTCTTAATTCCATTTTGTGTGTCATGTTAAACTATTGTTGTGGCTTCTTTTCTAAAGACAGAAACTGTGGAATTAAGGTGACTTAATTTTTTATAAGAAACGTCTTATTTGTAAAAGTCCTTCTTTCACTGTAACGGGAACGTGAATATTGTGTAGGAGGAAGCGTTAGGACAGGTTACCCCTAAACAACATATACTTATACATGCTATTGGAAACAATTGTTTAAAAAAATGTAGTTAGGTTTCCATTTAGGTCATCATGTCTGTTGCATGGGAGAAAGTTGGAATATTGGCCTAGAGTTGCATGATGTGTAAGATTTTGTGCATTAATCATCGTTGGATTCTGTGCTCCAAAACTGACATAGTTCCGTACAGGCGGCTTTCTGCCTCGTACAAAAGAGTTGTTTATTATTATTTGTTGTATACACAACCATGCACTGAATAAACTATTTATATTAAGATGTACTTTTTAAAAAAGCTTGTTTGATTATATGATGTACATCAACGACTAATTTCAAGGGAAAAAGGTTGGCAATTAAATTATAAAATTATAAAAGATACTGTAATTAACGTTCAAAATCTTTCTATGTAACAAGTTATTCCCTCGTGACTCTGTACTCCATACGAATGAGAAAACATTCTTCCTTTTGGATATTGTTAGAACTGGTGGTACACACCCAGCTGAGATACTCAAAACACAGTGACTACCAAGTGCCACAAAGTCTGGGTAACAGCCCCTCGGCTGCACGCTGGTGGAGCCTCAGTGAACTGCTCTCCTCTGCTTTGAGCTTCTCCAGCTTCTCTGTGTCTGTTCTCCTTGTTAGGCTTCCTTAGTGCAGCCACGTAGCGCTACCTCGCAGCACACCTCCCCAGAGCCCTCGGGGACCCAAAAAGATCTGGTGAGTTCAGCACTGCTCGTGTCAGGGTGGCACCTTGAGGATGCTCAGAGTTCACTGAGCATCACTGTAGGCACTCATCGGGGCCGGCTTGTCTGGTCTTGAGGAAATGGGCTACCATGCCTCCTGCATTCGTGTACATGTTCTGGAGAGAAAAAGTATATCTCTCCTGAGTTCCCTCTCCGAAAGCATAAACAAAAACTTTTCTACAATGTTCATACAGCTCTGACAGGTGAGTTTCACTCATCAATGTGTTTCAGTAAGACATAGGAGGAGCAGGTTCTCATCACGGGTGGCTGAAGAAGCAGGTCTGGAAGGGAATAATGGAAGTGGAGACAAAAAGCTTCCTATAAGTGTTAATCTGTTGACATTAAAAACAGATATTCTGCTGTCTAGCGTCTCTCCTTCCCTTCTGAACAAGCTGGGACAATTGTTTTTGTTTTTTTTTTTAATGATCATCAGGGCTGAGAGAAGAGGGAAGGAGATTGTTTCAAATCAAACCCACAAATTTGTTCTTCTGTGGCTAATTGTACACCAAAAGCTCTGGCTTGCTAAGCTCCTCTGTTGGAGGAGAGTATTGCCCTCCCCCCATAACACTGTTGTGGTGACCTTCAGAGGACCTGGGGTCCTCATATTAACCCTTGCTGAAGGGTGAAGAAGGTGAGGGAGCACTACCATGAAAGTCATTAAAGAACTGAAGATGTGCCCTGTCACTGTTCCAGGGTTTTTGATACTTCAGTGGGTCTGGAGCATTTTTTTTTTCAGCTAATTGTGCGGTCCCTTCAAACATTTTCTTAACTCTCTCAGTTAAGAAAATTAGACTCATTGGGGTGCATGTTCCAAAAGAGGAGTCCGAGTGCCTTAGGAACATAAAACCTGATTAAAAGTAGGCATTGTTGTGCCAAAGCTTGCTAGACACGTTGTTCAATGCCACATGTTTATTAATTATCCTAAAGGTAACTGGAGGTCTGCTGCTTTGCTTTACAGCTGCAGCCTTGCTACTTCCCATCCCCAATATCTGCAACCTTGAAGGTCATCTGCAGCAAAAGAAAAATGCTCATCTCACAAATTGTCCCTTCTGAAGGAAATAGTCTGAGCCATTTTTTGTACTGACATTGTCATCAGCTGTGAGCATTCACTGTCAAGTCCTTAGTTTCAAAGGTTTCAAATATATGAGGCTAGCAAAGCCCACTCTTTGGTTAAAGACAGGGAGAGATGTATGGTGATAGATGAGCCATAAGCAGGTGTTTCTAACCATTTCTGGCAAACCTGTTGCAACTATTTCCTTCAGAGGTTTTAGACCGGTAAGGAAAACTCTTGATAGTATCCTGATAGTGCACAAAAGCTCATGTACACTATAGGCAAAGTGGGAGATGATGCCCAGAATTTTACAAGTAGTTGCTGGAGCCATAGACTAAGACTTTATAAGGAGAAATACAATAAAACGTGCCTTTGCAGACAGTGATGTGAAGGTGATATTCTGACCCAGCCAGCAAAGACCTTTGGGTAGACAGGAATGTGGCTTCAGCGGAGGAACTTTAAGAGCTACATTTGTTTATCTTCCTCCTTCTGCACTCATAGATTAGCCCAGTAAATAGATAACTTTTCAGTCATACCTTCTTTTATGAAGCCTGCTAGATGCTGGAAAAGTATTTGTATGGGATAGCTGCCTATGGAAAGAAAACATACAGCCACCAGTTAACCCACTTTGCCCTGCCACATGTACCTGTTCAAGTGCAGTAGGATGCACACCAGGAATAAAGAGAAGGCTCAGGGGCTGGTGAGAAACCAAGCCTTGTACTGGCTGTGAGCCACCAACCATCTGCAGAAGGTTTGCTCTCAGGCCCTTCATTATTGCCAGTGTGATGGCTGATGCCTTTCATTTGTTGCTGCCTCTCCACCAATGTGAGCACGCTCTGTGCAGCATACTATGGGCCTGAATTTGGCTCAGGAGGTGAGAAACTGGCATCGTGGCTTTTTGATTCACCTGAGCTTCCCCTGGCAAAGGCCCAGAGCCACCATGGGGTTGAGGCCCTATAAAAGGCTGACTAACACTGTCCGCCAACCCAACAGGAAACAGGTCAACTGGAGGAAAACTGCTAGGAGCACAACTGCTATGAGGCAAAACCTCTGCTTTTTTGAGATCCACCTATCAGAGCTGCGTCCTCTGAGATCTCTGCAGGGGTCTCGAACATTGCCTGCTCTGTCTGGTTTTGGGGTGAGAGAGGATGGCAGGAACTCTTCTCTGTATTGCAGAGAGGTCTTATTATTCTTTTTTTTTTTTAATTTACCTCATGCTACCTCATAGCATGGTTGTCTCTCCATAGCCCCTTGCTCAGACATGTTCATCGCTGGCACGATGGAAGACAATTCCCTACTTGGGGAAAACATGTTCACGTTCCCCCCCGGGAAGAACGGTGCCCCTTCTGCAGCACTGTCTGGTGTCCCCACCGCTGGTTTCCAGCCCACAGGCCAGGGTTTCCAGTGGGATAAAGGTGGTGTAATGAGCTCAGGGATGCTGTGGTATGTCAGGCCTCTCGGCAGCTGAGCACCAGCACGAGAGCCAGGTCTGGCAGAGCTCTGCTGTGTCTTGAGTATCTCTGCATGGAGATCAGAGCCAGCTCTAACAGGTTTAAATGTCTCCCTGACATTATCCTTAACCAGGACACTTTTGCAGGACAGAATCTGTATGTAACAACCTCCTATCTTCTAATAAATAAGTCTCTCTGAAACAGATTCCTCTTTGTCTGGGCTCTGACTTTTATCACTGCAGGTATTTAAGGGCTTTCTACCCCGGCACCACTGCATTACACCATTGCTTGGCTTTCACTGACATAAAGACCCTACTGTAATAATACCATTTATATCCCTTTGACCTAGAGTGGGGCAACCTGTGTGGTCAAGTCACGCAGGTGGGCCCTTCAGTTGCTGTAGCATGGACATAGGCCATGGAAGACACAGCAAGTGTGAGGAGTTTTAGCAAGTCAGGGAATGTCTTCAGTGAACCCTGGAGTTCAGATTGGTGTAAGATAAATACAAAGCACAATGTTTTTGTCCGACTGGCTCTGGAAAAGGCAGTGAAGTAAAAGAATAGCATAAAGCCTATTGAGAATAGATTTGTTTCTTAGGAAAAAGCCCTGCAATGTCATTTATCCTAAAAGGCACATACTTTGGGCTTTTTTTCAGGTCTTCTGGGAGAAGACAATATTGAGAATGTCCCAACTCAGATCATAGCTTAACATTTAGAAAAAAACTGCTGGCATGAACGAGCAGAGCTGTGGGATCTGACCCTTCCAGGCAGGTGGGCAACAATGTTCCTGCCTTTTAGAGAGCAGGGTCCTGAAACAAGCTGCGTTTGCTGCTTAATTTTACTGCAGGTCTGCGCTGCTAGCAGAGTTCACCCTGATGTGGGAACAATCCCATGGCACAGGGAGGGTGGATACAGGGGATGACACAGTCACCCTGCCCCACTGCAGCTCCTCTCATGGGGAAGCTTAAATATTAAAGTAAAACCTAAATTTGAAACACATTTTACATTAATCAGGGAAATTGAAGTAATAAATTATTCCAACTCATCAGAAGTGGAAGACAGTTTATAGGGTTCCCTTCAAAGATCATTATTAACGAGATGGAAGATAAGATTCTCGAATACCACATATAGAAAATTACTTCCAAGCAGCCAAAGGCCATATTTTTTTTCTTCAAATCATATATTTGGCATTTCTCACCTAAATTCAACAGCTGGAGGGGCAGGATGTATGTCTTTGTCTCCCATGGGACACTCAGTGTTGCATGCTGTTTGTCACACTTTTTTTCTGAGCTTGTCCACTTACTGAGGGCAGAGCCACTGGTCCACCCGCCAGGGACCATCATGGCAGCAGCAGCATGGGGAGGTCCATGGCTGGTGCCTGGTAAAATTAATTCATTAATTAATAGGCTGCAAAGCTCCAGAAAGCAATTTGTCATGATTCACTACCCACGCCTTGAAGAAAACTAAGGCACAAACAAAAGCCCTATCCAACTGGGGTAAGGAGATTTACTTGCCTATTTATTTATTTATTTTTGCCCTTCCTTTGCATTCTGATTTAATTCAATTACGGGACCCGCTTTCACAAAGCAGTGCTGTGCACACAGAGCGAGGGCACACACCGCATTGTCCAAAGCTTTGCAGCAAGGAGGTTTGATACAGACAAAAATCCAGAGATCTGTCAGTGCTGCCAAACAATGCCATATATATTTTGGTGGAAACCATACTGAGGGCTGGAATACAGCACTACCTCGGAGGTCTGAGCCAAAGTCAGTGAAAACTGTCTTCTCTTTTTCCTACTGTCAACTCAGGATCAGCCCTACAAACAAAATGCTAGAAAAATCCATGGAAGGAAAAGGTTGCACACATTTTCTTAAGGAGAACAGGAGAAAGAAAGGGAAGAATTTATCTGAATTATGTGGATGAAGGAACACTGGAGCATCCCTGCAGCTGCATGTACACAAGCTCTGAGGAAGGGGCAACAGGAATAAATTGCAGAAGGAAAATGATTCCTCTTTGGGGTTGTTCTGGTGACAACACCTTCCTCTCAGGCTCCTCCAAGTTGCTGCTCTAGCTCTACCAAAGATATTTTAGACTGATGGTTACAATGAAAATGGACAAGGTCAATTCAGTGAGATGGTGGAGGTGGTGAAACCTATAAGGATCATTCCCCAGGAGAGGCAACAAAGCCATTGCCTCCCATTGAGTTTAGAAGGATGCAGCTCATGCTGTGACCCAATGGCAAAATATTGTTGTGCAGTTCAGAGCTCTCTGTTGTGGATGTCTCAAAGCTCCATCTTAATCTCAGCTGCAGAATACACCATGGACTCTGGAAAGTCTGGCATGCCATGCTGATTTAAAGTACCTTTATCAAGAGCAGCAATTAACCCCAAAGCTGAAGGAGCTCAGACATTACCTCATGCATAAGTATGTTATAGTGGTTAATCTGTAAAATATTTTTAGATAACAAAATTAACCGGTTCAAAACTTAATTAATCCCATTCCTTTCCCAAATGGCTTCCTTCAAATAGGACTTGAAATAGTTTTACTTTCCCCCATTGTCTGCCTAATACACTGATGAACTTTTCCTTCTGAGCTTCTCCTTCTTTTAATTGTCTGCTCATTCAACCATCCCTTCTGATAATTGAGTTAATAATATAGAGACATCTTTAAAAATTAAGCTTTTTTTTCCGTGTTAATCAAAAGCAAAACTTCTTAAACTCATTGTTACTTAGAGAGCTGTTTTTTAACTTTCCTCATTAAGAAAAAAAGCCAAAAACAATAATGGCTTTGGAAATAGGGGCAACGTTTGAGAAACCACCTGTTTCAGAAATGTTTATGAAGATGTTATTTTGCATTAAATAATGAGGTTTTCTAGGGAATTTCAATCAGCAGATGTTATGCTCGTGTAATGGTGGTATATTGTGCAAAACAAAGAGAAAGGAAAGGGAAGGAAGTCATAAACCAATGAGGAATTTGGGTGCTGCTAAATCTTACCAGCTAGCATCCTTTTCTGTTTAGACAATTCCTAAGGTTCTAGCTATGAACACAGCATCAGTTTCGCCTCCTTGGTCACTAGTATTTTTCCCAGTTGTACTCCATTCTGCAAATTTAATCAGCATTCAATAAAAGATGAAGCATTCCTACCTTGCCCCACCTGCAAGAGCAGCTGCATTCAGTTCACCACGTGGAGCCCAAGCATCCATCAGCCTTCCATGGCACATCTGTGGTATCCTGGCCGGCTCTGTAGCATTTGACTGAACCAATGGTCACTTGTTTTCAACAGAGGCAAAAGAAGCATTCTCCCATCATGCCCTATGTCAGACAGACAGCCCACTTGGAGCTCAAATTCTGCCAATGAGGAAAATGTCTTCACACAAGCATATTGAGATAGATTACATGTATACATACACATAGCGGTATGTATGATAAATACATAAGTATATGTACGTTTACATGCATATACATAACATATAGATAGACAGCATGTATCTCTCAGCTCATATTTGCCATATGAGTGCTTCTGGGCAGCCTGAACAGGTGAGAATGGGGTTGGCACCAGCAACACAAGGAACTCAGCATGGTGAAAAGTGGGCTCAGCACTCAGCAGCAATTAACCTTGCCATGCAATAAATTGGAAAATGTTCACAGGAGACAAACAGGCGACCCATGTCAGCTCTGCTCATGCAAGCACTTCCACTACCTCTACACTGCCCTAGGTACTGGCTGACCCACCTCGTGCAGCAATCAGGAAGGGTGCTGATGCTCTGCTAGAAGTATTCTATTGCTTGATCAAAGGTCACAGTCAGAAAGGCTTTGATCAGACAGGGCGATGCACAACATCGATGAACTGCTCAGAAGTGGCGTGAAAGAGGAAAGTAGACTGCAATCTCTTGCCCAGCACAACAATAGGGAGCAGAAAGTTGCTGTTAAATCTTCTCAGGAGACTGCTCAAAGATCTCCACTTTATGAAAACTGCCGTGGAAAAGCAAAAGGATCTAAACAGCTGACACAGATTACAGTGCTGAATGGAGCTTGTTAGGAATTATAAGAAAAGAGTTGGGGGGTATAGTGGGAATGCTAAGTCACAGCCTGAAATGGTGATTGAGCACCTGGTGGGAAGACAGGGCCAACCCAGGGGAGATCAGGTGCACCTGAGTGTTCGAAGGGTCTGGAGCCTGGATCCACCCCTTTCTAGTCCTCATTTAAGGGTTGGCAGTGAAAGTAAAAGTATTTTGCTGGAGATTCCTACCTACTGGAGGCCTTCTGAAGGTAAGTAGTTTTCCTTCCTTTGTTTTTGCATCTACAGCTGCTGCATTGGTGCTCATTCTCATTTTCTGTAGTCTAGGATTGTGCTACTCTGCTATTATTGCTGTACTTTCCATCCCATTATAACATTACAGCCGTAGAGGGGAGAAAGGTTAATTACCAGGAGGGTTGAAGAAAATTAAAAGTACGTGAGCAAAAAAGTGCTGGAAAGAGAGAGTATACCTAGCAATAACTGTTGAGTGGGATGGTGTTAATGATGACTCCAAAGTGGCAAAGAAGTTATTGAAAATTGGGCTGCCTACAGATCATGGCATTTATATCAGTACCAGAAGTCTTCATTAAATGCCAATGAAACTTCCAGCCATCTGGTTCCAAGTTCCAAAGTCAATCTCTGCCCTGATTGCTCAGAGCGTAGGGTAAGTCTTCCTTCTTCCTTTAGAACACAAGAAGAAAATTACTGGATCCATGGATGGGTCAACTGAAATATGTGTGCTTGTTAAGCACAGCTGTATTATGTCTAGCAACAAACAAGCTCAGGGCCAGTCTAAGGAACAATGGATTTAATCCAGATTATACTTATCATCTGAACCTAGAGCTAAAACTAAACTGTTGCTAGAAAACCAGAAGAAAATCAATCCAAATATGTTATCAGAGTGGTTTGTGTTAGCTCACCTATGCTGTAGACAGTGACAATAATACTCAACCGAAGACCTGATCTGTGTCCAAATGGGCTTCAGCTTATCACTGTGAAATTATAATGAACAGAAGTTTAGCAGCAAACATATACATTCCTCTCTCACATAAATTATGTTTAGAACATAAACACTGTAAGCAAAGTAGCTCAAGATTAACCTGCACTTAACTATTTATATTAACTATTATATATTAACTATTCATATTAACTATTTCTTTGCACAGCACCTACCTCTATGTATGCCTGAAATTGCATGAGAAAGAGAGCACAAAAGTGCAACAGAACAGCATTGTAAGTATGATAAACAATTGCAGAGAAATTACTTCAAAAGCATTTTGCTCCTATTACAAAAATGAATAAATAAATGGAAGTGCCAAGTAGTGCACCCAACCTGTGGGTGACTGAGATCTGTTGGGACCATGTGCTCTCTCTGCCCTCCATGTGCTGTGAGAGGATGAGAAGAAAAAGTTACAAAGAAGTTTGGCCTTTCTTAAGAACACCTAATCAGCAGCAATGAAAGAGATGTCTCCTTGCTACACAGTAATGCAATGTGGGAGTGGGTTAGACTGGAAGTCAGCTCAGCTGTGCACTGCTTGGGAGTGCTGAGATGGGCTGTGGATGTGATCTCAGGCTCAGGTGCCTGAGAAAGTGGCTCACTGGCTCAGTGAATTTCTAGTTACACCCAACTCTGGTTAAAGACATTTATCTTTCTCTTGCGTAAAACTCATCAAATGCAGTTAGTAAAGCACCACATTATCATGCACCCAGCTCTCACGCTAATGTCAGAAATTGAACCAGCTGGTGACGTGATGAAGGTAAATGTCTGTGCTGCATGTGCTGATGTATTCAGGCTTTGTGAGCCAGATGGGGTAACCTTTACAGTGCTTTATGTATGCAGCACCAGCAGCCAAAGTGGACGGTAGTGTGAAATTCTCTGCAAGAACAGCCTTCAGCTTCATGGCCGAGCATTTATTTGTACAGGACCTTGATTTACTCTGAAGAAGGCAGCTGTCAGACCTCTCAGGGAGCCATGCTTTGTAAGCAACCATGATATTTAGGCCTACAACCTTTTAAGAAGCGTAAGATTTGGCTTAAAGGGCAGCTTTCCTGAAATAAATGACTATGAAACCTCTTCGGTCAAATTTAAAATTAAAAAAAAAAAGCCATAATGAACAGGCGTAACAGTATTTTACTGTAAGGAGATTAATCATCAATATCTGACAATTGATTTGCAAGCTACACTTATTTATGATGTGCTTGTACAACAGCAGGCACACCCTTATCCAGATCCCAAGGAGTTACTTAGTACAAATAAATCAATACAATTCATCGATTAAATTACATAAATACTCCAGGATCTCAGACAAGTAGAAGTTTCTGCAGTCAATCTCAGGTCTCTCATTTCCAGGTTGGGAGCTGGCAAGTTGTGATCGGAAGAAAGCCGAGGAGGGCCCTGGCACTCCTGTGACTGCCCAGACTTTGTGGTGTGCAAAGTCATTGTGCAAGTTACTGCTGTGTGCTGTAGTTCAAGTGAGAAGAGAGATGCTCTGTCCTCTTTTGACCGGTCTGTGGGATATCCACACAGTGTGTGGGGCTACTTCAGGGATAGGAGTGATGCCTGGCTGCAGGCTGAGCTGCACGCAGCTCGGAATCAGAGCAAGAGGCACCCACAAAGCCACATCACTGCTTTCCTTAAACTGCTTCTTTTAATTTCCTTGAACTGCTTAACTTTCTGCATCATCAGGTCTTACAAATCTTGGCCAAGGAGTTGCATGTGGTCTGGTATCTCCTTCCCATCTCCTCCATCTGGTCGTTGCTGTCTGGCACTGTTGGTGCTGAAGGGTACAGTGACACTAAGCATGCAAAGCCATAGTATGTGCATGGCAATATCAGCCCTTGAGCACGTCACAGTGAACGTCCCAAGTTAACCAACGTTCTTGATGGACTCTTTTTGTGTCTCCATTCCTTATCTACAAAGTAATGATGCTTCTGCTGTTCCTTACTGGGCTTCAGAGAGACAAATTAATCAACTGCTCGCATGAGAAATAAACAAACATGACTGCAGCAATGAGTGTCATGGAAAAACCCAGGCAGAAAGAGTATTGCATCTTTACAGTAAGGCGAAGCAGTGTGCAGTAAACAAGGGCTGGGGCCACGTGCTGAATGACGGGAAGAAAACAGATTTTGGAATTGCTGCCTGTTGATTTGCATCAGGCAGAGCCCCATGGAGAAAAAAAACAGCATTTGATCATATAACGAGCCACCCAAAGACCAATAAGGGTGTTTCAGGATAAGGGTTTTTCTACTCCTTGCACACTTGAATGTGCAGCTTTAACACTGTCACAAACTCGTCTGATAGCTTCCATAATTTAATAGAAATCTAATAAATTTTATTAAGCTTATCTGTACTATCACAGCTGAGTGCTGGATCGGGTCTTTTGAAAGTGCACTTGTTAAATGTGCAATGGTTCAAATTATCCTGACAAACTCAAAACAAAGATCTTACATAATTCACTGCATTTGGCAA
Organism: Callipepla californica brunnescens; assembly: GCA_023055505.1. NCBI lineage: Eukaryota > Metazoa > Chordata > Aves > Galliformes > Odontophoridae > Callipepla > Callipepla californica. The sequence continues at coordinate 14,374,499 of JALIRH010000013.1, forward strand.
AGATAAAATTTTACATGTCATAACAACACGTATCAAAAAAGACTTATGTAAAGCTCACCCATAATTTAAAGTGTCACTGGAATTGCTTCACAATTAGGGCAAGGTCTTTAGAAGGCTCCCTGTGGAAGCTGAAACCTCTGTGACAAAGATCCAGCTGAATAAGTACCGGTAAGATGCAAACATCAGAAACCATATGTGCATTTTATCATAGAATTGGAACTGCCAATGGCACTGACACAGCTTCTGACAGTGGGATTCCCTCACACAGCCTTTAACTCCTGATATTACATAACACTTCAACCTACAGTGCTGTAAAGAGAGAGAGAGGACTGCTGTAAGAGGACAGGATGAGATGTCTGTGGTACTGTAACAAGCGATGTCTTGATGTAAAGACTGGACACACACACATCCCTGCACGAGCAGTAGGTGTGATCTACCTGCTTTTATAGGCACAGGGCTGTCGACTTTGGGCTCTGCACACTGAAAATGTGGCTTAAGGGCCAGCTTTGGATTACCCGTGTCTCTCTAGGATGCTGCAGTCCTGTCAGCTGTTCTCCTACATCAGGCCAATGCAAAGAGCCACACTGGGGGCTGGGGAAGACAGCATGCTGCAAGAACTGGTAGGACCTAGAAATGTCTTATCCTTCATTAACTTGTGTGTTCAGCAGAGTTTTGCAGAAAGGGAAGAGGAAAAATGAAAAGCGAATGGCAGGGAACATCTTCGTGACATCTCACATCAAAGAGCGAGGAGATAAGAGTTATTATTTAGACCTGTCAAGTCTCTGCTGTACCCAGAGGCAGACAGCAGGCATGACCTACTTGCAGAATTAGGAATCCACCAGGAACTGGGTTTCAGGATTCAGGAGGGAGTCCTCGACATCCACATTTTTGTTGTGAAACCCAGCCCTGGCTTATTAAAATGCTGCTTTGGGATTCGTGCTAAAATGACCACCCTTCTGCCCCAGCTCCTGACAACTCCTAGAGCTATGCAGGTTGGGGGTGCTCAAGCTGCCCTAACAAACCCAGCTGCCTTGAGAGGGCAGGAGCCAGCAAAAGGATGTAAGCTTTACATTCACGAGGTGCAAAATTCAGATATAATCTACCAATAACATAAAACATGAAACCCAGGATTCCTGCAGAAAGAAAAACAACACAAGTGACAGAGGGGCAGCAGAGCTAACAGTGACAGAGCTGAAGTATTGCCCCCATGATGCCATGAAGAGGTATCCTGGGCACGGCTTCTGATAACAGCTGGAGAGAATGCTCTGGCACGGTGCATTGCAGCAGAGGGTGTGTGATTGGCCCACTGGATCACACTGAATTTGGAGACCTTGTACCAAATCTGCATCTTTTTTGCTTCAGGCATTAGTGGCTGGGTCAGCTCAGCCTGAAGAAGTTGGTTGCACTCCAGTGCTGGGATTAAGAACAGGAGGGAAAGAGGGAAAAGAGGGAGATGGGCGTGTTGAAAGTAACAGAAGCCTGGAGCTGAGTGTCTCTCTTGGACCTCAGTGGCTGTAACATCAGGCTCTGCTCCCCGATGCAGATGCTAGGAACAGCCTGGGCACTGCAGGCAGTCCAGAAACCCAAGTCAAGGAAAGACTCCAGTGATTGCTCAGGTTCCAAAGGCATGCCAGGGTCAGGAGCAGGAGCCAAGCACACCAGCCTCGTGACATTCTGCTGAGCCTGGTTTGTGGCTGCTGCCTATCCTGCTGCACTCACTGCCATCCTACAGTCACAGCACACCTCCAGCTTCCCCCTCCTTCCCGGCCCCTTAGATAAGTGGTACTTGTTAAAAAGTACACATGAAAACCAGAAGCATCAAAGTAGCAACTAAAAGCTCTCCAGATGGAGAAATGCTAAACGAAACAGTAGTGAACTCACTGCAAGCCTCAAATAGTTCCCAAATTCCTTACTTTTTTAAGCTGAGTTGATTGACCTTATGGTGTGGAATTTATGAATATAATTACATCAGCATCTTGGTTTACGTTCACAGCTTTACACTTACACTAAGCTCATTGCACCACTGCCTTTGGCTGTGGAAAGCCACCCACCAAACACCGGCGCCATGAGCAGTGCCGTTGCAAACAGTAAAAGTGAACGGCCTTACAAATCAGAACATACACAGAAGTAAATGGGAACAGCCGTGCAAACCCCAGAGCTGGGCAGAAGAAGGCGGCTCATTCATGTTCCTATGAGTATTTATGAACAAGTGGGCAGCGAGCAAGCCCAGTGGAAATCAACGGGGCATTCCCCTGGGTTTCAATGACCTTTGGTGCAATGGGATGCCCACGGAGCCACACAGCTCTGCTGGCCGCTGCGGGGCTGGAGGCACCAAACCAAAGCCTTGCTCGTGCTTTTGCTACAGCCCCCGGGGGCCGCTTACAGCTGGCAGCCAACAGCCGTGTCCTGAAGCCACCAGGGAAGGAGCTCCCCGGGGTTCCACGTCTAACTGCTGAATCTGTACTTGCTTTGTTGCCGCTGTAGCTCGAGGCGCAGTGCGTGTGAGGACCGGGGCTGCCGTTTCCCAGCAACGGGAGATGGGAGAAAAAAAGGATGCGAACCCTTGCCGAGAGCTCGTGCCCTGTAAACAGGTTTCTCGCCCTTCCAGCAGCCTGCGTGCAAACCTGCACACATACACACACACACACGCTGCCAAAGGAAGGGTTGGTTTGATTGCCTCTCGTTTTGCTGAAGTTATCAGTTTGAATGCAAAACGCAAAGCGGGAGTTGACACCGTCAAAACCGAGCGATCTGGGACGGCCACGCACGCCCTCGAATCGGGGAGAGAGGGAGAGACACGGCAATTATTTCTAAATCAAAGGATAACTATTAGCAATCCCTTACAAAATATATCCGCTGCTGTGCTACAAAGCTGAATTCAATCACAGCTCCCGGCTCTGGGCTGCTGCAGAACGGTGAGTTACACACAAAGAAGCAGCTTAGGGAGATTTATCAGCTTATGTGGTGTGTTCTGCATTTGGGGACATCCCTCTGCAGCCTCAGGGGCTCAACGATCTGTCTCAGCCTGCACCAGAAGGCGCTGCTGGAGATTGCCTTGTTTTCCTCCTCCCGCTCTCTTCTCCCATCCCAGGAGGAAAAACCGCATCTGAAGCTCCTTTCTGTCTGCATCAGAATCGACATCCCTCGGTTATCCTCGCCGAGTCTAAAAATAGCGCGGGGAAATCCGCCTGAGATCAAAGCGATTCATTTCACAGAGCGCCGAGCGAGGACAGAGCTCTGCGATTCTCATTCCCGTCACATCCGCACGGCAGGGACCATCTGCACGGCCCCGAGGCAGGATGAGAGGGAGGGAAACCATTGCACGGGGGCTGCTGGGGACAAGGAGAGAGCTTTTCCCTCTGCAGGTGTTGCAGACGGTGTTCCCCCGAGGGCTGGGGGTCGTAGCAGCCCAGCGCATGGTGGAAAGAGCAGAAAATGATGCTCAGCATCAGCACCTGCTGGAAGGAGCGCCCAGCCAACCCACCGCAGGTGGTGCTGCAGGATCCATCCGTGCTGCAGAGCTTTCCTCTGAGCTTCCTGCAAACCCTGAAGGGCTTAGTGTTGGTTGCTGCTGAACCGAGCACAGCACAGGGCTCGGTTACAGCCTGGGGTAGCTAACCCTGCTCTCCTTTCAGCACAGATCTCAGGATGACTTGGACATTTACCCAGTGGATGTACTGGGCTCTTACTGGGATGTACCCCAGGAAAACGTCTGCATTTTCTTTCAGTACGTTTTTTTTACGATTTGTTATGAATAAAGTTCTTCAGGGAAGGAAGAAAAAAAAATTACAAAAACACCAAAACAATTATAGTAAGGCGGTGATTTTGGAGGCTTAGAAACTAGAAGATGAATTAGCACAGCTGCTGCTCCTCTCATAAAAGCATGTAAAAAATTCTTATCCAGTTCCATGATTTCTGAACGCAGTGTTTGCATTCCCACCATCTCCTCGACACGGATGAAGGGTGGGATTCAGCCCAATAAATCACTTCTCCAAAGCCTCTCAGGTGCAATCCAGGCCAAGGAGGAGCTGCTGAATCCAGGTTTTGGCTCTAAGAAATCCCTCTCCTGGCAGACTGCTGCTTAACCACGGACACAGAGGAGAGCAGGGGATGGAGGAATCCGTTCTGGGGGCTCACCAGTGCCAAGACAGATTTGGGCAGCTGCATCTGGGGCAGCTGGACTGAGTGTGCAGAGAATATATTGAGCAAAAATAAATGGTCTTTGTCATTACACAAGATCTTTGACTGTCAAATATAATTACTGTGATAACACATAGTTCATCATAGAGCTGAACTAAACTGAGCCCCCGTTTCCCAGTTTTGCCAACAACATCTTTCAGCTGGACAAAACAGCAAACAGCTTGTTTCTCAGACACTGCTCCTTTTCTTTGCCTCGTGAATTATGCTCTGGAATTTCTCTATCCATAAATACAAAGAGGTCACTTCTCAGCTTATCTTACAGTAGTGCTCTGAAACCCAGCACCCATCAGTCACGGTGTTTGCTGTCACCCACGCCCTGTGGCAGGGCACCCTGAGCCCACCACGGGTTCTGAGGAGAGTGAGCACTCTCACACATCCATGGGTGGGTTTTGCCCATACATTTTGAAGCACGCCGTTGTTCATGAACAATTTCAGAGATAAATATTTGATGCTGCAGGGCCAGCGCTAACTTACCACCAATTTTATATTGATTTATTGCCTTCTCTGTTTGGGACACTTAAATGTTTGGGAGGTCCAACTTAAGAAACCCCTTTAAGCAATATTTTTCTCCTACTTTTTTTTTTTTTTTTTTTTTTTTTTTTTTTTGTAGCACCAATGCAGACATTCCAACCAATTAAATGAAAATGTGAAGATTATTTTTAACCAGTCTAAATGAGGAACTGTGGAAGGACTGGTGACCACTGAAAGGTCTGATGAAAGTTTAGGCATTTATTTTAGATCCTTCTCTGTTAGCACTGCAAATGCCACATATTTCCTAGCTCTGACAGCGAGATTTTAGCTTGTCCCAGAGCAGCCTTCAGGTGCACTGGCTGCAAACTGCTTGGTAATTGCAAAGAGAGTGTGCAAACAAGCTCTAATTGAGAATGTCAGAGCTTCCCAACTGGCTTACATGCAAACATCATCAGACTAGACATTACGCATGTCCCTTCTCCCACCCTACATATGGATGGTGATGGGGGCACAATGCTTGCCATGTGTCTGTATTAAGCCCACTGAATAGAGCCCTTCTGCAGATGCAGATGTTCCACATCTACACAGCAGCCAGCAGAATAAAGGTCTATTCTGTTGTTCCAACATTCTTGTTTATTGCTAAATTTCATTATGTTGCCTTTCATAAATAGGATGCTAAAGGCTTGGGAAAAATCAATGCTAATAAGAACTAAACTGTAAGAACATTAAATTGGAGCAAAGGGGCATTTTGCCTCTGATTAAGTCATTACCAACGCCCCTGCAGAATCAAATATTTCTCCCTTAAATTGTTCACGAACATTAGTGTGCTTTGAAATGCATGGACAAAGAGCATTGTTCCCTCAACAGGGAAGAAAAACAATAGATAATGCACCTTTAGTTTTGTGCATTTGTTCATAGATAATTAGGACAGCACACTCCCTTATGCTAAATAGCACCTGGGACAGAGTAGTAAAGGAGGGATCTGAGAAAAGTAGGTGGTGGTCCCCCTGGCAGTTTAGAAGCAAATGCATCTAGTCCACTTCTGAACCATCCCATTTCCACAAAAAAACAAACAGCAATTCTGCAGCAGTCTTGCTTACCCTAGCCCATGGTTGCTGGAGCACCAGCTCTACTCCATGGGGCAGGGACCGAGTCATGCTCTGGACTCATGCTGCTGCTGATTGAGGACGGGAGCAGTCCAGGTCTGCTCTTGTCCAGTCCTTTTTCTTTAAAGAAAAAACATATCAATAAATAAAGGAATTGGGTCTTGGCTCTGACAACCCTCTGTGGTGCCAAGGAGTATATTTATGCTGGCATAGCTTTTGTCTAGCCATGAAACCACAGCTGTACTGACCCTCCTCTGCCTGAGCAAGAGACACTGGATTATAGATTGTCAGCAGTCACATTTCTAATATATCAGTAAAACCCAATGGGAAATGACTGACACATCATGACTTGTTAAAGCAGCTCCCTCCAGTATGAAATGATGAGCCAGGCACATTGTATAAAAAGCTTGCTTCCTCCAAACCCTACAACCAAGATCAGAGCCACATTGCCACTGGACTCCAGGCAGACCCAGCACCAAGGACAACATGCCCCCACCACAGCACTGCCACACTCACCCCACACCACAAGGGGCTTGCTACCAGAGAGCAGTCAGAGCTCAGCAAGACAGAAAACAAACACTTTGTATGTTTCATTTTAACTCAAGGAGAATCTTTATCAACCGTCCATACAAAAATGAGAGCTGTTTTGAAGTTCAGCTTTAGCAGAAGCAGAATCTTCATTAACCCTTTTTATCCCTGATCGCATGGTGGTCCCTAACAGGGCTTTGTGGATGGCAGCCAAGTGAAAATTCACACTCATAAACGCTCTGTCCCACTTAAAGTTGTCTGGTGGCAGAGCCAGCTACTCGCTGTAGGTGTCGAAGCCACGGTCCAATTATAACTCCCAACAATCACAGCAAGGAGCAGGCAGATGGATATCATATGCTGAAAGTATCATTTCCCCACAAAAGCACCATTTGTTTGCCCTGTCAAATCAAATATTTTCCTGTTTGATTTTGTGCACAAGAGCAAATTAGGACAACCTGTCGGCGCTGCAGACACGTTGTGCTGGATGCTGGCAGGCACAGTTCTTATCTGCAGTGCCCCTCAGCACCTCGGCTGGCAGCCACCAGCCCACCAGAGGCAGCATCTCGGTGCTGAGGCAGTTCCTGAGGTTGTCGTGACCTCCTGCATGACACCTCCACAGGATCAAGCAGCCTTAGAGAGATATTATTTCCTTGCCAGTGTCAGGGCTCACGCGGTTTCAGTCTGTCACTTTCACAAGGGGAGATTAAAATAAAACTACAGTCGATATTCCTTTATGATGAGAGCTAAAAGTTTGAGTCTGGATTGAAGCAGGCTTGCCCGGGGATTCAGAACAACTCTTGTAACTTGACAGCAAAAATCTTGTAATTAGAGGGGAAAAAAAAACCATCAAAATGTGAAATATTTCAGTGCAGTCTGAACTCAACCAAAGTATCTAACTGTGGCTTTATCCTAGCTTGAAAGTTGCTTGTTTATGTACAGCTCCAAAATCCACTGCCTTAACAACAGCATATGCTAAATGGACAGCTCAGTTACAGAGACCTGTGCTGAGCACCCACTTGGTGGGCTGAGCTGAGGGCTGCACAATCTCCAGGAGGAGAACTGGAGGAGGTGAAGGTCATCTATTGCCAGCAAGATCCAACGGAAGCAGCTCCATTGCTCAACCAGTATGAGTCCTGAAATGTTGCAATAATTATACTCCCAAGTAATCTAAGCCCAAATTATTGCAATTATAATTAGCCATGTAAGAAAGTCTGTGATGCTAGAAAAATCGGTATACTCTCTGTCAGGCATGCAGTACACGATTATGAGCAGTTATGTCTACAAAGTTTATCTGATAAGAGAACATTTATTGGAAATGTTAAGAAAGTGCCTAGTTAGAGGAATTTCCTTAGAAGAAACTACTTCATCATTTTACCTTTCACACATCTGTTAAATTGGCATCGTAGTCCAAACAGAAATCATTTTGCTGTACTTCAGAGTTACCCGGTTTTAATGAGTCTCAGGAGGTATAGGGATGGATTTTGCTGCCAGCTACCATTCAGCCTAATATTGCAATGGAAACATCAAAACAGAAGAACTCAGTGTGTCCCTGCTGTCAGACTGCTCTGCGATAAAGTTAGCACTCGTGAAAAGGGGACAAGAGGCATCAAGAATAGGCATCAAGAATAGGCAAGGGACGGAAATCCAGCAGCGAGATCCAGGCTGACTTTCTCATCTGAGTTAAGTGAATGCTTTCCCTGCTTGCTTGAAAATGTGAACGTGTTGTAGCATGCTCTGCTCAGAATAGAATAAGAACGTGAGACAGAGGACCCCTTCCACCAGCACTGTTCTATGATCCTGAGGAATGAGAGAATTAAGTTTTAGGCAAATTTGAATTGAAGGAAGGGAAGGAAACACAGGAATACTGCAAACTGCTTCATCTAGAGCAAAACATTCAGCTCACCTGGCAGCACTGTGGCAAAACCCAGTGCAGAGGCAGTGGGTGTTTCATCCAGTAACACTATATCACAAAAGCAAGTGGAGATACAGTGGTGCAGACCATACCTGCATCACTAAAAGGCCTTAAAGTGACTTTTATGACCTTAAAAAAAGTCACAGGAAAGATTTCTCTTCATCTACCAGGAAGAGAAGATATGGCAACAAAGGCTCTGTGACACAGACAGCAATCCCAGCTGCACAATTGGAGGCATTCAGTAGGTATAAAACTACAGCACAGTCCCTTCTCTGGATGGCCTCACACAGTAACAGCTTATTCCTAATCAACTCAACAGCTGATACACATTAAAAAAAAAAGATGGAAAACAGCTGAGTATGGGATATGATCATTCCTTTTAATGTAGCTTCACTTTAACAAGAATTCAGGATGGACAGAAAAAGCAGTGTTAAAATCTAATCAAGAGAATGACATTTTTCCTCCTATAGGGAGTGGGCTCTCCCCCACTGCCATCTCCACACAAAACTGCTAGATCAGTGGTGAAGTTTTTAATCAAAAATCATGGTTCACCTCAGTCAGTGATATTAGGGCACTCAAACCACAATCACGGTTTGATGAAGACTTTTTATTCCTGCTTTTAAAGGATCTCATTTACTCACGTGCATATCTTTAAAAAATGTAAAAAGAAATCAAGAGGATGCAGTAATTAACAGAGAAATGCAGGCTCACACTTTCAAATCCCAAACAGGAAATGGAAGACTAAAGACAAAATTAACTGAGTAATTTCCCTAGCTCAACATACATTAGATAATTATATCTAATAGAGAGAGTTATCCACTGATTTTGCTCAACATGAAGAAACTGGAAAGTCATTAGAGAGAAGAGACTTGAGATAATCAGCAAAAAGCCTTTGGTTGGAACATGGAAGTTCAGAGGACAGAATATGCTAATTTTTTTTTTTTTTTTTTGCACATTCCCAAGAACTTCAGAGAATCCTCTCCCAAGAGAGCTACAAGAGCTGCAAAAGGAAGGCAGAAAACCACACGTGCAAACTAGACTAGGCTAAGATAGTGAGACACTCCATGGTCACTAAAACAAGAAGATGCTCTGAGCACAGAGAACAGGAACCACTATACTGCCCGGAACTGGAAGGAGCACTTTTCATCAGCTCAGCCTTACAAAAGCCACTTGCAAGAGATGAATGAGAGCTGCAAGTGCTGTGATAAACTTCATTAACACTAGTCACTTGGTTTAATGCCTTTAGAAATTTATACCCAGTTAGCAAGGAATACCAGACTTGGTCAACTGCTGTCCACCGGGGCAACTGCAGAATTTATTGCCACTTAAGTCACTTCTCACTCAGAACCTCCATTAATTAATTGGTGAGAACAATTACAATATGTCTGCTGAAATCAATAAGTACGTTTCAGAGCAGACAGATTTCATTTTCTTGCCTAGTTTCCATTTATAGAGCCCAGATGAGGCTATCACTGGAAAATCTGTTAAAGCCTAAGAGCCTCTCAGTTAGAATCCAGTTAAAAGTTAAAACTGTGCCCTATGTTTAGCCTCTCGCCTTGCCAGGGGAAGACCACAGTGTATTCATCAGCATCTCACAAAGTGTTACCATTGACTGAAGAGGGTTTAAGAGATTCTGATTAAAGCCATTCATCTCACATGAGATGGAGCAAAGTCAAAATCAAATCTCAAGAACAACGGAGGTATGGAAGGCAATACACAGCAGGCAAAAATTAGGATCCACACACAGCAGCCTTCAAAGTTTAAGAACAGATGTGTCCCTGAGTGACAGGTTTTTATCAAATTATCCCTTGTCCAACGAGCATCCCAGCTCCTCCTGAGCACAATTTCTCCTTAGCAAAGAGAAGTCATGGGACTGTGACTGTGGTATGGAGTTCAAACTAAGTCTCAATAACTCAAATTTCAGGACTGAAAAGATGGAAATTGACAGCCATTACAGGTGGAAAGTGCACAGCTTGGGTTATCTTTTCGAATCTCTGCATTTACTACAATGATAGCATATAATTCTGAAACACTAGCGAGGGGTATGTCCTTAGTGGCCCCTACATGAATATAGTCTGTAGACTGAATAATAGAATGACTTTCCCTGATTTCCTTTAATTCTCTACTTACATGTGAAGTACTTTTGAATATAATTCATTACATTTAGAATAATGATATTAATTCTAGTCAGCCAGTTGGGGCAGAGACACTTGCAGTTGGCAGCTCTGAAGTCGTTGCAACATTGCTTCAGGCTGAGCCTTCTGCAACCGAAGTACATGGTTGCAAATGTCACTTTTCCTAGAACAGCTGCCTTGGCTTCTGCACTGTCAGAAGCTGATGAAGGTGGAATAGGAACAAATTTTCAAAGCATAAAGATCATTCTAGCTCCAAATGTTCAGCAACAACAAAATTAATTCATGAATGAAATGTCATTTTTGTATCCAGAGCTGTATATTCAGGAAATTATCATTTATCGTGGCATGAATTTGAGCAGCTGTTAGCCAGCTTCTTGGGAAAACTCTGACTTCCAAGTTGGTTAACCCATGGTACTGCTACTCTTGGACTTGGCTCAAGGGGAGCTCAAGATCTGAGCTCTAAAGAGTTAAGGTTGAAAATTTCACCTGGAGAACATCAGAATGCATGTTATGGGCTGGAAATGACACAGGAGAAGAAAACTGAGACATATAGCCGCTGAATAAAAGATGACTAAAGGACAGCACTGTTTCGTGAGCACATCAAGCACAGTCATCTAACCATCTAACCATGTGGCAAAGCTTCCCCTGAACAGCCTTGTAGCACTCTAGTTGTTTTCTGCATCTCCTTATCAAGTAAAAGCCCCATGATTAGCAGTGAGAATGGCCAGTTATGGCCATTTGAAGTTAGCAGTATTTCAAGGTAAGTAAGAAGCCTGATTTTTTTATATTTTATTTTTTTCCAATGAAAAGCAGGAAAAACTTTGCCTGCATGAGGACTATAGATTCACGCTGTGCAAAACCTCAAGTGTCTTTTCTGACTTGGTCTCTGCACTTCATCTCCAATGTAAAACAACAACAAAGCAAATGAGTGAAAGACAGCAAGAGTGTGAATAATCTTACACAGTTGGTTGAACCTACTCCTACAAACATTTTGGTTCAACAAGAAAAGCACAAGGGAAACTAGAACAGGCATTAAACAACAGATTCACTTTGCTAGCACTGTTTTAACAGAAAGATACACCCTGAAGACAGAAAGCCATGTCCTATTTGCAGAACACAGTTAGCTGAAAGGTGTTTATTTTCCTTGGTTCTGTTCTTCATCTGCCCCCAAGGCAATCAATACATGTTTTGAAAACCGGTTTTATTCACTTGCACAAGTGTCTATGTAAAAGCATATCTCATGCCTCTCCATTTTCCCTGCAAAATTTAAGTGCTGAACCGAATCAGGATCTATTTTTACTTAACCATGCAGGCATGTGTATAGCACTGACAGAGGTACATCCATCCATACATCTCCACATAGAAATAGCAAGGCAGGCTCTGTCCTAATCCGTGAGTCTGCACAGATAGGTTTTAAAATAAAGCCTGCAAGTCCCTGTAATTGCTACCAGGAATTTCCTGCATGACAACTTAGTGTCTTAAGTGAATTTCAAGCACAGGATGGGATTTTCCTACCATCTCCACTCTCTTTACTGCAAAAGAACTTCTGGAAGAGAGTCACCCTGCAGAGGTCCATTAGCACTGTGGCCAACTCAACACTAATTGCAGACAGAGCTGAGAAATTGACATAGCTACAAAGCAATCACTGCTTGAGTCGCAGTGACCACCCCTAACATTGTGTCTAGGGCCATGCTGTGTATGAAGCAGAACACAGTCATACAGAATGATCAGCTTTAGTCCACAAATTAAAACTTGAGGTCAAGAGCCTTTGTCCAAGCTAGACAGAGTAATGGTTTTCTAAGTGGGAGCTGAGAAAAATGTTAGCTTCTTAACATATGCCAGGAGATGGGTGAAAAAAGAAGACATTTCACTTGTTATATAGACACATCCATTTCTTCCTACTCAGACAGGACTCCTCTAGTTTTGTACTAGACCTAATTAGATTTTAAATGAGATTCCACCACCTATAATAGCTTATTCTGATTGTTCTTTTTATATCGTACAGGCACTGAATATTCATTGTGTTCATGTGATTAAGTACCAAATCAATAGATATGACTAGTGGACCTGTTAGAATTTATGCTTCGCCTTATAAATACAAAGAATAAAGTTATATCTGATGCACAGCTCAACCTCTCTCTTTGAAGCACTGCTGTGATTGACATGGCTGGTGATCACAATGAAAATGAGGGAGAATGAATAGCTTAATGAAATCTCTGCATTTAGGATTAAAAACCAAAGGGTTTTTATATCTTATCAGATGCATTTCCAAGGTTTTGTTATGGATAAAAGAACAATGTAACTTAAATGTAAAAGGTCACTGCACCTAAAGCAGCAAATTCTTGGAAATGTCCTGTTCCCATGGGATCCTGGGTAGGAGAAAGAAAAGGACTGTAGCTGTTGGCCTGACATAGCCCTTCAAAAATTGTACTTAGGAGAAATTAATCAATAGACAAAGGAAAAAAAGAGTATTCTTTTCAGGTGAAAATTACACTTTCTCACCCATGTAAATAAAAAGTTTAAAAAAAAAACAAAACACCTTCTCTATGTCTTCCCAGGGAAAAGAACACGTCCATTTAGCAGAACAAAGAGAACCTGCGGTGACGTTCCTATTCAAGCTAACTGCAAAGACAAATGCCTTGCATTTGATTTCACATGGGAGTTGCTGGCTCTGAACATGATGCTGAACCTTCTCACAAGAAGATACGTGGCCGTGCTTTGTGTGGGCTCTGGGCAGCAGCACAGCAAACTGCCACCAAAGTGGTCTAACTTGGTCTTCCAAACTCTTCAGCCTTCCTCCTACATGACCCACATGGGATCTGCTGACCCCCCTCTCCCCCCCGCTATTATAGCTCCCTTCCTCACAAACAAACCAGACCCTTCCTCTTTGGAAACTGCTGCCTGAGCTAATAAATCTGCCTCCTGGCACAGTTAATTAGCTAGGACTTAGTACTGCCAGCTATGTTGCCTCCAGCTCCCAATCTCGCCATTTGTATTAAACTTCAGACGTGCAGTTGCAATTCAGAAATGAGATGTTGATAACAATAATTAATACACTTAGATTACTGCTCTTGTTCAAAGTCAGGCGATCTTGACTGAAGGACAACAACAAAGCAACCAGAAGTTCTGTGTTAACTGTGGAGAAGGGGCATGAGACAACAAGGAAACAAGCAATACATCTATGGTAACCTAAGCATAAATTTGTTGCTCTGGATTGCTTTTTAATACACATTTTCCTTGTGCACAGACTATGGCTACAACTTCTGTCACCTCCACTCCACTATGCCTTCAGCAGTGGGAGACATTATTGCCTCCACGCAGTCAGGATCTCAGATTTCAGCTGATAACTTGTCATGTCTGTCTTCCCTGGTTTAAAATAGTGTGAATTTTATTTTCAAATGCAATCGAAAGTTTTGGCATCCACTTGGAGTAGCCGAAAGGTTATAATCCATTTTTCTCTTCTGTGAAAGAGAGAAGTGCCTTCCAAGACTTTCAAGAAAGACATTGTCCCATGTTTGCACAATACCCAGAATAACCTGCATCTGATCATAACAGCATGACTCACCACACAGCAAGAAATGCATTTAAAGGTGGCTTGATTGGGGAAATTAGATTAACATAAGCAGTCTGGATCTCTGCTGAATGCCAAAGAACATTCATGCAGTGAAGGAAACAGCACAGGGAATACTGTCCAATACAGACTTTAAATCCCCTGCAGAAGGTGAGCCAAAATACTATTGCAAACCTGTGGGGATGACTTATGCAGCTCCAAAAAGATTTAGACACCCTAGAGGAACAGTTCTGGACTACTTTTCATTAATGTATAGACACTGGTCTCCACTAAATTGTAGTTGCATGCCGTTTCCCTTTTAATTACTTTCCCAACAGCTCATAAATCAGTGAGAAAGCATCTCCAAGAAGGCTTGTGCTTTGGTAGCATCTTCCTGAACCTTACAGAGAATCCAGTGAAATCAATAAGAGGTTTTAAAATGACTTTCCAAGTCCTGGACCAAGTGCCAGGCCAGGACCAGCAGTGTTCTTGTCAGTGACAATCAGAGCATCATCACGAGGCATCATAACAAATGCAATTCCATCAGATCCATTAAAAAAGAAAAACATCAACAACAGCAACAATCACCCAGACTGCTGCTCATGGCCAAGTCCAATCCAAATATCATACAGTACTAAACCCTGCCTGAAGCTCCTTCAGCCTGTTAGAATGACACAGAGAAACAGAAACACTACTTCTGGAACAACCTGACTTATTCACTACTTTTCTGATCTTTGAATAAAGGCAGGATAAGAGGGTGGAAAGATTACACTGCCCCTCAAGGTGGACATTTGATGGTACAATGCAGTACTAAAGTATCGGGAGTCAAAACTCTCCCTACACCTTACATTGCTGTACCTAATCCTTGGATTTCCAGTCTTACTTTCTGAAAGAGGATAGAGGCATGTGTTGTCCAAAAGTCCAGATGATGCCACAAGTCCCACTGTTCCTCAAGAAGCAGCCATGCACACAGAACAACACACCAAGCAAGCTGCAAGGTCTGCTCTCTGCAGCAGTGCCCTGTGGGCTTAGTTACTCCTCTGAGCACAGCTCTCTGTCCTTGCAGTGTAGCAAAATATGTCTTCCCCTTCATTTTGAAGACCACTGATCCCGGAACTTCATTCTTTGATTTCTCCCTTAAACCCATGCTGATTTTCAGCAGATGCAATCCTACCACCTCCTCTGCCAGCCCAGTCCCACCTCTGGACTGCTCCTCAGTGCCTCTTCCAAATGGAATTTTGATTAATCTGGGATTGAGCAGCCCTGGCCATCTGCTGCCATCAGAAGAGGAACAAGATGCTGCACAGTAAGTGATGGCTTCTATACAGCCCCCAAAGGAGAGATCAAACTGCACAGTCCTTAGCCAGCCTTGACCTAGAAGTTTCACCCCTCCACCCAGACACGCTCCACAGTTTCAGTATTTCTGCAAAATACTGAGCCCCAACCACCATGGCAGGGTGTGGGGCATGTTCCATTTTATATGCTATACTACTACAGGAAGGCTTTGCTTTTATTGATGCATCTGACACTCCAGGCAGGATAGTAATTACTTTTAGAACCTCGTTCCAACTCCCACTGATGCATCTATTTCTGGGAGATGCTTAGTCTTGTTGTTTAATTCCCTGTCTCCAGATAAGTTAGTGTGAATTTTTAACTACATAAGCTACTTCCACCTAGAGATCTAGGCAGTGCATCTTCAGCTGGTGCAAATTGGTGCGATTTTCTCATCAATGGGTATCAGCTGAGAATCTGGCCTCTTAATGCAACATTAAATTATCCTTTCATCAGCTATTAACTTTCATGCCACACTCACATAGCTCCTGCTGTCATACATCTTGGAGATGCTGATAAAACTGGAGTCCTGCAAGTTGGGGAATGACAATAGGACACTGCCTGGAGGAAGATCACACAAAGTCAGGGCAATAGGTGACAACACAGTTGGAGCAAACAACCAACCAAGAAGAAAATAAAAGCACATCCAGCCAACCCTAAGTACCAAGCAAGAGTAACTGAATGTGATTTAATGCTGTTAATTTTCCTTCAGATTTCTACAGTCCCCCATTAAATCCAACACGGTCTGGTTATCACTTTGAGCAATGAGGTCATTAAACATGCCAAGCTGTGGGGTGATAGGAGAAGTTTATGAGCTTGGGCCTTTGTGGGTGAAAGAATCTCCTTCTAAGTCTGGCAGGGTTTCCTAATTACAGTTTCTGAGGCTGCTGCCTGTATGTTTGGGGAAATTAGCACTATGAGGCAGGAGCTGGTATTCCCAGACAAGGCTAATTTTGTTTCCACTAACTGATGTTTGCCAGGTTTAAGTTTAATGACATTAGGTCTCATGCAGGGAAAGTCTTCCTGTCATTAGCAATGCACTAATTGTAAATAGGATGTCTCTAGTGATGCTTGCCTCCATTGCTACATTTCTCAGAGTATTTCCCAGAAAAGCCACAGCCCTGGCTCACGTTCCCAGCTCTGCTGGCCATCTGCAGGGTCCTTTGAGCACCAGCTTTTGGACAATCATTTCCACCCTGCTGATGTAACAAACCCCCAAAGTACTCTTACTGGAGCAGAGTAACTTCTGAAACGGGGTTTGTGCTTGACCCACACGTGAGAACGAAGAGAGCAGTGACAGAAGGACTGGAGAGTGTGACAGCTCCTAATACCCAGCTTTATCTGCTGTGACCTTCACCTCCCAGAATCCTCTTCCAGGGCTGCAGACAGACAGGCTGCCACACCATGCCCAGAAATAGGGCACTTATCTCAGTGGAGCTGCTCTCACCTTCTGGAGGTGAGTTGCAAGGCCAGCACAGCCTCCCTCTTTTGATAGGCAAGTTTTCTTATCGAAGTAATGCTTCGCCTTAAGTTCCAGAAGCTTCAATTCAATTTGATTTAGATACAGCACTTTCTTGTTTTCAAATGCAAAACCTTCAGCAGAGCCATGCTGTAGGGGAAAAGTAACTAAGCACCATCTACAAACACATCCTGCAGTCGCTTTCCTCTTTCTATGGGTTTTGTGCAAGCAGGTAAGTGCCAAGAGCAGGAGCAGAGTATGGCACACGGTAAGATTACAACTCAGAGTTTTCTAGGCATGGGAAACAGAATTTTTTTTTGCTCTTTCATGCATTTATCACTTGATTTCACAAGCTGAATCATTTGCTCCACATGTAGGTTTGCACCTGCTTTGGGGATACAAACCGTGCACCTGTTTTGTGATCTACTCCTAACACACAAGGAACAACACATGAACTGTACAGTGAAAATGTTTTCCTCTGCCCCGTGAAATTTAATTATTTAGTGGTAGAAATCAAAACAAGCCACGGCAAAGTAGAAATATTATTGTGCCCTTTAGATTTTACTCTGATGAAGCCTACAATACTGTTCCTGTTAACCATCTGTTTAACTCTCAATTAAATGGTGTTTCCATATGAAAAACAGTCACGTTGTCCTCTATAACACAAGGTCCCAGAACAGAAATACTGAGCTTTGAATATTGTCTCCTCTGTTGATAAGATTTGTTGTAGGTTGCAAACTATTTTTAGTTTTGAGTCCTAGCAAGAAAGCGTTGGTTGTAAGGATGCTTCATGTGTTTGTTATAAAAGCTCCCCATGCTGCACAGAGATCTGCAAATACAAATTTTCCTTTCTCTGACGAGTGGATGATTTCAATTGATTTTTCTTTTCTTCTTTTTAAAGTCTTCCCAAAAGCAATGCTGAGCAATTGGACAGGTTCCTTCAGCTTTTCTCAAACGTCAGCCTAACAGCAGAGCAGCTCCCTCCATCCCAGCACACATCTCTACCTTCATCAAGGAGCCCTACCAACGACTGCTTTCAGTCCTTTAATTCACCTGCATAAGAGAGGAGCCAGCCCTTTAGGGACCTCTCCAGCACAGGTGTGGAGGAAGCATTTCAGCTAACTGAACAGAGCCTTCAAACCTCTCCATGGCTGCAAGTGACTCCAATCTCAGAGGTCAACATTTTCCCCAGGAACTACTGCACAGAATTTGGAAGGAAGCCTCTAAGCCAAGGCTTTTTGACTGAAATATTTCTGACTTCAGTTTTTGTCTGGTTTTCTAGAGGTGCCCTCAGGCAGGAAGGTTACTCTTTTATTCCATGCCATAAGAAGCATCATATCATTTCCTGGAGGCATCTTGGGCCAATGAGTCACCTCCTTTGAGTAAAACGTGCCTGATTCCAAATGGAGCTCGACTTTGTGCAACAGTAAATTCAGTTAGGAAAAAAATGAAAAGAAGTAAAATGAAATACCTTCCACGAAAAAGCAAATTTTCCAAAGCCAAGCTGAAGTGTTATCCCCATTCGTGCTCCTCCTCCTCCAGATTCCCATTTGAGGCTGACTTAAGAATCACAGGTCCAGCTCTGCTCTCACATACACCCACCAAGAAATGCTCCCCTAACCACAGCCTGAGAGTGCTGACTGGGAGAAAGCGACAGGGTTTGTGGAGAGGAAAAAGCTTGCTGAATTCTTGTGCTTGCACACATTGCAGAAACATCCTTTCCCATGAGGTCCGTGTTCACAAAAACCCAGAGGAAGAGCAGGCCGCTTCTCCTGTGCTGATGCTGGAGTTCTGGGTCTGGTGCATTCTGCCATCGCTTTGCACTGCGGCTTCTGCCTATTACAAGGTCTTCCCCATGGAGTGGACCCCACTGATATGACATCCCTCCAGGCAGGGGAACACTTCCACATCCCCGGCTGGAGCTTGGGAGCGTGGGCAGAGAATGATCCCTTTGCCAGTCACTGCCACGCCAGGAAGGTGACACACGTAGAGGACCCACTGCTAATTTTGAGTGCTTCCTGGCAGTTCTCTAACTCCATTAATTAAAGTTCTCAGTTTCACACATTCTTGCGCCAGGAGATGTAAAGCCCAGCTCCTGACAGGGCTCAGCTCAAACTGCGATTTCTCTCCAATGGGGACGTCTGTATGACAGTGGCTGCAGCATTGCTTCCTATGAATAAGCTAGAGGATTTTCAGTATCCTCTGCGGCTGCCATTTGCAGAGCAAAAGTCTTGCAGCTAGAGTAATTGCACGAGAAGGGAGCAAAGCACGGGCAGATCTCTGATTACACTGCATTCCCAATTCTTCACTATGCACACAACTCATCCCTCCATAAAGAATTACCAATAAGCAACCACCTCCAAGCCAGATTGATTGAAACTGGGCAAAGGAAACCCTGCTGGCCCTTGGTGTGACCTCTCAGATCGTGCACACCTATTCCTGGTGTTTCCCTCCCAGTTCCAGGCTGGCTCCAGCTGTGTGTGCCCTTTCCATCCCAGTATTGGTCTGTCTAGAGTGGGGTAGACTACTTCAGGGAGAGCTGGAACAACTTTCTGCTGCATTAAGCTGTATTTTAACGTGGAAGTTTGCACCCAGCATGACAACGTGAATACTAAATTCCCCACACCAAAAAGTATCTGTCTGATGGAAACTGGAACTGCTGACAACAGTGACAATATAAAGTGATCTTAGCCACTTAAATTACACTGTGACAGGCTCAGATTCTCACCCTGAGAAAAGGAAAAGCGATGATTTAGAGCACACAATGAAAGCAACACTTTGCTTCTTGAAATGGATTAGTTCTCTCTGAGATTTAGCCAACATTCAGAACTGCACAACATGCACTAATGTTATTGGCAAAGTCCAGCTTATAACAACAAAGCGGCCATCAAGTAACACACAGTAACACTGGGACTGCTTTAAAGCATTTGCCTAAACCTACTGCTTACAGTTTAGCTCCCAGAAAATGCAGCTTATTCCGTCTACAGTGCCCTTGATTCAATGAGGCAGCTTCAGCCTTGAGCTGCATTTCCACCCCAAGCACACCAGCACACTCATGCTGACACAGATGTGAAACACAATACAAAGTGTCACTAAGGAGCCATGCCAGGGAAGGATGCTCAGCGCAATGGGGGTGGTCACCAGGGCAAACACAACACCGCCTCGGCCCTCCCAGCTTGCTCACTGGTTTTTCAGCCCCGATGGTGCTCATGGAAAGCACCTGATTGTGTTACCTGAAATACAGTCACAGGCCAGAAAACACATTGGCAAGAAACATACCTACTCTGCAAGTATTTCTCTAAACCTCAAAGCTGAAGGGCACTTCTAGGACTTAGGAAAGCACAAAATCCAGCAGTGTGCCTTGCAGTTCATGCGGAGGCATGGGAAGGAGCAGTGCAGCATCTGGGCAGGTCCCCATCCACCCCCAGCTCTCACACACACAGGAGGGCTTGTGTAGGGAGACCACATAGGACCACCTCCAGAAGGTCCCTCTCACAGCCCCACCTTGTGATTAAGCAGGGTGGTTGTCACAGGCTCTACATGTTTGCAAGAAGAAGTTTTCAGTGCTACCTGTCATCAAATAGCCACCAAACCAAAAAAAAAAAAACAAAACAACAAAGCACCTAGAAAGTGGCAGACACTGACACAGGCTGATCTTTTATCCAGTTACTGCAGTGGGGAGAGCAGGGTTGGTGACAGTCATGGCTGTGCTGTGTGTGGGACCGAATGTCTCAGTCCTGTCACACCCACGCAAGGCTCGGCTCTCACTTCCCAAAACCAACGGCAGCTCCTCACACCCTTGCCAGCTCCGCTTTGCTCCAAGCACAATCCACACTCACATCCCACAGGTGCCTCCCATTTTGAGTAGATGTGCTTTATTACTGCGATTTTTAGCAAGCTACAAAGCTACTACCGCCATGATCAAGAGCAGTCCTGGCATTAGCACAAAGAGAAACCTTGGGATACTTCAGAGGGACCTTTGTTGAGATGGAGATGCACTTCGGTTATCACACTGCCATGGCAACAGCTCCCACCAGTGGCATCGTCCCTGTGTAATTGAATGGGAAATGTCACTGTGCTGTGTCCAGGGGCCAGTTACCAGTGCACACAGTGGATGCTGCTGCAGCAGCCTTCAATCCTCACTTGGTTGTATCCATTGGTCCTGCAAAACTCCCTTTCTCCAGCAAAAAGAGTAAGAAGAGCATTTCCCAGGGAGGTGGTCACAGTCTTTTGAGGTCATCAAGAAAAGGGTGAACATAGCACTGTGGGACACACCTCCACCATGCTGCTGCATGCCTGTCTATGGGCAAAGGCAACTCCAAGAGCACGTGAGGGAATCACGAGTGCAGATACAACTCCGTCTGAAAGATGTACCACTGCTCGTTCAATATGACCAAGGGAAGAAATGAAGCCCTTTGCCCTTCTAACCTGTTCTAACCTGAGGTCACCTGGGTCCCTCTGTTCACTCCTACACCTTCTGCCTCACTGCTGGATCCACCAAACTGGGCAACGTGGGCTGGGGCAGGAGCTACAGATGTGTCTAACCATAGCAGTGCTATTCCTCTTCTGTGGAGGCTGAAATGTCTGACAGTTGCTTGTTCTCCCACTTGTCTTTGCTGTACTATTTCTTGCCTCCCCATTCCTTTTCTAGGTTTGTTAATACATGAATCTGGTGTATGCATATGTCCGTGCCCCTCCATCATGCTATAACGAGTTGTCTCACACTGTAGCTTCCATAGAGCTGCTAAAAGGAGCAGCATTTTAAATAAACACTGAAATCAGACTTGAGAGTTAGGAAGATTTGTGACCATAATGTTCTAGGAAACCCTGTAAGGAAGGGAAAAAAATGATGTTCACAAGGAAGCAGTGTCAGAGCAGCACCCAGGATATTCTCTTCCCAGGGCAGACTTGGCTCTGCTGTAACAAAAGTCTCCTGGATCTGGTGCTAAAGTTATTTTCAAGTTGGATATTAGGAAAAAAATATTCTCCAAGAATAACTGTGGTGAGTCACTGGCACAGACTGCCCAGGGAGGTGGTGGAGTCACTGTTCTTAGAGAAGTTTAAGAACTGTGGAAGTATGCACTGAGGGACATGGTTATTGGTACAGTGAGGGCGGGCTGGGGTTAGACATGGTGATATTAGTGGTCTTCTCCACTCCATTGCTTTCTCCAACCTTAGTGATTCTATAACATAGTTGTGGAGTAAGAGGCCAAATGCACTCTTGCCTACACAAACAGACCACCACCCCCTTGCTAAGACTGATGCTGTCAGTGTTCCCACTTCAGGACAGTCATAGGACAAAGTCTGATGCAGACAAAGGGATCTTCTCATTGGATGAGAACAGCCCTCGGAGAAACTGGGAATGTGAAAGTCCTGTATTTGAAAAGACTGGGATACATGCAAGATGTTTTCCCATTACTTCTGGCCCTCAAACAAGGTGGGGAACCACAGGGCTCTCTTGCTCAGTCACAGTAAAACTCTTGCTCATCTGGAAGCTCTTGAGCTGAGCATTAACTCCCTTCCTCATCGCTTTGTTGTGGAGGGGAATCTGGTCCAGCTCTTCTTTTCCTTTCCTCCACCTCGTGTGCTGACAGTGGCTGCTGGCTTCATCTCGTCTTGATGCAATTTAGGATGACACTGAGCAGCCCCATACAAGATTAATGAAAATGTTCTGTAGTCCCTTCAAGTCCTTCTAGTGAGGTAATGTAATATAGATTGATTTGCACCATTCCTTTCGCCTGTCCCTGTTTCCCAGAGGCTTTGAAGGATGGCAGGCTTGCTTGTCTGCTTTATTTTTTCATTTCCGATGGGGGAGGAAGGATGTTAAATATCCCCATTGGTAGCTTTTACTTCAGGGCTCAGCTACATCACAGGCCAAAAGAAGGAGGGCCTTTTTCCACGCGTACAAATTACTCTGTGGAGCAGCTCTGCATTTTGCTATCCTCCAGCTGCACTTTTACAAGTGTCATTGATGGCTTGCCTTTCTGCTGACCCCTTAGCATCTGCACTTTTGATGGATTACAAAGCCCTTTTAAAAGGGTTAAATGCTTTAAAAAGGCAGCAGCCATGGCATCAGGTTGTGACCAGCAGCCACACTCATTGCTTTCCTGGATACAAGCCAGGCTTCCCATAGTTAGCTCAGCATCTGCAGCAGCATCCATATTACTTTCTGATTTTCAGATACCTCTACAAAATTTTATTCAACAAAAAAAAAAAAAAAAAACCTTCCTTTTTAATCTCCCAGTGTTTTTTTACTAAGACTACTTTCCCACTGTTCTACAACATTCCAGCATATGTGGTTAAGAGCTGTGGCAAGTATCTCTTTCCTTTCATTTTTTCTTTAATATCACAGAATCAGTAAGGCTGGAAAAGATCACTAAGGTCACCCAGTCTAATCCACTCCCACATAAACACATCCCTCAGGGCCACATCTCCACGGTTCTGGAACACCTCCATGGACTCATTCTAAGAAGTTCTTCCCAACATCCAACCTGAACATCCCCTGATGTAACTTGAGGGAATCCCCTCTCACTGTTACCTGGGAGAAGATGCTGACCCTCAGCTTGCCACAAGTTCCCTTCAGGCAGTTGCAGAGAGCGATGAAGTCTCCCCTGAGCCTCCTCTTCTGCAGATTAAACAACTCCACTTCTCTTATCCACTACCCATAAGACCCTCCATACACTCATTGCCACATCCACCCTTCTCTGAACATGTTCCAGCACCTCAGTGTCTTTCTTTTCGTGAGAGGTCCAACACCGAACCCAGCACTGTGAAACATTAACATTCTGCCAAGCAGGCTGCAGGCCCATGAACGAGTTAACCCCTGGCAAGACAAGCTGTCCCAATTAAACAGATAAATAAACCTCTGCATACAGCCCCTTCCCCCCCCCCCTCGAATGATTTAACTGTGCCCCCTGGGTTGAATCCTGGCTAAATCCAACATTCAAGCATCCACCTTTCAACACACAGTCTGCCTCTCTGCCTGCAGCTGCCGCAGTGCAAATTGCTCCACGTTGGTGCCTTGAGTCATGCCTTTATTCATGCAACCATGGCATTAGCACAGAGATGTGCTGAGGGCAGCTGCATTTGAGCTTTTTCAACCAGAAAATGCCAAGCTGCCCTAATTTGGGGCTGTGGGTAGACGGGAGTAGGGGGTAGGCTCAAAAAAAAAAAACAAAAAATGATGGAGCATTATTCCATAAAACAGATCCTGCATGATGCTTTCAGTTCAAATGCAGTTTGACATTAATATGTGCCTTAACTTCCCCTGAGAAAACAAACATGCTGAGACTCTCTGCAGGATACAAATTTGAAGATTTGTTATTTAAGGCTTAGAATGAGCCCAAAAAAATTGGCAAGAGTACCCAGCTGTAAATCTTTAACTCTAGTAATTGTCAGGCTAAAGTTGTAAATGCACCAAGAAGTCATCTGGCTCAGCAACATTCCACCTCTGCTCTACATAGGCACTCTTTGAAGAAGATAAGAGGAGTCAGAAACAGGCACAAAAGGAAAGTGGCTCCCAAGAGCTGGCACTGTCTTACATCCCCTGCACAAGCAGAGCAAGCCTCACAGGTTGGGGCTCTCTCCAGAGTTACTGTTACATCCTCCCTGCTGGAATACTGGGCAATATTTCATAAGCTGCTCTTTCAGTCAACGTTGCCCTCTTTTGTTTATGGTAAACTCTAGAAAGGAAATAACAATGTAAATCTACACACTGATGTTCACTCTGTGCATTTCCCCAGCCTACCTACAGGTGATATATGGCTCTTGTTAACTGGGTGGAGCACATTCTGGAGATACCAGTGTAATAAGATGGACCACTGATGCTCTATACTGAAGGTACAAACTTGCATTTGCTTGTTTTAACCAGATTTCCTTTTCTGGGGATTTTTATATCAATAAAAACACAGCTTCAGGCACAGGCGTGAAATCCTCACAAAGAACACAATGATATCAAATAGAGCTGAGTCTGGCTTTCCTCATTACTTGAAAGTAATACAAAAGTACCAGCAGCAAAGTTTCCCACATCATTCCACCGGCTGGATTAGCTTAAGTTTTAATGCCTCCCATTTACCAGCTTTGAAAAAAATCAATAAATAGTGAATATGGAAATTGAACTCTGTGCACTACAGAACTGAGTCGGTACTACAAATAATACTCAAACAAAGAGCTTCAAAATTCACGTTCATCCTTGTCACTGAAATAATTACTGCATCTACCAATGGGAACCTCCTTCCCCTCAGTAACCATGGAAATATTTAAAGGCTGCCAAAGCCCTGCAATTACGGATTTCCCAATAGTTGTCCGTGTGATGTGGGAACTCAACATATCCCACACGGAAAATCATGGCTCCCTGCCACAGAACACAAAAATGAACTTCAATTATTGCAATAGAAAGGGATAACTGGTCAAGAGAGAAAGCAGAATTACTCAAAATCAATAGAAGACTGCCGCCAGCTTGTAAGATGCACCTTACCTGCCTTGCTAAAATCAAGCAGAGTCAAACCATGAATCTATTAAAGGTTGCAAAGGGAAGGATATTCCACTCTAATGAATGCAAAGTTCTCATAGTCAGGAGCACAGATGCAGCAGTGGGGCCTTCATATATCCCGCTGAGTATTGCTGGAGCAATCTGAACAAGGAGCCTCCCCTCTCCCCACCTCCTTGCTCCAGATGTCCCCTGCAGTAGGAGCAGACCCCACCAACTCTTGCAAGGAGATCATTAAAATCAGGTGGAGGAAACAACCCCAAAAAGGAGGGGGCTGAGGAGACCTGCCACCACCAGCACTGCACAGAGGAGGGAACCTCCTTGGGGCACACACATTTCTCAGCACTAAAACATCCAGCAGACTCAGTGGCTGACTTCAGCAAGCAATGCCAATCTATGTATTATTTATCCTTTACACTTCAGATCGCCACAGTTAAAAGCACTTCCCTCAATTTTCTTGTTTTCCATCTGCTTGTATCATTACCCTAGGATCACTCAGAGTCTAATTGAACCTGCATGTGCCTACTGAAGAGAAAACCTTGAGTGTGCTTGGTATAAAAGTCAGTGCTTCATGTTTCTGCAAGAAACCATCACTCTAAGTGCTGAACAGTCCTAGGTCCATGAATACTGCTGGAGGAAAAACATGCTCATTCACTCTGCTTCCACACACGGCTGCAAGTTAGTAAGTACATATGACAGACATCAACCAAAAGTTGTTTCTTACCCACCTTACTCCACGGCCCAAAAATTTCTCAAAGATACCATTAAGCAACACAGAGCAGGGGTGAACATGCTTTATACTACAGGGTTTCTTCCCTTTTTATTGCAAAATTTTGTGTGCCTGAGCCTGGCCTTCAACTAAATCTATAAAATAGACCTGAACAAGAAGAGATACTGAAAAAGTGGAGTACTTTGGGCAGTGCTTTGGCCTTTTCCCCCACTTTAGAACTGACAGTCACTGCCTTTGGTCCACTTCACACTTAAACAGAACCTACAGAACTCTTTTTCTTCAAGAATCAAATACAGCTGCCCTTTTTCTTACGCTTTCTCTAAAAAAATACAAAAGGATGGCACAGAGATAATCTTAAAGGAATTTGCTTGTGAAATAACCTTCCTAGCCTCTTTAATTTTTCTATTTTATTGAATCATTCAGAAGACCAAAATGAGGAATCTGGATGTATAGGAAAGCACATACAAAGCACAGCAGTTCCCCTTTGTTTTCCTGTGTCAATGCCTGCAGAGATGTGTGCCAACAAGAGACAGCTCACAAATAGCTCTTCTTGCCCCTCGATATGCCCAGAATCACTATGAGGTTTCCTTGGGGATGATCATTTTAACAATGAGGGACTCATTTGATTTCACATAGAAACAAGTTTCCTTAAATATTTTTAAGGATTAAAACAGTTCCAGAAACAACTTTTTTTGTTTGTTTGTTGTTTTTTTTTTAATTATTTTTATTTATTTTTTTTTTTCAATCAGACTTGTACACCACCAAATTCAGAACAACAGAGTTTAGACACCTGGCTAGGATAGGCATCCTCCACTCACTAGAAGGCCAAATTTGCCAAGCTGTCAGCAAAGACTGACTGAATACTCTTGTTAGATATTTAATTCCATAAAATGCTCTAGAAACATGAAAATCCCAGATCTGCCAAGGAGGAGAGATGGTGTATGAACAGTCAGTGTCCTGTGGCAGAGCAGGTTAATGCTGATGTCTGCCTCTGACTCCTTGCACAGTTGCTTACGCTCACCCACCAGAAAACAAAAAGATTTTTGTTACTGACAGGGAATAGTGATTATAGAGCTGAAAACATCAGGATTTATAAATGTGGAATTCAGTCTTTATTTTGAGAATTTCTCGATAGCAAAATAGGTAAATCTTTCATGTAAGGTGCCAATTACAGATGACCCACCCTTCCAGACAAATCAGGGTTGAATCAGTGAGTAACACTATAAAGCAACACAGCTTGGTGTATAGGCTTATAGACCAAGTATTAAGTTAGAAACAAAATAAACACGGCCAGTAGATAAACTGAAGGTCATAGTTACAGCACACTAACTGAATTATCAAAGCTTCTTTTACGTACATAGACACAACTGGCCTTGGTGACATAAACACAGGCACTTACAGCATAACACAAAACCACCGTGATGCACACACAGACTTTTGTGGGGAGAGATAACCCTAGCATGGATAATTACACAAACGAACATAGCACAATGTGAATGTAAGCTAATTCTTGAACTGAATTGATATTTAAGCCTCCAAGCCTACAGACGTTTTTGTACGTGAACACATACACCAATATTTCCATTTACTTCATCAGGACAATTTGCAGGGTTTATATTAAGCCTGCTCTGAAGTGTTTGCATGCTTTAGTCACACCAAGTATCATTTCACTGCTAAGATACCCTCGAGTGGCTCATGAATTCAGCAGCCCCTAGATTCCAGTGCTGCTATATCCATCACCAGCCCTGCATGACATCCCATAATTATAGGCTGCTATCAGACTAGTAACATCCTCAACAAGTAGAATTGAGCTCTTGAGCATCAGTGTGCCAACCAGACAAGCACAGAGCTCTTCTAAAACGAGAGATTAACCAAAAGAAAGCAGGCCAAATCCTGCTCTCATTTACCCCTTTTGGATGGGTTGCGTGGATGCAGCTGCCAAGATAATTTGGCAAGGTGCAGTCCTCCAGCAGCACGGACTCCTTCGCACGGTTCCTGTGAACGGAATGCAAATGCACAAGCTGTGCTGGAAGGGCTGTGCCCAGCAGCTGCAATGCCATTCACACTGCTGCTGCTGCTGCTGCTGCTGCTGTCAGTGCTGCCTTGCTGAAAGGTTGCACTGGGTCCTAACATATACACAAGTCTAAGCCAGATTCCCCATTCTGGCTGGCTGATTATATTAACCTTGAAACTCCTTCACTCCCACCAAAGGAACACAGTACATTTCAGAAGGTTCTATATTTGTGTTTGTTTGTCTGTTTTAGTAAAGGGTGAAAATTTTTTTTTTCATTTTGAATCAAAAGCAGAAGACGATGTTTTCCTCAAAAAAGCTGAATGGAGACTACGCCTGGTGAAATTAAGCCTAGAAGTAAACAAGCAGAAGATGCCTTGGAAGCCATTTCCCTGCAGACAAAGTAATGGGTCTCTGTAATTCTTATTCAAGGAAGCGTATCAAAAACTGAAACAACATATTTCATTCAAAGTCTTGAACAGGAATGCAGCCAGGTTTCACCACTTGCCGTGCCAGTAAGTTCTCTGCTAGGGTACATTTGTTACTGAGCCTATTCATTTCTCCTTTTTCTTTTATTGACAGGAATTCCAAGACTTAGTGGGAAATTGCCCAGTTACTGAAATGCAGAACATGGAGCAGCATTAGACCTATTATCTCCATGTCCCTCCAAAGCAGCACTATTAATTTCAGGGTGGTCAGGTCCTGCATGATCTCACTCTCTACTGTTGCAACCATTCATTCCCTGGAGAAAAATTGGCTTTGGGAGTTTAAAGGAAGGGAAAAAGCCATCACAGAAACAATCTCAAAGCATTTTACTACTCCACAAACAGAGTGAAAAAAACACAAGGCCCCACACACAAGTTTGTTTAGCCTGCCGAGCAGCCATGAACTGCTGATAGGGGAAAATATCCCTAGTAAAGAGAAAGAAAGAGGACAAGAGGTCATTTTTCTCCAATAAGATCAGCCTAAAAGCATACCTGTAACCCAGCCAGCCGTACTCAATATTTTAGGCAATGATCTATCTCATTTTTAAGCCAGCTTACTCCAGGTGGAAACACGGACGCTACCCTCAGACCTACCCCTCTATACCCTAATGTGCTGATTCCTGATCCCTGCCCACCTCTCCAGTTCCTCACAATGCCTCCCCTCATCTCTTGCTGGTGGAGACATTTACAGCATTGGTTACCAAAATCGAAGTGAAACAGAAAGCAAAGCAATCCAGGAAACAACAGGTACATATTTAACAGACAATAATACAAAACAGCTGTAGATAAGGAGACACAGAAGAGTCCTTTTGTCCTTTTAAGTTATGCTCAGGACTCCAGGAAACTATCAAGGAAGCAATGAAAGAAGTTGGAGACTTACTTTTGGAATCTATCAGATCTACAGGCTCAGATGTCCACTGCTCCCCTTGGTTCTTCACACCAGCTGTAAAACCCACCATCCCTGGGCACCTTCTACTTATCTCCTCCCACCTGTGTAGGCTCTGTCATTTGACCTGTTAGCCCTAATTAGGGAAGGCCTCGATGAGTCATGCTGAGTCTGATGCCCATCCTGATCCATCTCTTTTGGGAGCAAGGTTTTTATCTGTGGCTGCACTGTAAGGCATGCACATCTCATTACAAGCTGATTTAGCTACGAGACATAGTAGATATACACCTGCCAGTGAGTATTTAGCACTCTTCTTGGACAAACTGTATATTTTGAAGCTTTTGCATGCACTTGCAGTGAGATAGGTGATGCTAGAGGTGGTTCCAAGTCCACACAGTCTGTACCATCCCATCACCAAAAAGGCAGTTTCACCTTTCCCACCTGTGTATCCACACCATCAATCACATTTTGAAGCACAAGCAAAGCTCCATGTTTAACTCAGACAGGGTAAGAGCGCAGATAATGCACGTAATGCAGGTAAGCATTACCTCCCTTTGTATTGCTACAGATTAGTCGTGCTTCCATCTGTGCCACTATTCTTATTGTTAAGGGTAATAACAATAGATGAAGTGACAAAAGCCTGAGCAGAATGTGTGCAACAAGGGTTGGGATTTATGTGGAAAACAGAACTGCATAAAACAAACAAATGAGTTTCAAAGTCTCATTTCTTGTAAATCAGTCAACAGATATCTCAAAGCCTGAGAATTTATAAACAATCTTTTTTTTGTTGTTTGGTACTTAATAATCAGATCTATAAATCAGCAGTGCTATTTATAAACTTATTTTATGACATGAAAATTCATTTTTTGACCTGAAATAGCAGATAAATGTGACTATATGTGACTATAAGACACTCCTTGTGCCTTATAGCAATCTCTATAATGGAAGGGTTACAGCTCACTGCCTGTTTTATACATCTGTAGTAATATACAGTGTAAAGAAGGAACTGTAAAGAAATGCAGATGTAAAAAACAAAATTCATGTAAGGAAATGGGAAAGCAGTGTTTTTTCTCACCAGGAAATAATTTTACAAATAGGACCCATATTTCTATAAATAAACAGTTGCCTTCTCATTAGCTTTGCGTCAACCTATACTAAAATATACATCAGAGAAGTCTGTCAAAGCAGTCACAGAGGAAAAACAAGAGCAGAGTTTAAAAGCAAAGCCTTCAAAAATTGTTATGCTTTTCAAGTCTAAGCAGTAAACAAGACAGAGGAATGACTTGAGAATTGCCAACAGAATCTCACAACTGAAAAACAATATATATATATATATATATATATATATATATTTTTTTTTTTTTTTTTTTTTTTTTTTAGCATAAAACTTAGACTCAGTCAACTGTCTGCAAGTGGCCTGTGGAGAAGGAAGTTGGACATGAGATCCTGACGTGCTGTAAAATCACAGCCTTTAAAAAACACCATCCAGAGTCCCAGTGCAACTGAGAGCCAGAAAACAAGCCCTGCAGATGCGGCTGCTGAACAACAGGGCACCTGAGACTCTGAATGTGATCTTTTCTGCCTCGGTTGAAAAGCTAGGGATAGACCTTGCTATTACAAGAACACAGGATCAATTCTGAAGAGAAGATAATGAGAAGATTTAAAATTTATATACATATATATATAAAGGAATGTATTAGAAACGCAGAGCAATCTGTCACCACTGAGCAAGCCCTGGTATTGCTGAGTCACCCATGGGTTTGCAGAGCAGCAGGTGACATCTCTGAGGTCTGTTTCTTGCCAAGGCATAGAGGAGGACAGGGCCCATGTCCTTGCTTTGTAATGCCCACATGTATCCCAGATAGCTGCCCTGTCTCCATGGTAGTTGCCTCCTACCCAGGGTCTTCATTCCCTTTCAGGTCCTGCATGGGGGCTTGGGGTTTGTAACATAAGATCCAACACCGCACTGAATCATAGAATCTTGAAGGTTGGAAAAGAACACTAAGATCATTCATTCCAACCATCCAGCCATCCTCCTACCACCAGTATTGTCCACTAACCAAGTCCTTCAGTGCCACATCTCCAAGTTTCTCCAAAACTTTCAGGAACAGTGACTCCATCATCTGCCTGGGCAGCCTGTGCCAGTGCCCAACTGCTCTTTGGAGAAGTTTTTTCTTAATATCCAACCTGAGCTTGCCCTGACACAACTTGAGGCTGTAAGTTATGAATTTACACTGGAGGTAGTTCACTTTCCACTTAGAACATGGGAGGGGGGGGGGGATTGATACTGGGGATGCTCTGTTCTACTTTCCAAGAAAAAAAAAAGAGAAAAAAAAAAGCCATTTAGTGATCTGCCCCCATGGTGCTCCAAGCATTTCTCCCTCAATGGAAATGTGTTTATTCTGGCAAGCTGCTGAGCGGTTCAACTTGATCCAAAAAAGTGACGGAGCATGAAACCTTTTGTATTGATCCAATGCCCCACAACACATGCTGTGGCTTTGCTGGAGAGACCAGAGGTCTCTGCACCTTGCAGAGCTGGGGAGCACCTGCCCTG
Organism: Callipepla californica brunnescens; assembly: GCA_023055505.1. Taxonomy (NCBI): domain Eukaryota; kingdom Metazoa; phylum Chordata; class Aves; order Galliformes; family Odontophoridae; genus Callipepla; species Callipepla californica. The sequence goes on from JALIRH010000013.1 coordinate 14,406,346, forward strand.
GATGTAAAAACAAAGCAAAACAAGGTACTGAAACCTCCTTCTTCAGCCTCAGATGTTCAGAAATTGTGTTGCCTTAAAAATTTACTCCATATCCCTCTTACAAAGATTCCACTATCCTTTTCTGTTTTAGTCCATAATAGAAAACTTTATGTTCCATTTTGTCATTTTGTTATCTAGCCTCTTCACTTGACTTTCAGACTCAGAAGGAGCTGTAAGCAAACAGTGAAATGCTCTGAATAGCTTGAATTGCCTTTCACAGAAATCTTCGTGTCTCACAGCAAGCCTAAGCAAATGGGTATCCCTGACCAGCACAGCTGCTCCAAAGCCAAAGGGCATTTCATAGGCTACGCAGCATCTCCAAATTGTTTGCTCTTATTAAGAATGGCATTCTTAAAAAGCATGTAGTACTGGCTTATGTTTGCTGCTATTGAAGACAATGGCAGAGCTGCCATCCACTCTAGTGGACAGAAATAAGTGATGTCTGATGACCGCAACCTGGATGGCACAGCACAGTTCATCTCCACATGGAAGAAGTAGAAAGCATTGTAGATGCTTCCCATGCGTGAAGATGGAATTCCCCCCAGAATTACCGAGTACTGTGGTTTAAAAATTGACTGTTACTCTTTTTTCTTCTATAACCTGCCTAACATCTGACCTAGTGAGTTGGGAAGCTTTGAAATCATGTGGCAAACTGGGAAGTCAGAGGCACCAAGCATCACAGCTTCTGACCTGGCATGTATTCAGATGTGCAAAGTTCCTTAGAGTCGAGGTCTGAAGAAAAAACACTGTCAGTATCATCCTTATCAATATTTCCTGTGCTCTCCCCTCCATTTTCCTGCTGCTAGTACATATTTTCCAGCACATCATTGAATTTCCCATTAAAAACAAAAAATGCAGGCAGAACAAACTTCTCATTTCAAAACCAAGGAAGGCTGTTTTTTTTTCAGGCTAGACTATTTCCTTGCTTTGTGCCACCCCTAGTCACCCTCAGCCAGCTCTCCTCCTGCAATGCCTGGTGCTCAGGAAGGAGAGCCCAGGGCAGAAGAAGCTGCTCCAAAATCAGGTGCAAATCAGCCCAGACAGGTTCGCTGTCTGCAGGCTGCAAAACACCAGAGTTTGCACCCACCGCATAGCTGCACACAGCCTGCAAGCTGCCCACTTTGCTGGATCAGACCCAGGGCTCTTGGCAGTGCTGCTTTTTTTTCCTGGAGACACTGGACATGCACCGAAAGGTCTGCCTGTGAGTTTCCCATACCTACAGGAGATCCACGCCTACCCCAAGTGCTTCAGGAGGTGTTTGTCCAAGGACTGGCAATGCCCCAAGGCAGTAAGCTTCTCCTGGTCGCACATTTCCTTCTGAAGAGCAATAACTCCAACAGCTTTAATGCCCTTATGACAAATTAGTCACTGTTTTGTTGTCATGTGGAGGTAAGCTCACTTCCCAGCAGTTAGCTCCTGCCTGCTAGGAGCTGCTGGCATTGCCCACGTAGTCAGGAGGAGCAGCACAGGGCAGTTGCTCAGTACAAATACAACAACACCTCGTGGGCTATTAGAAGTTACTGCAGAACTTCTGTCTGCCTCCCTGTGCACCATTATAGATGCTGTTGTGCTGCATTTTTTGCGTGTGTTTAGGTGAAACACTGTAAAGAACTTACCCAGCAGGCACAGACACCCAATGTGCTGCTTGTTAACACAGTAAATAAGCGATGTGCTAAAATCACTTGCAAAGAAGTAGAAGTCCTTGAGCGGATGGGAATGAATACTAATCTGGGGCAGGCCAGCTGTACAACACATCTCCTCCCACACTGCCCAGGAGAAAGCAGAGTAAGAACTTCAAGAAATCTTAATATATCCCCAGGCTAATGTGAAGCTAGTTCTAGATAATGGTCTGAAGGAGCCCTGAGAACACATGAATCATAACATGATGACTGAAGAATACATGGTGATACTGACATAATGAAATCCAAAGCAATTAGGCTATGAAGAATCAGAAATAACTTTGGAGATGGGAAACCTTGGGGAATCTCCCTAGCTGTATTTATTTTAGGAAGCTATCGTGGTTTTGTAATCCGTTTCTGCCCTGAAGAGAGCTCTATCGTCAGTACAGTTGGATAGTAAATCCAGGTATAACCATCATCTTTCCACACATCCCCCCCTCCAATTGGCAGAAGAAGAAAGCCTTCCACAATGGGAAGAGTGCATACAAAACCACAAACAGTTTGTGCAGAATATACAAGGGACACATAAAAAGCAGAATTCAAACACAAAGTGAATGATGAATGTGTGTCAGTGAAGTCTTGTAGGACTTGTCTGTCACAAAGGGAGAGAAGTGAAGCTTGCATAGTATTAGGGGTGGTCTGACCCAGGAGTGAAAGGAACTGGCCACCCAAAATCATTACGAATGACAATTTTCCAGACCACCACCACAGGCAGAATTTATTACTGTCAGCAAAAGATAATACAGGAAATAACCAGCTGTTGCAAGCCACTGGATGCGCAGCGTGACAAATGGCCATGGGAATGCAGGAAGGCACAGAAGCAAGGCCAGCTGTGCTCCCTAATTCTCTCTGCTGAATATTTTAAAAAAACAAATTAAGCTGACTTGAGAATATGAGCAGAAACCATCAAGAAACTCAGCTTTCCTACCCTAGTCCAATCCAGAGCCTGGGGGCAACTGAAACCCACGAAGCTGAATCAGGAAGGAACTGACCCATGGGCTGGGCCTTGGCCATCAGAGGATTGCCCAGACCCAAAGCTCCAGCTGAGGCTGATGATTCCCCACTAGGTTGTTTTCATGCACTCAGGCAGACTTCAGCAGAGCTTTGCAGAGCTATAATAACAGAGAAACTTGCAGCTTTTCCACTACAACGCACCTGGAAGCATTACTGTAAATGCACAGTGAGTTAAAAGTTATCCCTGGCAAGTGGGTGATTAAAAAAGTAACAAGTGAATGTGTAATGCTGGTCACTGCCACTAACGCATTCTTATTGCCTTACATTTGCTGATCATTTTATAGATCGTGCTGCTAACACGCTGAACTGGGGGAATATTGCAGCAGGTATCCACAGCAAGCTCTGAGGCAAAAAAAAAAAGGGGTGTTTCTATGCTAAAAGGTTCAGATGTCAGACTGGAGTTACAGGGCCCTAAACTCAACTATTTCTCAAATAAAGATTTGGCTTTCCTGTTAAATAATACCAGCCACACAAAGAGCAAGTTGCCAGAAATGAAGTAACTGAAAGAGCAGAATCACAGTGCAGGAAGCATTGGCAGACAGCTGCCTTGTAACCAGCATCACACACCTTCCCAGAGGGAAGGGGAGAGCTGATGTCCAAGTGGAGAGAGAAAGGAAGCAGAAAGGCAAATAACAACACTGTTGGGTGATCTACCTTTCCCTAAGGATGTCTGTTGCTCAAGGGAATTCTGTATTGTGCAGGGACCATGTCCAACAGGATTTAGCTTGGAACTGAAAGGCAGGGAAGGATTTTGATAGATGGACATTGTAAAATATTAGAGATAGTAAGAGCATTATTTGTTGTCAGTTTAAAGCATGCAGTTTCTTCACGTAACAAAATACATGGCTCCATTATTCATATTTTTACAGCTAGATAAATATTTTAATTCCTGTTTACTGCCAGGGGCATTAACTAACTGCTTTCTCTAATCCTTTTATAAATCACACTTGTAGTACGTTATATCTGGTATAAATTCCAAGCTCTCAACTGGTACTCCCAGTGATGTGGGCTCCAGCTGCTGTCACGCTCTGCAGGCAGAGCCACCCCACTGCTGCTCATCTCAGGTCCCCCTCCAGATGACACTGTAGCCCTAATCTGCAACAAGGGCTTAGCAGTGGCAGAACTGTTGCCTAGGACAGGCAACAACCAGTCTGCAGAGACATCTGTGACTACACTCAGATTGAACTCACATCTCTTTGAAAGGTATTTTGACAGCTGCAAGTGCATGAAATGGAGTATAAGTGCTGGCAGGTTTTTCTATCAGAGGTATCGGTGGAATCTGAACTACTTTAAAAGAAACAGATATATGTATATATACACATTATTGAAACAAACACCTTTGGGTGTCTTTGAGGAAGGGTGCCTACAGTTCCAGTTAGGGATAAGTGCAGTAGGAAACACCTGGGATTGCATTTACATTTCACAGCCCAGGACTGCAAGGACAAAACCATGTCGCTAATCCATTACAGCACAGGGAAATGAAGAGCTGCAGTATTTTTCACAGTGTGCTCAAATCATACTGAATAATGAAAAGCTGCAACTTTGTGCAAGGAGCTTCATCTTCCAAAATTGGGATAATCAGTTCCTTCTGCCTCCAGACTGAGGCAATTGCTCTGCAGCATTTGAGGGAAGACTTACTGTATTACAAAACCAACATGTTCTGCAACAGGCAGAGAGCACCTGAAAGGAGTTGAAGCCTCAGAGCTCCAAACAGCACCAGGTTGTTCTCAGGAGCAGCAGGTTTCCATAAAAGCCTTCAGCAGAAATGTTCCTGCTCTACTTTAGGGGGTTGTTTGTGTCCCCCCACCCCCAGGCACAAGCTGTGCTGGTCCCCTCTTCGAATACTATTTTCATTTCTGACACCTTTTCTGTTCGCAAGTTCCTATTTCTCTAGATATCCAAGCCCACAGAGATCCTAGGTGAAAAGTGGAAGTCCCTTGGCTCTTCATAACCTATGCAGAATGTCACATAACACTCACATGAGACTGTCAGCAGCTACCACAGCATTTAATTTTTTGCCTTCAGCTTGCTCTTCTGCAGCTTAAAAGGTTTGCAGAAGTCATCATTTTGTTTGCAAAGTCCCTCTATGCCCAGGACAGCATTAGTCTCATGATCAAATCCCCTGTTCATCTCATCTGGAAGAAACAGTACTTGCAATTCATTTCCACAGGAAATCCCCTGCAGGCTCAGGGCATAAATTCATGGTATCTCAGCTCTCCTGTGGGCTGAGAAAGGATGTCACAAGCACCTGCAGCTTCTACCTAAGTACAAAGAACTGCATGAGCTTTCCTTGCAGTTTTTACTTTAGACATCACGACACCTGGCTGTTGGTGTTACTGAATACAGCACTACTGAAGTGTTTTGAAGTAAAGAGGCTAAGCATCCATAATATGTTGTTTTTTCAATGTGTTACCCTGCATTTAGATTTATACCTTTTAGATGATTTGAGTCGGATGGATCCAGCTCCAGGGTTTCCCCTGTGAGATCAGCAAGCACATCTGCTGTGTAAAGCTGCAACCAGGTGTAACCAGAGGACACTGGTGCTGCACCAGTTGCCTGTGGATAAAAGATAGAGTGAATGATAAAAAAAAACAAACTTAAAAACCAAAACTCGATTAGCAAAGTATTGGCAGCGCCTGTCGGGAACAGCATACTCATCTTTAACATAACTGCCTCTAAAGATAAAATATTTCAGTGACATCACACACACAAAAAAAAGAAAACATGAGAATTTTCCATCACACTTGAATGCTTCACTTAGCACATCAATGAATCAAAAACTAATTACTTGGTCCAGCATTTTGCACAACATTAAATACAGCGCTGGATCTATTGATCCTTTACACCAGCAGCTCTTTGAACATCAAGCAAGTGCCTCCCTGTGTCTGCTTGCTTCTTGCATTTTAAATGGGAGGGAGGGAAAACCATTTAGAGATCAGATTCTGCCAGGCAGGACTGCCTCTCAATGCACTTTTTTGTTCTTCACCATGACAATCATCTCACTCAAGTGGAGTTTCTTGCACCATTTCACTTACTGGTGGTGGCTGCAGAACTTCAACACCTGGGAAGAATTCTTAAGAGGATGCACTCAATCTGCCCCACAATGAAATTCTGGTGTTTTAAATGTTTGAGTAGGGATGTGTGCTTCCAAGGATAGAATTTTGATGTGTTAGGACCTGAAAGGAAAAGATGAAAGTGAAAGTGACCTCTGAAATTTCCATTGCAAATCACTGAAGGGAGAAATGGTTGGACTTAGAAATCAGATTTGGAGTTAATTAAAAGCATTTTCAAATAAACACAGCGAGAAATAAGCAAATTTATGCAAACTACTTCAAAATTCTCTGGCAAGAACCTGAGAAGGGTAACCTGCCTGTAACAACACTGCAAGAGAGCAGTGTATTGATTGCATTAACGGGAAACAACACGCAGCTGTACAACAAATGTCTGATAAAGGACTTATAATCCAGTTAGATAATGTTCCTGCTTTAGTTCTTATCCACCTCTGAACTTAGAATATCATTCGCATAGGAAGAAAATTAAAGGATTTCAGACACGCGGTTTGATTCACAGAAATAATGAGATAAAACAAAAACAACACATTAAATCAGTGGGAAAGTTGCCTTTGAAGGATTTGACATCAAATCAAGATTGGACTCCCCTGTGAACCCTGTGGGTTGGAGAGGTCTCAGCCAGAGCTGCTGCATTTCTCAGACAACCTGGCTCCAGCAGGGCCCGGATCTGACACTAGGTCTTGGATCTGACACTAGGTCTTCCACAAAAATATACTTTTTTCTTTTCCTTATGCCTCTGTTTCAGTGCTGCTGCTCCTGCTCAGCCCCCACCCACCAGTGCACCTTGGCTCACCTTGACCTGGCCGTGTACATGCAGCAGAAGCTCAGTCATTATCTGTAGCTCTTGGGGACACCGATAGCATTGAATCTACGTTCTCCCAGGATGTCCCATACAGACAGAGTGAGTCACTTGGCCTCTGCTGCCACAGCTACCTCAGAATAACCATGGAGAAATTTAATGTCGCAGACCAAAAATCAAGAAATATTTGAATACATGAAACCCAGGGATAAGGCAGAGATGGGAGAATAACACAGCTGAGAAGAAAATCATTTAGCATGAGGAACTGTCAGCAATATCCGTTCTGCAGCCCCCCACTCCTCAGTAACAACAGCACAACATCAGCTTCTGGGCATTCCTCCATGGGATGAGAAAGCTCTGAAAGACAGCATATCATACGAGAAAAATATGTTTTTAACACAGCGTGCTAATTACATCCATCCCCTCTGCTCTCAGCATTCCAGCGAGGTGGTTAGCTTGGGGGTCCTTTCCTAAATTCTCCAGCACAGACTCATCCTCAGCCCTCTGGGTGTAAAAACTCACCCAGAAACCCTTCTAGTGGCAGATTCCAGCAGCCCTTCCACACCTGCCCATAGCCATGCTTTGGGAAGAGTCCCATAGGGTTGCTCAAAGCACACAAGACCTGGAAATCCTTCTTCAACACCAGTGCATGGCCTGGGGCATCCTCTTCTGCTTCTCCCAACAGTTTGGTGATTGAGAGGAACACCACAATGATAAAACACTCCCACTGTGACAACGATCAGGTTGAACACTCTTCAAGAGTTGCACAGCACCCCAGAGGCAGCAGGAACCATAGCCCCTGCAAAAAGTAATAACGAAAATTTGCTCTTTCCAATAACCTGACAGAAAGCAAAGAGACTTTTCAATATAAGTAACAGAACCCCTAGGTTAAGGGAGATTAACAGCAAAGAGGTTTATTAAGCGTGAATCATTTCCTACTTATTGTCCACAAACGCATTAGAGTGTGCTTTTCTTTTCTTTTTCGTAAGCCAAATGTGTAATTGGCATTATTAGTTTCCTCCTCCTCCTTTAGTTTTTAATTAGAGCATAGAGGGGGGAAATGCATTTCTGATGTGAAGAAGAACTGAGGATGGAGAGTAATAATTCTGACTGTTTCAATTATTCCTCCATAAGACGAGACAGATTTTTGTCAGAGCTCAGCCTCCACATTCAGCACCGGATCTGAGCTGAGGCCAGAACTCACTGTGCTCTGTAGGGCTGAGGCTCCAGAGATCCAGCCTTGGCCCCAGCACATGGTGTGTGCAGGGCTCCACCGTGGTTTGATCCCACCACTGAGGTCAGACCCCTGCAAACCATTGGCCTCATTTGGAAATTGCATTTCTAGAAAAAGACAACTTCCCATCAGCAACATGCTGCCTTGGGTTCAATGTTCCTTCCTTTGTAACTTCTTATTGCTAGGGATTCCTTCATGTGCTGAAAGGCTTGACAGTCCATCCCCACCTGTCTGCCTAATTCAAAGTCACTGTGTGATGTGGAAGTGGTCACTCACCCCATCGTTACCCTGAACCTTGCTTCTGACCCTTCGTCTCATCTTCTTTCAAAGCTGCATCTCCTCAACAGATCCCGCACTCCCTACCCACCATGGGTAGAATCATAGAATCATTAAGGCTGGAAAAGACCACTTAGATCACCGAGGCCAACCCCAACCCACCCCCACTGTGCCCTTCAGTGCCACATCTCCACATTTCTCAAACACCTCTAGGGACAGTGACTCCACCACATCCCTGGGCAGCCCTTGCCAGTGCCTCAATGCTCTTTCTGATTTCCTAATATCCAACTCGAGCCTCCTCTTCTCCAGACTGAACCATCCAAGTTCCCTCAGCCATTCCCCATCAGACTTGTACAACCACTGGGTACGACCAGCCTTGCCACATACACCCCATGTGTCCATCTGAGCCTTCTACCACAAGCTGATTTATTCTCCCTGAAGTCTGTCATAAAATCACACACACAGACCTCGGGCTGAGGGCTTTCTCTGTTTCTTTTTTTCTTCCACATCTAGTTTAGGGAAAAGAAAGTTGAGATTATTGCTGAGGAAGCTGTAGTGACCTTTGAAAGCCCATACAGTTATCATCATTCAAAAAACACTTAGGAAATATTTTCTGAAGAAGGTACTTAAGTGTAATTATTATTTCTGAAGTAGCAGAAATGTTTCAGGTGGTGTATAGTGTTTGCAAAACGCTATCATGTGTATCTATGGAAACCACAAGATACAAATATCACATCACCAGGGCTCCATCAGTTAGTTCCATTGCATTTCACCTGCATATTTACTCCAGCAATTCAGATGTTTAATTCCAGATTGGTTTCATTGACAAGCATGATTTTACTACAAACATATATTTCCAAAGCGGGCGTAAAACTGACAATCACTTCCAACCTGATCTCTGCAGCATTTCAGAGCGAGGTGCTCAGCCATATTTGACTTACACGTGGCAAATGAATTTGTCTCAGCTGTGGATTCGGCATGCACACAGCCCACTGAGTCACTTCAGGGTCTGTCTCTAATTAAATGTAAGCAAGTATTTGGATTAGAGAACCCCAGACCACCAAGGAAGACAAGAATTTGTAGTTACTTCACAAGTTTAAATCTCTCCCTCTTTCACAGAAGCCCAAACACCTTGTTAACTCTCTTAAACACAAGCTATAGAGTCTTCTGAGGCAGCACACTTGCAGGAGACAGTTTATCTCAAGCACAAGGTTCATTTTGAATGGTATTAATTGTATACCACAGCACCAAGAGCTGCAGAGGTTCCCACTGAATGATACCTGCACGCACCACTCGATGGTTGAAGGGGATGGAAGGGGTTGATGCTCTCTGGAGTTGAGCTGCTTTCAGAGATGCGTGACTTTATAAAAAAAAAAATCTAATAATTAAAAGAAAGTGGACACTACTTATTCCCTGGAAAACAGTAACTTGGATCATCTAGCTATTATACACAAGTTCCACAAGACAGATAAGCCTAATGGCAGAGCTTTTGAAAAAGCTCGTTGTTCCAATACAGATGCAAGAAAGCACAAACAGACAGGATTTCTGCTAATAAGAACATGGGCAGTTTGTTGTGCCCTTCATTTCTAGTTATCATATTACATCATGAATCTATTTTTGAAGAGTTTCCTGCTTTAAAAAGAAATATCTGCCAGGAATAGAAATCTGCTGCCTTCCTTAACAACAGCCAACAGATGAGACCAGCGAACCTGCGGGAATTTCGCCTGCTTCTCAGCAATGACATTTAGGGATGCACACGACAAACACCAGGAGCACTCTGGTAAACAGAGCTGATTTGTTACACTGAACCACCACAGCTGAGCCAGGCAAAGGCTACGCTTCAAAAGGTGGCATCTTCTGCCATCCCTTGGGTCTTCCTTGTCCCAGTCCAATTTAACGCACCCATTTGATTTGGAAATGGACAAACCCTGCAGAATTGGTAAATGAGCGGCCCAGAAAAAGTAAAAGCCCTACTTTGTTTAAAGAAAGGCTTAAAAGCACACAAAGTCTAATGAGATTAGGAAAACTAACAAAAGCAGACCTTGCTGATAAGCAAGGTGCTTAGAAAGTTAGAAATCTGCAACTTCTGATAGACAAAAAGTCACTCATCAAGTCATTAAAGACTAATGAGTATGAAGGCAACATCAAAAATGTCAGAGCACTTACACGGGCCTGACGCATTATTCTTTGAAGACAGCTTTTGATGATTTTCTAAACAGAATAATTTTTCTCCATTGTATTTGATGTTGACATGCAATATACAACATTAAGAGAACAGCCCCAGCATTAACAATTCCCCCCAATCTGTGACCTCCTGATATTCTCTGGGTGATTCACACAAAAGAAATCAGATAGTTCCTACTCTGCACCCTCCTATCCTTAGCCCACATTATCTCATATATTCAACATCCATTCTCTCTCCCCAGTAGGGCATTCATTTTTGTGTTCCCCTCCTTACGCTGCTCTTATTTTAAGGGTGGTCCACCTCTTACAGCACAATCTTACAACAGGAAGACACAAATTCACACAGGAACTCTACAAAGCAGAAAAAGTTGATCTCAGATGCATTCCCAGAGCCTCTCTGGATTTGAAGGCAGAACAGAATGGTTCTGAATGGTTATTATTGGTTTTGTGAACATTTGCTTTGCCCGATGTGGGCTGTAGGAGCTTGCCTACACATCTGCTGGCCATATCGCCTGGGGAAATGCTGCATATGGCACACTCTGACTTGAATTCCTCAATGGCAAGAAATATATATATATATTTTTTTTTCCAGTCACAGGATGGACTTTGCAAGGCAGCTTGTTTTCTCTTAGGCCTCTAAGTTCCCCAGGAGCATCTTCATCCCAACCCTAGCTCACAGGTCCTGCGCCCCATGCCTATGTGAGGGCTTCATCTGACCAGGAGGAATACTGGACAGAAAAGCTTCTGGAGGAGCAGGCTGGGGTACTCGGTGCATGGTTTTCTGTATCACTACAGCCCCTGTGGCAACATGCTGGAGATGCAGATGGTGACCTTGAGTTATTTACACAGTGACTCAACAGCTGAAGATGTTAAGCCAGCCCCGTGCTATTAGTGAGGGAGGTATAATATTTTCCTCCATGCTGATTTATGATGAGGGCAGCACTGCGTTTGTATCCTTCAGCACCACAGCGACCCAATCCTACAGGAACTCCATCAGAGCTGTTTCCAAAGGAAAATATGAAATAGAGTCTGCAGCATCAGGCCCTGGGTAGGTCCTGGCTTTCTGCAGAAGAAAATCAGTGTGCTATTCTGGGGCTGCTAATCTTTCAGGAAACAGCTGAGCTTTCTGTCACTACACAATGGCTGCGTTGCACACTGAGGGAAGGCAAGGAGTCAAACTCCTGTTCGCTGCTTACCCCAAGTTAGAGTTTGGTTTTGTATTTAATCATTCTGTTGATGAGCAGAGGCACTCAGCACTGTGAAAGACCTCCCCTAGCAAGCCTTCCTTCCAAACACCTCCCCCAACCCTCCATGGAGGGCAGCCCATGCCTGGAGGTGAAATTCTCTAGAATTTACAGCAGTGAGAAAATGCCACGGTTGCATTAAGACAAGTCCAAACACAACCAGGCTTTGTTATCCTCTGCTTGAATTTCCTTTCGGTCACCTGGAGCTGAATCACAAATTGATTATTTTTTTTTAGATGGCAGAAGAAAGAAATCTCATTAGAAGCCTAAAGCAAAGTCATGATTGTTTTGCTTTTGAAATTAAAGTTTTCATGTGTATTTTCTAAATAATAATTTAAAAAAAAAAAACTTTTCCCTGAAGAAAGCATTTCTTTCTTCCCTTTTGTATCAACAACAGCCTTGCTATAATGTTGAGATGAATATCTGGGGTTTCATTTTACTGTAACTCAGTGGCCTGATATCCAGATGCCATATTATTCTGTCAGAGAGTGATTGAGAAAGGGAAAAAAAAAAACAAAACCAAAAACAAACAATATATGAGAATAAGCCCACTGATTACTGACCTATGTAAGCTCCCAGAGCATCACATTATGGTGGTGGTGGGATCACAGTAGGAACAGATGATCTTCGTGGTCTCTTCCAACCTTAATGACTCTGAAAGCCAGTCACCTTGTGATGACAGCACACAACACCAAAGCGTCAAGGGTCAATCACAGGATCCAGCAAATGGTAGCTTGGATTTATTCCGTTTGAAGGAGGATCAAGATGTGGATTTACTACGCATACAGACAGCATCACTTCTCAGTGACCACCACACACTTCATACAGACTCACACAGTTTAGCAGTCTTCTACCAAAGGCTACTTACAGTGCTAAAACCTGAACACTGGGGTAGAAGGATATAGAGCAGAAAGCAAGGAGAAGAGTTAAACTTCTGCTTTCCCTTCTGCGTTTCACTACCAGATCTCTGCTGCTTTACCCACTCCTGATGGTCCAGGAGAAGAGCAGCAAGGCAGTAACTCCTGCAGATGATACTGGGGTTAGATTAGTCCTGATCTCCACTCATCTTAATCGGGCACAGTCCACTGGAGTACTCACAATTATGGCTGTTTCCCTTCTACCACCTATAAAGTCCATTGTGGTGAGCTGGAAGCCACGTGGGAGCACAGTCAGCCACAAGAGTGCTGATCATACATGGTGTAAAAGCAGGGGTTGGAACTTCAAACATGTGGAATTTAGGACTCAAGACTTTGAAAGAGGTGAATTAACCTTTTATTTCCCAGTTCTATTCTTACTAAAATAAGAACACCACACACTGCTCTTAGAAAGCTTCCTGTACCACATATACAATCATTAAAACCCTAACACCATCCACAATAGAAACATATTTCTCTACTTTTACCTCCTTAATTCATCAGTTAAATCCACATCCATGTGAGTAAAACAGTTGCATTCATACATTCACTACAATGAAATACAAAGCGCATATGAGACGCCTGTGAAATATTTATTTTCTTGAAAATATGTTCTCCATTGGGATTCTGACTTGATCCTTTGTATAATACACAGTTCTGCCTACAAAATGCAGCCAGTGGAAAATGGCAAATTCAATTTTTCTCTCCGTTAAGAGGATGACAATGATGCCCAATACATCAATGAAATCTCAGTCTACGTTAGCATCACTGATGGATCAGAAAATTGGATTCCACCGTCTAATCCAATGTTAATGATTTTGCTTCATAAATACACTTAGTCTTCATTATGACTTGTTGTTGGAAATAATTTAAGCTTCGGGGAAAAAATATTTGTGGAAGAATCAATTATCAGCATGGCACGTTCCACTATTTTGATTTATGATTTTTCACGGGTAAGAGGCCCTGAATCCAGGTATGGATGGAAGATGCAGAATGAGTGCCATTGCTTCAGTCTGATGGTGGCAAAAAAAGCAAGAGGTTTAGGTCACATCTACAGGAATGACCCAGCACACTGTGATTTCCCACAGAAGGAGCTCTTGTTTAATTTCATTAGCTCTGCAGGGAGTGAGGTAGGGCTGCACCATCTCCCAATAGTGCTGGATCTGAGTAGATCCCTCACATCACAGACCTGTGCCAGTGGGAAGGAGTGGTAATGTGACACCATAGCACAGATGTTTCTAGATATAGGATATTTGTCCTCCCTGGTATTCTTCCCTTGCTCCAAATTAAAGGTCTAGTTGCTGCTCCTCATCTTAAGCATTGTTCAGGCAGTTAAAGCTTGTTACAGCAATAAAGATCTGCACATGTGCTTTGAGTTATATTCTGGACATACATCAAACAGGAGGAGAAGGATAGGAGGGTGTCTGAGCAGTGCGTCAAGACCTTCCCACCAAAGATCACACCACATTCCTCCTAATTGTACTGTCTCAACAGTCTGTCATCCACTGACAGCCACGAGGCACATGCTCCTCTAAGTCACAGACTCAGTCCTTACATGGACAAAATTTCCTTGAAGAGTCACTTGGAACATGAGCCTGAGAGGAAAGTGAGACCCAAAGCTCTCTATGGGGGAGAAGAGGAAAATACCCACCAACCTATGAGCTAAACAAGCTACCTAAAGATGCAGACATCCTGGTGACAAGTAAATTCAGTACCAGGCAGTAAGTGGGGCTGCCAAGAAATGTTTTCTAAACAAACACTGACTTCAGGAATTTAACAGGTTCACTTTGGTCAGAGCAAAGAAGGTTGAGAAGCTCTGGAGTTTGCATTGGTTCCAGCCAACAGTAAGGCTCTATATGCTCGAAGGAAAGACTGAGTTAAATATAATGGAGCATTTCCAAGCATAAAAAGTTTTGTGTTTCCTACCAAGCACCACAGGAGAGTTTTAGTATTGTGCATTACTTGAATTTTAGAATGGTTCAAGTAAATACATCACAAATAGCAAAGGAAATATGTTTCAATAACACAGGTGTCCACATGAATATATGCATGAATCCTGGCACATATTTTTGTTTTGCTAAGAATTGAAAAGTTGCCCTCTGGCATTTCTCATTGCTGTTTGCTGTAAAACTTGGATGAGAATGCAAACAGGAAAGGACACAAAACTCACTGATAATCCTGAAGAAACACAGCATCAGCCCAAAAGGCTGAGGTTACTCAAAGCTGCCTGATGGATCTGTACGGCAACAATTAAACAGCAGCTGGGCAGTAATTCCAGAGTGCCATTCTAACTGGACATCCCATGCAGAAACAACTCATATGAAGAGTTATCCAACCAAAACCATCCCTATCACTGCACCTGTCTCTTCCTTTCTCTCCCCGGTGGCCTATGAGCTGCAAGGTTTACAAGCCATGGCTGTATGATATGCTCGTTTTTTCTTCTGCACTGTTTGCTTCCTAAATTAAGGGTATTCTGCTCTAGATGGATCTCTAATTTGCTTCTTTAAACACTCCTTGTATTGTGTCTACATAAATTAAGAGATCATGGTTGCAGAGGGAGAGAAAGGGATGCTATGTTAAAAATAACTTAATGGCTAGACCATTCATTTGATGATTCAGAAAGAAGCAGAAAGTTTTGCCCAGAGAATATCAAATGCTCCGATTATAAAACAGCATCTGGATTCTGCATGAATACATTGACCTGATAGAAATGTTAGCAGCCAGGAGATTACCCTGTAAATACAGCTCGACATTCAGTCCCATTTCAGCTCCTCAGAGCAGAGGAATCCTGGGCAAACCATTCTGCCAGAAACCATTCACCAGAAGGATGGTACGCTTAAGCACTGGTGACATTTATTCTTGCTTGGCAATTTGCTATTCAGTATAATATTTGCAATAATACCAATCGCCCAAGAGATACTGCATTTGTTTGAGCAATGATAGTGACTTTTTCCCCTTTGCCAAAACACTCTGGCAGCCTACTTTAGCTTGTGGACTTCTGCAAACAACTGATGCTCATTCTATCTGTGCTCCAGCCTTGCAAGCTGACCATTTATGTGACATCTCCACTGCTCCAACCAGAGATCAAATTGCAAAATAGATGATAAGCACTTACTCACTGCCTACATCCATCTTGAGCTACAATGCAAACAGTGTGAAAGAAGACAAAATGAGGAAATCTGAAATTTAAAAAAGCAGACATTGTTTTCACCACAAACCACAGGCATTTTGGCCACAAACAACACAGAGATGCCTGATTCCTTGAGGTATCAGACCACAGCTAAAGATTGCTGAAGTACAACAGTCAGTACTTTGCTTTCTCATCTCCTCTCCAGCTATTAACTCCTCTAGCAGTGATATCTGCTCAGATTAATTTTCAAGCAACAGAGAGCAGACTCACTCCCTCCCTCCCCTCCTCATCCAGGCATCCACAGCTCCCAGTTAACAGCCTCTCTACCCTGCAGAGGGACCTATACTATAACAAAGCAAGTCTTCCTCTGCAAAGATACAGCAAAGAAAGCTCTCAGATTTACCAAATTACACACAAAGCTTCTTTTTCTGTTCATCTTCTACAAGGCTGCTATCGTTCATTTACTCCTCAGATTAAATGTTCCCCTCACAGCACTGCCTCCTTCTCCTTTGCTTTGTGCCTTTCTTAAAACATTCTGGGCTAAACGAGCTCATTAGCTTAATCAGCAGACTCTGTAAACCTACCTCATTCTAACTGAAAGAGATAGGAAACAGCAACACCTGTAGATCAGGGGTGAGAGCTGCAGGAAGGTGGCTGTGAGCAGCACAGGGCTGGAAGAGGGTGAGTTAAGTGTATCTGAAGCGAGAACCCTGCAAAAACGAGCAAAGTGGAAAGACCTCCCTAAAGCACGAGCATCATGAGTCAGAACTGCTGTCAGACAGCACCTTGGACTGGCAGTTAAAGCATCCAGCATTTTCAAAGAGGCAGAAAACTGCTTAAAAAAAGAAAGTAAACTTTATTCCCCTGTACAAAATTGGTTCTGCATAAAGCAGTGAATCTGTGCACTCCCAGTGCTGGTACCAACTGTTTCTTTAATCTCAACATGGCCAGGGGAGCAACAAGAGGGTGCCCATGGGAAGGGAGCACAGAGATGATATCAAGCAGCAAAGATCTGCACAAACAGTTTAGCAGCAGTTCAAACATCTCATTAATTTAATTTATGTGGAAAAGCTGTCAGCCTTAATTTCAGTTAAACACTGAACCACAGGTGAACCTTGTGCCTATGAAAACTTCAAAAAGTTCCACGTTTTGTCATCCACCACGCTGTGGCCTTATTAACCCTTGCCCGAAAGGTGATGGAAAGGCAGCACAATAACTTCCTGGGAAGCCTGGGACTTTTGTAGGCAGTGCCACATCTGTGTATTTGCGGCAGGAATAGAACAGCAGCTGTGTTTCCATGATGTCATGGGTTCTGAACAGGCCCCACAGTGAAGCGGCTGCAGCAGAAGGATGAAGGCTGACGTCCTGTTACCATCAGAGGGAAGGCTGCCTTTTCTATTCCTCTGCTTGCTAAACTACAGATGAGGCGTTGCCCACCGAGAAGTTCCCCAGGCTCCAGTTAGGCTGTGACAAGGCTGACGGGCATCTCCCAAAGAGAAGGAGCACAAACATTGACTGGAAAGCTACCTGCTGCCATGACTGGGTGAGACGGAGCCTCAAGCACCTCTCCATTCAAACAGCTCTTGCTCTAACACCCAGCACTCCGGGTATATCCCTCACTTCAGACTTAGTTTTCTCGTGTCACCCACTGAAAAAATGCAATACTGAACCTGAACGTGTCCAGGAAGACCTGGCTGCCTCCTGCCTGGGCGTGCTGCTCAGGCAGTGATCCCTGCTGCTGCCCCTATCCCTGTTTTGCATAGTGCAAACCAGCTGGAACACAACCCCATCTGCCACCTGCTGTCCCGACGTGAGGAGTCCATGCCCCTGCAGAGCAAGAGAAATACCTCTCTGAGATTTCAAAGACATCATTTTTCTCCGGGTTTCTGTACATCTCAGCTTTGAAAGCATGGAAAAAATCCAATGTATTCCTCAAAAGTGCCTGTTATGCCTTGCTGGCTCTAGCCAGAATCTGCATGGATGATCTAACACAGGAGAGATGAGCACCAGCAGTGAGGTGAGGGCATGGTGCATCCTGCCTGCCTGCCCCACGCTTCTCCCCTGCCAGGTTCCTGCCAACTCACACTCTGAGTATTGTTTTCAATATTCCCCCTGCACTGGTGCATAAAATCATGCTCTATTTCAGCTACGCTTTTCTTTTTTTTTTTTCTTTCACATCCTCCTTACACGGTGCTTTGTTTTAAGAGTGCATCCTCCACAGCCATTTCATAGGTTTCTATTCCTAGCTCCAGGAGAGGGGAGGGAGAATCTAATAATATTGATGAATAACCGAGCTGCTGCTAAGGAGCCTGCCTTTTATTTAAAAGATACCTGGTAGGAAAAGGAAAAAGGATGTGTCACTGAGGACTGTAACATAGGTGGGAACTGGCAGATTAGGGGCCATGCTCCCAGGCACACTGTCAACATCAGGGACACAAAGAGTGGGAGCGCAGCTTCAAAGAGCGTGGGCAGCTTAGGAAACTTCACAAGAGCTGGCACCATGAAAGGTGAACGCTGCTGAAAAGCACATTTGGGTTTAATTCCCTTTGAACAAACACCCACCCATTTCCTGGTGTTGTCTTACCTTTCTGAGATCCATTCACTGGAGTCAAGAAGAATAAACAACACCGGGAGACATGAGGGTTGTGATCACTCTGGGGCTTGTTGACAAGTGTCTTTTCAAAGTGGTTCGTGCTTGGAGCAGATCTTTCCCATTGGAACACATAGTCCCACCCCTGCCCAAACTGCACAGCAATAACAACTTCCATACAAACCCAGGGCCATCAGCACCATCGGTTTGCAGGAAATTGCTCTCAAGCAGCAGGGGATTTGAAAAAAAGACAGTGGAAGGAAAGCATTACTCAAAGGGTTATCATCAGAGTTCATATGGAAAGGAAGAAAAAAAAAACAATAAGTGGAAAAACATTATTAAATTGTAACAGATACCCTTGGGGTAAACATACATCTTCTCCTTTATTACCCTCAGGAGCAACATTCACCACTTAGGCTTTAAAGGCAGTGAAACAGGTCACCGGGGTCTTGACAAAAGACATCTATCAGTTTGTAGGTGGGGGAACTCAGGAGAAGCAGGGCTGCATGTTCTGTGCCTCACCCCAAGGCCAGAGCTGGACCACTCAGCACGTCACAACAGTGCAGCAGCAGCTGTTCTGCGCCAGCCCCAGAAGGTATGGAAGCAAACACCCCTTGTGCTCCCACCCCTTGAACTAATCGCCCTAAGCCCCTGAAATCTCTTCTCATAGTTCTCAGGCTTCTCTGAGTTATTTCATCGCTGTATGCTTGAACTGTGAGTAACAGATAGTAGTCAGTGGGGTGTATCAAATCCGGGAGTCTTCTAGTTATGTCCCTGACCCGGACCACAGGGAGACAGAGCAGTTCCCTACGGCTTGGGTCCGGACTGCAATTTTTTCCCATTTTCCACCAAATTTTACCATTTTTCCCCATTTTTTCCCCTCCCCTTCCTTAAGCCCCGCCCCCTTTTCCCTTAAACCACGCACTTTCCTTAAGCCCCGCCCCTCACAAGACACACCCACCTTTTAGGCCCCGCCCAACAATCCACATCCACTTCCTTTTAAAGCCCCGCCCTCTCACAAACCACGCCTGCTTTTAAGCCCCGCTCCCTAGAAACCACACCCGCTTACTTCTAAGCCCCGCCCATAAACCACGCCTCTTTCTTATGCCCCGCCCCTTTCAACAAACCACACTCGTTTCTTAAGCCCCGCCCCTTCATTTAAGTCCCGCCCTTCATTTAAGCCCCACCCCTTGTAAGCCACACCCACTTTCAAGCCCCGCCCCAACAAACCACATCCACTTCCTTAAATCCCATGTGGGGCCAAAAATTCCAATTCTGGACCCCAAATCCCAATTTTGACCCAAGATCCCATTATTTCCACCCTAAATTTGCCTCTTTTCCTCCCAAATCCCAAATTTTCCCCCAGAATCCCATTTTTACCCCCAAAATCCCAATTTTTACCCCCAAATCCCATTTAGGACCAAAAATCCAAACTTTGGGCCAAAAAATCACTATTTTGACCCCAAATCCTATTATTTCCCCTCAAAACTGCTACTTCTAAATCAAAACCCCAAATCTTGTGGAAAATGAAAAGAATTTGGGAAAAAAATGGTAAAATATGGGGGAAACTTGGGAAAATGGGGAAAAAATGGAAAAAAAATTGGAAAAATTGAGGGAATTGGGAAAATTCTGTGAAAGTTTGGGGAAATAATGGAAAAAATGGGAAAACTTGGGGGGAAAATTGGATAAAATTGGGGAAAAATGGGATAATCTGGGGGAAAATGGGTAAAACTCATAAACAAATGGGAAAAATGGAAAAAATAGGGGAAATATGGAAAAATTAAGGGAAAAATTGGGAAAAAATTGGGGAAAAATTGGGAAAAATGGGGAAAGCCCAGAAAATAAATGGGGAAATACAGTGATAAAGGTTCTGAATTAACTGAGGGGCTGTGTTTTTTGGGGGTGAGGTGGAGCTGTGGCTGAAGCTGCAGGTGCCGCGCATCGAGGACAGAGACAACTCTGGGGTGCCCGTGCAGGTGGGACGCCTCCAAATCCCCATTATTCACCTCTAAATCCCCCTCCCTCCGCTCCCCTGCCCCTGGATCGCTTATTTCCCAAACCCCCAAATTTGATTCTTTTCCTCCAAAATCACTCTTTTTTCCCCGATAATTTCCCCTATTTTTGACCTCAAACCCCCAAATCTCAATTTTCTCCCTTTATTTCCCCCAATCCCCGTTTCCCCCCATTTCCTCCATTTTCCCCCCATTCCCCCCCATATTCCCCCCATATTTCCCCCCATATTTCATCCCCAAATCCCCCATTCCCCCCCCATTTCCTCCATTTTGGCAACATTTCCCCCCATACTTCCCCCCAAATACCCCATTTCCCCCCACTTCCCCCACTATCACCCCCATATTTCCCCATAAATCCCCATTTACCCCATTCTTCCACCATTGCACCACATGCGAGGTCAAAGGTCAAGCCGAGGTCAAAGGTCAAAGGTCACATCGGGGGTCAAAAGTCAAGTATGGATCAAAGGTCAAAGGTCACTTCGGGTCAAAGGTCAGAGGTCAAGTCGTGGGTCAAAGGTCAAATGTCAACTCGAGGTCAAAGGTCAAAGGTCAAGCCGGGGTCAAAGGTCAAGCCGGGGTCAAAGGTCACCTCGGGTTAAAGGTCAAAGGTCAACTCGGGGTCAAAGGCCAAGTAGGGGGTCAAAGGTCAAAGGTCAAGTCGGGTCAAGGGTCAAGCCAGGGTCAATGGTCTAAGGTCATGTTTGGGTCAGTGGTCTATGTGGCAAGATGTGGGGGATCTATGGGGCAGGCTATGGGGCAATTTATGGGAGGAATCTATGGAGCAGGCTATGGGGGATCTATGGGGTAGAGACCCCAACTCACGTACGTGTCGCTGAGCTGTGGGAGCGCCAACCGAGCGGTGCTGAGCTCCAACGCATCCAAAGTGTGAACCAGAGCGCAGAAATCCTCCTCTGCCCCACAGCGCCCCATAAGTGCCCCATGACTTTAGACCCTGACTTGACCTTTGACCCCGATTGAACTTTGACCATTGACCCCTGACTTGACATTTGACCTTTGACTGGCCTGACCTTTGACACCGACTTGACCCTTGACCCTACTTAGCCTCTGACCTTTGACTTCAGTGACCGCTGATCCGATCCCATAAACAAAAAATAATCCCAAAAGATTTTTTCCCCCCATAGTTCTTCGGCGCTGCAATTCCCGCTTTGACCGCTCGGCGGCGCTGCGCACCAACCGAAAATTTTGGGACTAATTCGGCTCTTTTTGGGTGTTTTTTTTTCCCGCAGTTCCATTTTGGGGCGAAAAACGAAACCTTTGGGGTCAGCGACGGGGCCGAATAGGGGAAGAAAAGAGGTTTTTTGGGGATGGAAAAACGGAAAATTGGCGATTTTTAGGAGCAGGAAAGGAAGGGGGGGTGTTAAAAAACTGACCGTTTTAACCCCAAAATCCTTTTTTTTTTTACCCCAAATCCACATTTAGGGCCAAAAATCAATTTTTTCACTCCAAAATCGAACTTTTTCCCCCAAAAATCCCATTTAGGACCAAAATATCAATTTGGGGGGCAAAATTCCCCATTTAGGGCCCAAATTTCATTTTTTCACCCCAAAGTTGAACTGTATAACCAAAATCCCAATTTTTTCCCCCCCAAAATCCCATTTAGGACCAAAAATATCAACTGGGGGGCAAAATTCCCCATTTAGGGCCCAAATTTCATTTTTTCACCCCAAAGTTGAACTGTATAACCAAAATCCCAATTTTTTTCCCCCAAAAATCCCATTTTTGGGTCAAAAAATCCCAAATTTTACCCCAGAATTTTATTTAGGGCCAGAAATTCAAATTTTGGGCCAAAAAATCCCTATTTTGACCCAAAATCCCATTATTTTCCCCCCAGAATTGCCGGCAGATGGGCACTGATTGCCCGGAGCTGTGGGAGCTCTTCTAGACCTCACAGCTGATGCTGCTGCACCAGAAGCATTGCTTTCACTGTTGCTCAACTGGACAAGAATCCCCACTGCTGCTTTTCACTGCTTTCACACCTATTTTAAGCTCTTTCACAAGCCACAAGAAATGTTCTCAAATGTACAGAGAGAAGCTTCCCTAAGTTGGAGGAAATACTGAGAGGGGAGGGAGGGAAAGGGAATTCAAACAATACAAACAGCATAAATAAAGTTGGAAAAGCAGACAGAGGAAGAACACTACTGCGCTGATCAACCTTCCCAAAGAATAGTGGATGGAGCCACCTACTGCTCGCCGGGCTCCAGCTCAGCCTGCACCAGGAAACGTGGGAGCATCTTCCAGATGAGAGTGGCCTTATTAATCCTATCGCTTCATAACATCAAGGGAAATAGGAAAAATATTCTGTGGGACAAAGGAAAGATGAAGAGGCCAGTGAATAATACATAAAACAAAAGGCTGGTATGCCTGGTAGCTTCTTTAAGTAACTCTAACCTGTGTAATATACCATGAATACCAAAGCTGCAGTGCTGCCTGCATGTGACAAGTCACAGAGAAGTCAGAACACACTTTCTGAGATCTGAATCCTGGCCACTTAGCAATTCACTTCTACTGGGGAGGGAGGGAGGGAGGGAGGAGAGAGGGAAAAAAAATCACTAACATCTCCCAGCAGAAAGTTATTTCTAGTCTTCTACTTTTGCAAAGGGAACTGTCATTTCATTATTTTGGTGGGTGTGATGGCACACGATGTACCGACCATATGCAATCGGAGAATCAAAAGCTGGCTTGAATCTGAAGACATAATGAGATGCACACGGTTTTTAAATGAGAAAAATGATTGAAAATAAAAGGCAGTACAGTGCTAAACACAGATGTCTCCAGCATTACGAAACTTTCCGGAAATGTGGATTCTAACTTGCCATTGCTGCAAGTGCTTAGGGTTCTTTTCACCTGCAAATTGACATTTTTACCTTTTATTGTTTTATAATGATATTATTATTAGGGAAACCTGGCAGAGCTGTGAGTGCTCCTGCTCGCTGCAGGGGAGCTGGACTAGATGGCCTTTAGGGGCCCCTTCCAACTCGAAGGATTCTGTGATTCTATGCCAAGACATTGCCAGTCATAGGAAAACCTGCCTGTGACATTGGAGAGTTGTGATACAGGTTGTTCTGCTTTGATTTTGTTCTCCTCGATCTATCATGATGAGAGAACCAGATTCAAGGTCTTTCTTACCGAGGGAGGGCTTACAGATGCAGAGATGCTGTCCTCAAGTGCTCCCGACTGGCTGCATGAATCCAAATTCCATCAGGGAGCCACACCAGACACAGCCCTGACTTCTATGCATGAAACCTGCTCCTGGCCACGTTCCCTGCGTGATGGGGGAGGATGCGATGGAAGTTAGCAGGCAGGAGCCATGCTGACAGCTTCCTCTGCACCTCTGCCCTCAGCATCCCTGCTTGGAAAATGGGCTCAGCTCCAGTGGCCCTATATTCCTGGATGGAACACTGAGGGAGTGCTGCCTCTGCCACCGATTTTAGTTGAGCTAGTGGGTCACTCAGAACATCTATTAATTGTCATGGGGCTTCTTCATCCCCTTCTCTCCATGTCCTGTGTTGACTTCTACCAGTGGGATAGCTTCATCTTAACCTGAGGGAAAGTCCTGCCCATGGATTACCACATGGATCCCACCTTGTACAGCCACCAAAATTACCCCATCCTGAGCACAGCCCCTAAAATGGGAAGAGGGGAGTAGTGAATCAAGGAGGACGAGCACAGCCCAGCAGGCACTTACCACAGGGGTTTCATGGGCACACCAGCAGCACCAGCTCATCAAACCCAAGGGCAGAAGGTGCTGTTCTCTCCAGCACCAGCAGCACACCCAGGGATTGATCCATTTGTGTACCGCAGAGCCCAGCAGCAGCCACTCCAGCCTGGCTGCACGTCACCAGCAGCAGCTGGTACAATGAGCTTCGTTCCAAACCCATCTCTCTAAAAGCATCTGGAGACCAATGCTAGGCTCCCTTTCCATGAGAACATTTTGCTCCGTTTGTTGTTTGTCTCTCAAAACCACGTTATCTTTGGTTTTGGTACAAAAAATGTATATTCCATCACTTTCATTAGGGCAGGGAGAAAATACAACGATGCTTATTGTTGACTGCAGAACTCTCATTTTTTAGCTACTCATAACATTTCAGCACTTGAAAGGGATCCCAGGAGGGGTGTTTATTAGAGGAGTCTGAACTCATCTCTGGCTGCAACTGGCTCTGTCTTGCTATCACGAGCCACATGTGGTTTCAAAGTGCCTCTGACAGCAGTCACCAGAACAACACAATCCATAAGTTTATATTAAATATTTATATGATGCTACTTTGTGCTCTTCTCAGTTCAATTGGCCCTTGAAATTCATCAAAATCTATTAGCAAAGTTTGTTACTTAACATTGTTGGTGTCATTTAGTTGGAATGCTCTGCTGAACGAACAGGTCTGTCTGTGTAGGTCATCTGATGGAGCAAAAGGGCAAACCCTGCCTTTGCCCATGGCAGACTCACAGAGAGCTGCGAGCAGGGCCCTATTTTGGAGATGGGATCAAAATATCAGGAAAACAGTTCTTTAAAAAAATTCAATACATAAAAGAGCAAATGAAGTTTCCAAAAAGGAGAAAGGTTTTTCTATCAGACTGAAGGACTTTTTTTTTCTTTTTTTTCCCAGAAAATTCATGATATCTCAAATGAAATAAATATCTTTAAAAAAAAAAAAAAAAAACTACAGTACAATTCCCAGTTAAAACAGAAGGAAAGTCTCAGAAGTTAAAACTTTGCAGTACGGTCAGAACTAGTGTTTGTTGGTTGAAGACTAAATGAAAAACAGCGCAGGACGCTTTGGCAACTCCAAAACATTTTGCAGATTTATGGTTTCAATAAAAACACTGCTGTATAAGACAGAAGGCTTCAATTTCAGTCTAGAGTAATCTCATTGTCTCCAGCGGACACAGACATCACCAGGAACAGAGGGCGGGCCACTGTCTCCCACAGCTGGTACATTTACAACCAAGAAACGCATCACATGGAGAAAGAGGAGCAGACTCCTGCTGGAGAACCTGCAGGAAATGGAAGAAAAGGGCACCAGTATAGGTAAAGCCCATTGGAAGTGTGGAGGCAGATGTCCCCAGAAACATCTGGTGCCACAGGTGTGCTATGGAGCACTGACTTCTTACAGTTTTTAATTTCTACAGCGCTGAATTCTTGGGTGGATGTATTGCATCCTCATCATTCAAGCTGCCCAGACATGAAGGGCTTATGTCATTTCAGTAAGTCTGAAATGGCGGTTGTAGAACAGCAGCAAAAGCATGCTAAATCAAGGAAGAAGAGCAGAGTCCTTTTTGCAGTAATGAGGGCAGTGAGAGGTTAGTGAAGGGTGAAAGATTTTCCTGTTGATTGCAGGGGAGCTGGACTAGGTGACCTTTGAGGGTTCCTTCCAACTCAAACAATTCTATCATTCTATGAACTTGCTATATAAATCTGAAGCACACCGTCCAAAGCCACAGCAAGACAAGGACTGACTCAGTTACAGCTGCTTTCCAGCAAGTGAGGAGTAGCAGACACAGAACAGCCAAACTGAACAGCCAGGAAACATTGCTAGGACATTGCTTGGAGAGCCAGGAGAGCTTGGACTAGAAGCTGACTTGAAAGAGGTTAGGACTGCTAAGAAGAGAAACAGCTCTTCCCCATACAAATGTGAAGAAAACAGATTTTAAAGTCTTTTACCCCAGTGGACACTCCCAGCCTCTAGAAACAGAGGGGGCAATGAGCTGCTGGGGAAAGAAAACAAATCAAATGGAAGAAAATCCAAATTTAGAGCTAGTTTTGTGCAGACTAGCTAGTTAAAGGAGGTTCAATATTGTCCTTTGTCCCTTTTGCACACTGAGCCATTGTGCACTGGCAGATCTACCTTATCAGTAAAAGATGATGGGGTCTTACCTTTATTACTCTAATTAGTATTAGTTTTTGTGGGTTTTTTACTGATTTTTATCTTGTTCTTCACATCTGATGAGGCTCATTTTTGGGGTTCCCACTGCAGAGGACCATCTCAGCCACACCAGGGTCTTCTCTGCAGAGGTTTTCCTGACAGAGGTCTCAGTAGGTTGAAGTCCCTGCTGCTCTTGATTTGTATATTCCTGTAATCACACACATTCAGAGAGGGTGAATACTAAAACAGAAAGTTAAAATGCTTGGAAGGCTTTGTGCAAAATCCTATTAGATGTCGTTACAATGTTTAAGTATTGAGTGTAATTTTTCCCAGAGGGCTCCCTTACAAATAACACTGGGTGAGCATCACAGTAGAATGCAGTCCATTAATTGCTTTCAGACCCTTTTAGTATTACCATATTTATAAATTAGCAGCAAAATGAGAAAAGGATTAACTCAATGAAAAGAGTAATATCCAGACATGCGTGCAGTCACCAGTTACTACGTTGGAGCAGAGGAGAAAGCAAATTCAGAGTAACTAAGTGCCATCTGGTGGATCAAAAGGCACAGAACAGGAGACACTGACACATGGGAGTCAGTGGTTGGTCAGGCATAGAAAGGATTTGTATGCTGTAGGCATCGTTATTGGTGATAAAAGAAATCATTTTGTTGGTATCAGACATGCACTCGCTTCAGATGACTACAAACACTGCTGCCAAGATTTACAGCCACCCTGTTGCTGTGACTCAAACAAGAAGTCCATAAAACTTTAACCACACTGCTCTCTTGCATCACAGCCATAAATCCTGACTGTTTTATCTCAGACAACACAGACTGGGCACAGAATGCAAAACCGTGCGGAAAGCACTGCTGTACAACAGGGAGCCAACATTGCAGTCTGGGGCTGCAGGAGCAATCTGCCAATGCAGGGCAGGTTCTGCACCAAATAGAGTTTTTTCCCCCTACATTTCTCTCCCACAAGCTGTCGTTGTGCAAGGGATTCTTCTGCTCCTGCCTCTCCATCATTTAATAAACCCTGTGATAAAGTGCTCAGTGCAGGAGCAGCACCACAGCTCCGGTGCCCCAGAGACACACTCCCTCTAGCTGACAAAACTGCTGTTTGTGTTGAGTGTTGCAATTACCTGAGCATAGGGAGGTAGGATTCAATCCATTTTTCTAACAGAACTTTAAACAAGAACTTCTATGAAGAGGTACAAGGACACGGTCTCAGCTGGTTCTCAGCACGTTCCCCCACTCACACCTCACACTTAACGTATCAGCTCTGTGCTCTCCCCTCCCTGCAGGGCAGCTCCGTCTGCTCTGTATGCCACAGACACACTACAGACCAATTCTGCCTAATCTCCCCATTCCCAAAGCCTTTCCTTCATGACATGGATTAGAGATGTTCTTAGAACCACAGTAAACTCGAACCTGCAAGATAGAAAAGAGATATATAATTTACAACTTGGGGAAAGTGTCCATTTAGATTAATGTGATGCTGAAAATAGTGCTTCTCTCCAAATCACTAGATGCCTACTATAACATTCAGTCCAGTTTAATGGAGTGATATTCCAGTTACATGAAGAAACATATCCGTCACCCACTTTCTATGCCATTTGTCTGTAACAGTGATGATTACTTCAAAAATATCTGCCTTCGGTACACTTAAACACTTGGCTAACTTTTGAGACACGTTGTAATGACAAACACAAGGCCATCAGCTATGAAAGAGAAAAAAAGGTGACTTATCTACTGACGCAGATAAATCAGACTGGGAATGGATCCAAGTAGGGGCAGGCTGCCCAGGGAGGTGTGGGGTCAACATCCCTGGAGGTGTTCAAGAACTGTAGAGATTTGGCACTGAGAAACAAGGTTAGTGGGCACGTCAGAGGTAGGTTGATGGTTGGACTTGATGATCTTAGTGGTCTTTTACAACCTTAATGATTCTATGATTCTACAGTAGGGCTTTCAAACCAGCTCAGTGCGTCCTCCCATTTCTTTCTCCAGAGATGGAGGTTCAGTCAGAGAACCTGAGAAGTGAGTCAGCTGAACATCTCCAAGGCAATGAGAAGAGAGCAGAAACGCTCCACAAGCACCTGATGGCTCCTGAATGATGGTGTGGGCAGGCACAGGCATCACTTCAATCCTTGCCCTCCCGTGACCATGGGCAGCATCACCAAATTCATGGTACGTGGCCATCCCTGACAGACCACATTTGCTCTTCCTGCCTGCTACTGACCATAGAGCATTTTAGCAGTGCCTCTCTAAGGGAATGACACCCATAAGTTACTCTGGTGGAGACAACAGTAGGTACTCTTCCATCACCTGGTGACTCAAACATATCTGTAAATATATATACATATACAAGTGTGTGTATCTTTGAGAACTTTTCCTTAAGAGGTTGGTCAAGCTGTCCCTCTCCTCACTACCACTCTGCCTCCCTCTTGGGTCAGGAGAGGAACGACACAGGGAAGGATGTCTCTCACAGGCTGATGCTATTTGACTAAGGTAGCACTTCTGGAAAATAACTGCAGTAAATTAGCACTTTGATGGCTGTATGCGAGCAGTGCTCACAGGGCCCCAGGAGAGCCGAGCTCTGCCCCAGACCAGTGCTCCCCTTTCCTGTTCAGTCTGGACGGTCTCTTAATGGGATTTTCAGACACTGCTGCGAGGGCAATTACCCAATCTGAACTGCACCATTTGCTCCCCAACTGCAGAAGAGCATTAACATATGAAACCAGTTGAACACCATCCTGGTGGAGAGTAATTTTCACAGGTATGATTAAAAGTCACATTGCAGGAGGAAATGAGACCACAAAGGAAGACGCCCCTGTGTGAAGTTTGCTGGCAATGGAGCACAGATGTATTGTTACAGGAAAGTGAGAGCAGGGCTCCTTCTGGCCCAGGTAGCCTACCCTTAGCAGGAACTTTGCACCATTTCCAGGGCCCAATGGATAAGGAAGGAGGAACATCTCTCTGGGTTTCAAAACTTGACGGAGACTGCCACCTACTAACATGAAGCTGAAATGACCAAAACGGTACAGTGTTTCAAGAAAGAAAAATCTAACAGAGAGAGGAAGAAAGGTAGAAGAATGGAACTTGTATGAGGGTTGAAAATGAAAATGATTTTTGTCTTCTGCTGGCTGTGATGGTGAGGTAGGTCACGCTGCCTCACAGGGTTCAATTTTCCCTGTCTGAATCAATAGCTCCCAGCACATCATTCACACTCAGCTGCTTATCTAATTAAGTTAATTATTTTTTCTTTTCTTTCTATTTATGCAATGCCCACAAGTATATGATGTTTTCCTAGAATAAGTCATCCAAAATAGTTTGACACTCTGGGAAGCATACCTGCACTCAGCAGCTGTGTTGTTGAAGCTTTCTCTCCAGCTGCAGTGAGGCACACAGCATTATTTGTTTCCAAACCACGGAGAAGGAAGCAGAAATGTTTTGCTGTGTAACAGGCAACCCCGTCCTGCCCCAGGCCTCAACAACCACTGAACACACTTGCACAGATTCTCTGCAAAACCCGGGAGAAGTTCCTAAAAGTCCAGAGATAGAAATGTCACATCAGATGCTTTAAAACTGTTGACTTTTCTTGAGTCCAGGATTGGTGAGCAACTCTCTCCAGTGTAGGTGCAATAACTGGAGAGCCAGATAACACCATCACAGCCGTCCCATAAGGCTGCTGAGTGTGAACAGTACCCAAGGCTCACCACGCTAACAAAGAAACAGAAATCAGTGCCCATTTCAAGATTTTGGAGACGTTCCACAGGGAGAGAAGCAGCTTTTTCCCATTTTTCTTGGCCAGAAAGGCTGAAGGACAACCAACCCATAAATTAAACAATGCATTAGGCAATGGGCCCAACCCTCCTGTATTCTCCCTGTCAAAAAGCCAAGAGTTCCTGCTTCCCTTGGCACCAGTAACCAGCTTTGATAGAAAGACAGAAAGAAAAACAGAAAGAAAAAGTCACCAGGTGTTAGCAACATTTTTCCTGTCTTCTGACAAGATGCTGGAAGTTGTTTAAAATTTGTTTTTCAACTAAAAACAAAGGAAGATTAGAGGAAACTCCCAAGTTTTCTTTTTGTTCTGGATACGATTCCCCTGGTATAGATGTAGTTCCTTACCATATATCCTAATATATATATATCCTAATGGCCTTTTTAAGGAGGACTTTCTTTCAGTAGAAGTACAGGGCCAGGTATTAACTCCTTTCACATTTTCCAGGGTCCACGTGCAGGCGTTTTTGTACAAAGGCAATCTGAGTCTTCCCAGAAAGGAGAAATCAGCAAGGAGCTCCAAAGCCCAAACTCCCTGAGCAGAGAACCACCTTACCTCTCACCATGGCCATCTCGGAAGAAAATCTCTTGTAAATAAGGGATGTTGCTTTAGCACTTAGTGCTCAGCCCATCTTTTTCTCTGCTGTTACACATTATATACACAGAAAGAGAGTAGGAGCCAGGTATCATTAATCTTAAATCTTTATATCTTCCTGGAACAACTAGTTGACAGCTGCTAAGCTACTGGCAAACTGTCTGCCTTAAGTATTTTTCCCCTTTCCTTTGGCACCATGCCCCTGGCTGCGTTTCAGCTACACTTTGCAGAAGCCATTCAGAACAAAAACTACACACTGCCTCGCGGAGTGCATTCCCCCTCCTATCACGCCTGCAGCTCATTAACAACAACGTGACCAACACACATTTGCATGGATGGGGGAAATTAGCTCTGCTGTGGATCAGATGACTTTCCTGCCCTTGCTGAAGCCTCCAGCACAATGACAAAGCAGTGGAAAACCCAGATTACTTGGACTAACAGCAGGAAATACAAAGGGGAATACACAAAGTCCAAGGATCAGTCAGGATGGGTGTGCACTTCTCTGTTATGTTTCATCCTACCTTTTCACACACAAACTTCCCTCTTTTTTTGCTCAGCTGACATAGGGTTCAATGGCAGCACAAGAGCAGCAGTGCCCACTCCAAACTGCACCAGCTCTACTCTTGAAC
The DNA here is from genome assembly GCA_023055505.1 of Callipepla californica brunnescens. Taxonomy (NCBI): domain Eukaryota; kingdom Metazoa; phylum Chordata; class Aves; order Galliformes; family Odontophoridae; genus Callipepla; species Callipepla californica. Next base: position 14,437,414 of record JALIRH010000013.1, read on the forward strand.
CTCTGATTCCCCCTCCTCCTGTACCACCTTCCTCTGTCATTTGGTAGCACAACCACTGCAAAACAGCACAACGATTTCACAAAGGGGTGGAGGGGGCAGCAGGAATTAAAAACCCAATTCCCATCACACAGCATGGCCTGCATTTGTTCAGTGAAAGGCTTTTGCCAAGGGATTGGATGCTCTGCGCATCCACGGAGCTGACTTCACATAAGATGCAGTCAGTTTCACTGCAGAACCTCACTAGTGAGGCAAAGTGGCAAAGCTGGCAGAGAACGAACTGGTGCCTGGCCTAGGGGTGCAGTCCTTGTAACATCAGGCAGCCCGTACCATCTGCTCATGAAGGGCACCAGGCCCTCATGATGCTTCCTTAGCCAGAAAAAAAAGATGCATAATTATTATGGCTGCACGTGTGAAGTCACAGGGAGCCTGTGAACATGAGTGAGGAGTGGTGAGATAATAAACTAACGAGCAGGATGCCTAGAGGCCACAAGGGAACTGACACAAGGCTTACCTGAGACACCTGTGGTATTGCACAGGTTGTGCAGATCAGAAAATGCCTAAATATAGAATGTAAAGACATACAGAGGGAGCTGAACACGTGCTATTGCTAATAACTGGCTCACTAGTGTGTGCTTATCATATGGATAGAATAATTAACCAATTAAAAACTGTATGGAAGACAAGGGACAGAAGATGCTAACCAACAGGTAAAGGAGTAACTGCAGAACGGAGGAGTGATGGAATGTACCCATACAGAGGGTGAGGTCTGGGTTCTCTGTAGCTGGGACATCGTTGGAAGCCACCTTGCTGCTGATGGCCTTGTGCTGTGATGACCACAAGGAGCTCAACTGATCATGGGTGCAGTGACAGCAAGACACCATGGTCTGGAGGGAGAAATCGACTTGAAACCTGCTTCCAAGTCTTAGCACACTAAATCCATCCATCGTCATCTGCTGCAATAACTCCGTGTATTGGACCAACGGATTTTCTCCATCGGTTTTATCGATTTGGGAAAAATTCTGCTTAGCCACTAGTGGTCGTTGTTGTCCCACGCAGGAACGATTCCTGGAGTTATTGCGAGGAGAGAACACTGACAAATCGTTTCCGCGAGATCATTACACCAGGTACAAACCGGAGCCAAGATTTTAAAGTCAAGCACAAAACGGTGGATCCATTCATCAGGAGATGAGCGGATGCTACGCTTCCCTCTCCTTGTAAATTATATTCAGCGTCAAGGAAAACACAACAGTTTGACAACAGTTAGGTACTGCAATGAATTGGAAACACTGCAGCAAGCCGAGCAGATGCTGCTTTGTTTACGGAGTTCTTGTAAACACTGATTTTGATGCAGCTCCTTTCATCCTGGGTGCATGTTTATCCCTCAACCTAACGACAAGCAATTGCGAAATCACAGGAAGATATGATGCCCTGTTTTGTGGAAGTCGTGTGTGTTTGCTGAGCACTTATTCAAAGCCAGCACTCAAACAAAGCAGATGCTGCTTCCCCAACACACCCCAGACCAAATCTCTGCAGTACATGGAGTTAAAAATTTAGGCCCAGGCTGACAAAGGGACACCACAGGCTTTTAAATGCTCAGCTTCTGGGTATTCAGCTGCTGGAGCAGAACTCACAAATATGAGTGGAGCACTGGGGGGAAGTTGCAAAGCTTATTTCAGTGCTGCACAAAGTTACCCTGGCCACTCTGGGTGCACTGGGCCAGGCAGTGGAAACCATACATCCTTATCTGGATGTCACAAGGCATGCAAAAGGTGACCATGCTGTAATTAATAAGTGGGATGGCACTTAACCAACCGCTGAAAAGCTCAGTACATGTGCACTCTGAGCTGCTCTGACCATTAGGTATAATTTTTGCCAGGATGCAACGCAGCTTTATATGGCTAAACTCTGTCTTTCAGGGGATATTTTAGGCACTTGTGAAGTTGGAGGATGAGATCTTCCTTTGTTTTCCTTCACTCACTACCTGTGCAACCTGATGTAGGGAGCCAGCTTTGGCAGGGGGGTTGGACTTGATGATCTCTCAGGGTCCTTTCCAATCCCTACAATTCTGTGATTCACTTATAGGATCTGCATTTGTTTATGAACGATGGAATGGATCTTTATATTCTAATTTTTCTTCATAAACAAATGTAGATCCTTCAAATGAAGATCTAACTCTAACCTCTCCTCTCCCTCCCAACCCCCTCTCCCCAAAGACAGAGTTTAACCACATTCCTGCCCCAAGTTTTATTCTCCCTTGAGCTGATTCACTCCACAGCCCAACCTCTCCTTCTCCAGACAGCCACACCCAACTGCAGTGTGCCCAGCTGGGACAGAGCCACCTGAAAGGGTCAACCACAGCACCTCCTGATCTCCAACCAAATTACAGATCCCAGACACTTCACATCTGCCCTTTTGCACTTCACACGCAGTGCTGTTCCTAATCCACCTCAGAAGAGAGCCAGCTTTGAAAAATAAATGCAACGGTCTCATTAGGATAAATGCAACTTTTGCATTTTTGCCATTTTTGCATTTTTTTTTCCACTAAGTTCCACATTTATAACAGTGTTATCAAAGCTATTCTATAGGATTAATTCCAATGGCTAGAGGTAAAACAGCCCTAATTGAGCCATTTTCCAAGAAGAAAGGTTAACAAGAAATGAAGATAAAAATTAGGGGAAAAGATGAAGAGAAACTTATTTCACTTGTTCCATTTTTTCTGCATTTTACAGATTATAAATTGAATTGCTGTAAAAATCTCATCTACTGATAAAATGTCAGATTCCCATTTCTCCCCATCTATGATCACTGATCAACACTGCAATGACATCATCCTGTCTGCTCTCTTTCTATGGTTTCCAAAGAGAATTTCTGAACCTAGGAAGATATCACTTCATTTTACAGCTACTTCAGAACGATGAAGATTTTAATTACATACAAATATAGCTACACGTGTGCATAAATATATGCATGGATATTTTCTCTTACACAATTTCCCTTCATGTGGGAAGAAGCTTCAGATGTCACCCATCCATCTCTTCTCTAGGGAAGGAAAGCAGGGGCTTTCTCTAGGACCAGCATGATGTGCTGCCTCCCATCTCAAACGTGCAACAGCCCTCAGCATTTTGCCCAACCCTCTGGTTAAGCAACACATGACACACATCACCCACAGATGCACAGTGAGCAGGATGAACTGACCGAGGCAATCTGGCGGGCAAAGGACTTTAAACAGCCTCACACTACCTCAAGCAATGTGGGAAAAAGAAGGCTGCTAAAAGCCTGATCTGAGATGCGATCTACATTTTGCTGCTGTCATCAGGAGTTTCTCCGTTGACTTTGCTGTGCTTTGAATTAAGCATCAAGCTTATACAATGAGAAATGGAAGAAGAAACTCTGGTTTTGCAGGAGTCTTTACGTCATCCTGTCCATGAAACTCCTGCAAACCTCTCAAAGCAAACTCCTCCTCCCAAACTCCTTCCTCATTCCACTACAGGAAATCGTTCTGAGGCAGCTATTTCCTAAAAAAAAGTTTGTACTCTTCTTCTCTGAACTGTTGTGAAGAAAGGTACTCTGTCCCTCTACAGCTCCATGGCACATCAAACCAAAGGGGCTCACACCACACCTGCAGCAGGACCTGCTCTCTGCACATTCAGTTGCAGCCTGTCCCAAAGGCTGTGTGTGCACTCACTAAGAAAACGTGGGGGAAAAAAAGCCTGGTAAAAAAATTAATTTACTTTAAATCCAGTTCTGCATAATTCCATTTTAGTGCAATCTATATTCAGACAAGCATTTAAATATTCTATTAAAACGGATCCGTCCTCAAATAATGTGGAATCCAGGGAAGTAATAGCTAACATCTCAGTGCTAAGCCTCCATCAGAGTCACTACGGTGCCTTGGTACCCCCTTCATTTCTCTCCAATTCTGGCACCTGTAACCATGGCAACATACACTGAAACCTCTCAAGCAGAACAGAACTGACAATCACAATAACAGCACAAAATACCTGAGGTGGGGAAAAAAAAAGAAGAAAAAAATAAAAAAGGAGAGGAGAGGCACGAGCAGGTAGTTGCTGAAATTAAAAGCTGATGACAAGAAAACAGCTGGAAACAAATGCTGGCACAGATGGCCATGTTCTGCAGGCAGATGGATATGTGCAGACCTGGCCTGCTCTCTCTTATTAGCCACAGAAAGAGAGGTAAAATAAATATTGTTTCAACAAAGAGTAGAAGTGTGAACTTGAAAAAGTTGTTGCAAATAGAAAGCGACTGTATTTGTGCTGTGTGGAGCCCGGCAGTGCTCAGGGTTAGCCCATGGAAAAGCAGTATTTCATCCAAATGTAAACTGTGCCTCAGAGAAACACCATCCAGCAAGAAAGAGAAGTCACCTTTTAAAGTGATTCTAAAAGAATAATTCCATTAGCCTACATCAAAGAAAAGGTTTGAAATGAGCGTGAGTTAATAAACCATATATGTGTAAACGGGGATAACTTCCTAGACATTTAAGGGATCTAATTAGCATTTGAATGCTGTGAAGCAAGAAAGGGAAATGCTATCTTTAAACTGTAACAATCCAAAGTAGAAATGAGATTGACCTGTGTGGGAGAGCCTGGCAGGATGTGGTGCAAGGTTGGCTTAGAAGGTTTATGGGGCTGGAGCTGAAAAACAACAACGCTCAAGGCCTTCATGAGACCTGGGAGGAAGTCATGTAGGTTTTATTCGTCAACCCATGAAGATGAATTGAGTGAACAGAACAAGAGAGGGGCTTACACCAGCTTTCCCACTGCACCCCACTCACCTCACAAGAATTGGGCATCAAAACCTCAGCAAAGCCACAGGGAGAGTCAGCAAGCAAGGCCCTCTGAGGAAAAGGGAAAAAAAAAAAAAAGGGTAAGAACAATAGTATGAGACAAAAGCAAACAATGCTAAATGAGACAGCTGAGTGAAAGAAGCAGTGCATCTGGGGATTTCCCTGCTAAGGAGCCATAACCCCAAAGAAACCAACAGCAGCTATTGCACCGAACCTTGCTTTGAGAGGCATAGCAGTTTGTTTCCTAAGGGCCATCGTAGGCTCTCAAAAGTTGTGTGTTATATTTAGACTGCTACAGCCCAGGCCATCTCCTGCTAGCTGCACTTTTTAACATTTCAGCATCCTCAGAAAACACAAGAACTACTGCAGGAGATACTAGGCAGGATAAATCCAGTTCTTGCATGGGATAGAGTGTCAGCAAATGGGATGCACAGTGGTTGGGGGCTGACCCTGCAGGTGTGTGAATTCACCCAGGAAAGCTTCATGCAGGAGGAGGACAGAGAGCTGTGGTGGCCCTGGGATGTCACTGCTCCGTCCTCAGGTTGATGGTGGCAGAGGGTCTGCACTGTCCTTCTGCTCTAGGCATTCCTTTTGCCTCACTCTTTTACTGATTTGAATCTCAGTGTGCAACAGACTGGCACAGGATTCAATGGAAGCAGATGAAGATTTGGACTTGAAATAGAGAACACTGGAAGCAGAGAAGAGCTGAGATGTGAGAGAGCATTAATGTTCTGAGGAAAGGGTCAGTCTCTTCTTTCTCACTTGCTTCTCAGGGGAAAAATGTAACTGTTGAGCCACAGTGCATGAAAAAGCTGTCATTCACTGTCATGTAGGAAGCACCTTACACTCCTTTCTCTGGGGAATTTCCTCAGTCACTGGATTGTGTAAGAGAGAATATTTTTCCTCTACAATCGTGTCTCATTGACTCCAATTTTCTTCTTTGTCATTCATAAGAGTCTTTATCCTGACCTTCAAGAATGTTTTGAGCTTTCCAACCGATTTCTCTAATGCCTCCAGGTTAATACGGGTTCAGTGGTAGCAGAGTTTAACAGCAGATTTGCAAATAGCAGGCATTCAAAGGCACGGGAAGAGATAGGGAAAAGCAGATAAGTGCAAACCATGGGGCAAAGCCTGCCCCATCCCTACAGCCTCCCCAGATGTGGGAGCTCACATCTGTGAGTCCCCAAACTGCATATCTGTACTCACACTTCATTCAATTCTCTGCTACCCAGAGCAAAACAATATCCCACTAAAGACCTTTTTATTTCAAATACTGTCTCATGGAAAGATAGCCATTACTTTTTAGATTGCTAGGATTTCCACAGTGAAAGCATTTGCATCCAGCATCCCTGTACTTCTGCATTCACTTTCACCTAAAAGCAAAAGTGTGACAAACTTAATGTCTCCAAATGTAAAGCTTTTTTTTCCCACTTTGCACCCTTACAGCTCATTTATTATCATATGGGTTGAAATTGCAGGTTTGACTACTACCATGAATATGTTATTATCCTGGAGTTAAGACATCCTGATCTGGAACTTGCTAATAACCCTTTTCTCATCTGAAAGTACTGCCATCATTAATGTGGCTGGGATTGTCATACTCAGATCAGTGTGCACTCCTTCATATAACTACAGCAGTCGCAGAGGTTGTTCTCATATACACAGTTTTGCTCAGCATGATAAATATACCTGGATTTCTTCTATGCACACATCACAGATCAGGACTTGGCAATGGAAGGGCACTGTGACAATATTACTTCAAACCTACTACTGTTATCTGGCCCGTTCCTGCTGCAGGACTGGTGTAAAGGGCAGGATTAGGGCTTTACAACTGTCCAGCCGTTACCTATCTGCTAGTGGAAAAAGTATATATATTAATCATTATATTTTAAACTCATGCTTTATGATTTCAGAATTAGGGCTGAATCCTATTAGGGAGACAAAAGGCTCCTTGTAGTTGGTACAAGTCTAATAGTGCAATAGATAGGGAGGCTATTATATTTGGCACAATATTTAGAGAAATTAATCCTCAAGCGCAAAAGATTTGAGGGATTAACAGACTGAGTGACAGCTGAGCTCATCCAACCTACATCCCTGGATTGTGCAACAAAACCGTTTGCCTTCAAGTTGAACGCGTTCCTCACTCCTGCCTGAGTCAGCACGATTCCTGCCCATATTGCTCTCAGGTCCTCAGGGGAGATCAACAACCTAATAAATAAATCCTCATTTCATGGCAGTTTGCAAAACTGTCATGCTGTGCTCATTCCTAAGTTTTCATATGTCCTGTCTTGCCTCTGTAAAACAAATAAATAAATAAATAAATAAATAAATAAAATGTATGTATCCTGTACATGACAAGAACAGTCAAGATTTGTTTGGAAGTCATTGGAACTATACATTTCCTATGAGAAATGATGTGTAGGCATCACGCAGACAAGCGTGTCCAACAAGTACCATCCAGTCCCCTCCCTACTTAACCAGCACATGACCCTACCTACTGTTATGCTTTCATACAGCAGAAACACAGCTATTCCCCTGGACTGAAGTGGGGTGGAGAAGAGAAGACATCTCCAGTTCTGTAGTCATGTAGGGAACAGAAGGAAGCAGCCCTGGTCCTGGAAAGAGGAATTGTCATGGTCGAGGCATCGCTAGCAGCGCTCCCTGACTGAGCAGACAGGACCTGGAAGGGACAGAGAGGAGATTTCATGGTTGCCATGGCAGTGGCAGCATGGGGCCATGGCAAGAGGACAAGATATATTCACAGCAAGCTTATTTTTGTAAGCTTTGGAAAAAAAAATCTGTGAAAATAGCTAAAATAAATTTACAATGAATATTTCCGTTGTCTCAGGACTTCGTAGCCAAAGAAACCGTTGAGTGCCAGCACATTAGACAACGTTCAATTTTGCTCTGAGCTGTGCAGCTTTGTAGAAGCCACTGAGGGAGGTTACATGGCTGCATCCAAAAGGATCTTGTAGATCACAGAGCTAAAACACTTCTTGCCTTTGTAGTGTTTGAGGTACTACAGATGGCTGTCACTACCAGTCAGCTACTCCAAGCCACTTTCTTGCACAGATCCATAAGACTCAGAGCTCTGAATCATAAAGCAAATTAGGGTTATTAAGAATAGGCTGCACGTTTCCATGTCGTCACGGTGAGGATACACCTGAGAGCTGTCTTCTCACCAGGCAACATCAACAGCCACAGCACAGTGGGGAGATGGGGAGGAGAGCACCCAGCCCTGACCACTTTCGCTTAATAATCTTCACATCTCTGGGGTGCCCCTGCACTAACAACCTCCCGTATTGTGAGATGTGGGATGACATGGAGAACATGAAGGTGCCTTCAGCCTTTGCCAATACATAAAAACTTCTCTCCATTCCTTAAAATTGTCCTTTAGCCTTAATTAAAATCCTCGTAGCTCACAAGCTTGTTGTTCAAAAGCTGAGATACCCTCTCTGGAATTTCCCCCCACTTTAGTTCACATCACTTCTAAAGGTAGGGTGATCCTTTCATGAACAGAAACATTTCTTTTGCTCATACTGCCAGCATGGTTAAGGCCTTATCAAATCTCTTCCCTACTGTAATATTTCTTTTCAAGGTAGCTTACTAACCCTTACCTGTTTTTCATTTTGACCTGCAAATAGCAAAATAGCATCAACTGTAAAAGATAATTACTCATTTGTGAAAATAAGTGTTATTTTTTCTTTTTTTTATTCTATGGTATGGGCAATACAAATGCCACTCCAAGTCAGGTTGTATTAAGTAGTTTCATGTCACATGACACAGTGTGAATTGACACACGCTGTGCTGTTGTATGAGATCTAGGGTTGCTTGTTTGAAGGGGTTTTTTTCTTTTCTATTTAGGAGAAGATATTAGGTCCTATAGATATTATATGATCTGTTCATTAGCTAAAAAATACATCCAGATTCTGATATTCAGACCAAAAGAAAACCTGAGAATGATGGCTTACATATCCATAGATAGCCAGCACACGCATTACAACAAATAAAAAGGCAACAAACTACGTATCTAAATAAATATAATTACTATAGAAAAATAAAAATTAAACCTCTACACTGCTTCCAAAATTCAACCTACATCAGGCACACAGTACATTTTGCTGCATATTAGTAATTGGCAGCATGCTCTGAAAAGCCTCCTCTGAGTTTCTGCATTTTGTCATTTCTCTATAATTTATGGAAAAAAGAAGGACTGCCAAACAACAGTTTTCACTCTGCCAGTCCCCACCCCAGCCCAGGATTACCAGGTGGCCAGAACTATCAGCCTGTCCCTCACTCAAGATTTGGAAAAGGTAAGGATGGAAGGTCTCATATGACTAAATGGTGAATTCCTTGTTTAAATCACACCTAGGAATATTTACAATAAATATTTGAAATCAGAATACCTCTGCTGATGTTACAAGTTGACTCAGTTCCCTTGTCAGTCAATTAAAATCAATTCAATTCAATTAAAATTCTAATCAAAGCTATTAAGCCCGTGCATACAAACCTCAGCAACATTTGTTTGGTTGATCCAGATTTTCCATGCTTTACTTTCCATGAATCTGGAAAACCTTGATGTAGCTCTCTGTTCCAGTCAAAGCCAGATTACTTTGGTTTGTAAATCAGCATCCTCTCCCCATTTTCCAAACTCCATGGCAGCTTAGATTACTCAACCAATCCACCCCTAAATGGGCTGATTACCTTCAGCAGCACCTGCTCCAGATGCAGTGAGCCTTCCAAGAGGTTTCTTCTCAAAGGGATCTTCTCCTTTGCTACCACCATGTCAGTGAAACGCATTTCTCTACCCTCACAGACCTCCGTTATCATCTTTAATTTCATCCTCAGGCCCCTCCCTACATTCCTCTTCAGATCTTCCCATTGCTCTCCCTAATGGAGGAATGACCGCCTTATGCTTTTCCTGGACAATGAGAAAATATAAAGCTCAAAGTAAAATCCAGCCCAAACCTCTTCCTTTTGCCTAGTATTCCATCAAAGTCATGGATTTTAATATCAAATTCCACAGCACATCCACCTGCTCACTATTAATATTCTGTGACTCTCCAGTGACCCAGTGCTTCCAATTTGTAATGAACCCCCAATACAAAGGAGCCTCAGAAAGCTTTATGATTTCAACACGAAATTTTTGCAGCATTCTGAGGTTTGAGACCCTACAGCTGAAAATGAATCTTTATATATACGTATACGTGTAACCTGCGCTATGCAAAGGGCCTGCACTGTTCCAGCCCTCTCCACTGTATCCCACCTGTTGGATTGTCACAAAGGAGGTTGGGTTGACACGACGTGGCAAACTTCGTGTCAAACTCACAGCCTCCAAAGCTCAGATTTGGAAAATCTGACCTTGCAAAAAAGAAAATTAAAAAAAAAAAAAAAAAGAAAAGAAAGGAAGAAAGAAAAATCAAGAGTTTTTGAGAGTCATTTAGTGTGGTTTCCTGCGCAGATCGTGTACCCGTGTGTGCAAAGCAATGCAACCCCCTACGTTTTGTCAGCAGCACCAGAGTTACATACCCTGAACAATGACTGTGGTCGGGCTGTTGCATTTGCAAGCAAAACACACTCTTACTTTCTCAATATTGGCTCCTTTATCGCGGGCTCTTACAGCTGACAACACAGCAGAGAACTTCATAAAGAAAGTCTCATGATAGCTGTTATTTATTATGCAAATACAGTCTGCCATGGCAACATTGCATCCAGTAGTTTGCTTTATTTGCTCTGGTACATGCATATTCAAATGAAGGCTGCGTACACTGTGCTTACACATTACGAAGATTTTGTTTTCCTTGACACTTACAGGAGAACAAACTGCAATTAATACAGCCTGTTTAAGCAGACAGCACCCAATTAGTTATCATCCATTTTCAGATTGGGACTCCAGACAAAAAAACACGGAGCTGGCTTCGTATTCAAAAGCAAAATACATCCAAACTACAGGTTTTCAAAGACGCATTTAACTCACAATGGCCAGGATACTCGCTTGGCCTTTAATGTGAAATGGAGTGTTAATTTTTCTCTGTCACCTCTTAATTGCTTCCTTATTATACTGTTCAAGCAGTTAATTGCTAGACTGAGTGAAAGAGTGTTTTCAAGGGAAAGGAAATGCCACAGCATGAAAGAAGAAAAAAATAGAAGCAGCGTAATTGGGCCTGATATAACATTAGTTGTGGTATTGCCTTTAATGGTGACTACAAAAATTAATAGGAATAGCTGAACTGTTTTCTGTCGCAAAACAAGACAGGAGACGTGTCGGAAGGTTTGCGTGCAGCAGGATCATGCTCTCAGCAGGTCCATCTATTTGGTGCGTTTATCTACAGAGCGTTTTGTTCAGCTTTATCCCTCTCCACCAGGTGCTTTCCTTACCTGCATGACATGGGCTGCTTCTCAGAATCACGCTTCTCATCGTGCTCGTGGTTGTCTATGCGGCTAAGAGCATCCCAGTGATGCGTTCCGGCCATCTCTACACTGGCTTTACATGGAAGGAACTGGGATGACAGAGGCCATGAGCACAGCCAGCCCATAGCTGATCGGTTCCCCTCTCTTAGCCCAGTACCGCTGATTCCCCTCATCAGAAAGAAAGGCCAGTGCTTGTGCAAGAGCTGTGAGTCAACAGGGAAAAACTTGACTGATGTCATGGAGGGAAAATGGATACTCCAGATGCAAAGGCAAGAATTACAGGCATTTATTTAAACAACAACATGTGATTGCAGGCTCTAATGAGGATCTTTGTGTGACAGTGCTAGAATTCATGATTAGTATTATTTCCTCCATCCTCTAATTTTTATTAGAGAATAGTAATTATTAATGGAGGGAAGGAGCAGAAAAAAAGCAGGCACCAGTGATACTGCCACATGGTAGATGTAAATTTGCACATTAATTCATAAGAAAAGTGAGTTAAATACGAATTTTGAATTAATTTCCTAAATGTAGCTTCCCAGTGGACAAAAGAAAGGAGATGATCCAGTTACTAACTTGTGCTTATTAGCATTCAAACATGCTGATTAACTCATTAGTAAGACTACATTTGAAGTACTCTGTTTTGTTTCCCTCTCTAAGCTGTTGGTCTTCCATTTATTTGTTTATTTGCCAGGAGGAAGAAAAAACACATTTATTTAGGGCTGAGAAGAATGAGTCAACCCCAGCTGAAGAATAATAAGCTTTATTCAACATTAAAATATCCCCTTTCAGTTTGCAGGACTTTTTGAAGTGCTATCATCTGCTGAACTAGGTGGGTGAAAATAAGCAAGTTCCTGATAGGGCTGTAATTTCATCAGAAGAAAATTATGGGCAGCAACTATCAAAGTGAAACTGAGCTTTTTACCAAACACATCTCCAAACTGCACTCCAAAACCACGCTGCTAGTGTCCATCTGAGAGAGTGGCTGGTGAAGCTCTGCATATGTGCTATGCCAGGGGACCAGGGTGCTTCCAATTCTTGTGGCACATTGTCTGCTCTCACAAAGGTGAAGCATTTTATAGCAATCACAGAATCAGTTCCCATTCCCGACCATGTAGAGCCATGATGTTCTTAACTGAGCCATCAGGGAAAAGTTGCAAAATGCTGTAGGCCTTTTTTAGTTATGATTTCATTGTTTATTTTGTACTTTACTGGACCAAATGCCTGAGAATTTGCACAACAATATGTGGCAGCACTCCAAGATTTTCCCTCTTTTTCATACTGTAAATGCTATCTCTTGGCCACTTCCCAGCATCCCCATTGTCTGCAGGTTTATATGGCCTTCCCTTCCACCTGACCCCTATGTCTCACAAGTTTTATTTTATTTCTTCATTCCTACCACTCTTGTGGAACACTCAGTAGATAAGATGCTGAGGAACAGGATAAATTAAATATTCTACCACACATGACACAGACCATCTCTGTCCCCTGCCTAGCCCATAATCTAATCTCTTCCTATTCAAACACAGGAAGAAATTAAAAAGAGTTGCAGCCAATCAAGACCTCTTTTCCATCAGTGTAATTAATGTCTTTGTAATTTAGTCTAAATGCACCTAGAGATCTCATTTTGCATTGCACAGTTTCTGAAACATTTAAATGAAAAGGTTTGCTCTCCAAATAATGCTTAAGTATATGTATACATTACTGCTTATGCAGTATCTTGCTGTTACTACAGGATAGTAACAACCTCTTTACACATTTGTGCAATTTAACAGGACATAAATATGACTTCTGAACAAGCTATAATTAAATTGAACAACTTGATGTCTTATTTTCATAGAAATCCATTTTATTAAATTATCTGTCTGCTTCCATTCTTTTATATTTAGATCTTTACCTAAATCTCTCTCCTTTTTCTCTTTAACTTCCAATTTGCCTTTGTCTAAGGATACTGACAATGTCCTATATAGCCTTGAAATCAATTTAGTGAGACAGTCTCTTTGTACAACAATTTTTCAATCTGTGACATTTGCATTTCTATACCTTTTTTTAATTCACAAAGAATAGCATGTCTTATCCAAAGGAAACGGGGAAACTGAGCTCCAGGAATATTAAATTCTTCTACAAATTGGTCAAACGATTTAAAACGTCCATCCTTAAACAAATCTTTAATACAAATGAACTCTTTTTGTTGCTAGGTTCTAAAGGCTCCATTTTTTAACAAAAGTGGAAGGCCCTCATTATAACACAATGGAGTTAAGGGAGACAATTTCTCATTCCTGCCCATGAATTTATGCACTTTCCCCATATTTTACAGACTGGAAAATAGTTGTTAACATAATCTTTTCCTGTCACACCATTTTAGTGCATATTTTTATGTCTGTACTAACAGGTTCAAGTTCCTTATATATATACATATATCTCCTTCTACAAAATTGTAAATGAAATTACCCTTGTCAGGTCCCTATCACTCAGAGTTGTGATGTGTTAATTCTTCTCTCCCGTTGCAGTTCTTGCAGACTTTCTCCATTTTGTTGCAATAAAGCTTCGATTTAACTACCACATTCTCAAGAAAAGAAATTGTCTGCATTTTGCTTTATCTCAGTTGTGAAGAGCAAAATAACAGTCATTAATACAGGAAGAAAACAGAATATTAGAAGTGTAATTTAAACAGAAGTTTGCGTAAGAGTGTAGAGCATAAGAGATTCTGATTTCATATGATAGCAACATTCACTTAAACCTTCCTATTGCCCCAGAATAGATCCAGGCTTTATAGAAACTGCTGATTTAACCAAGACTAAAAGATCTCTGTATCACACTGAAAAGAGATGTCTCTGCCAGCAGAGAGCTACCGGGCAGCAGAATTACTTAAGAAGAGTTAATCTCAGCTAATATTACTCTGCTAAAACACGGAAGTCTGAGCCAAGCTTTTTCCATAGCTAATGGAGACAGCAGGTGTCCCCCATAGAGCATGTGGGATGAACTCCTCTCTCGAGGTACGTGGCCAATAGTTGAGGAACACCGGATAAGAAGCTCAAAGTGCCAGACTGAGCTGGCTAAGCAAAGTGCAAAACACTTTGTCCCATGGGTTTGCTTCCATCAACAACTCCAGCTCTTCTTCCATGTGTCTGCCTGTTTGGAATATACACCGTCCGGCCATTTCTCAATAAATAAGGTACCTCCTGAGAACAAAAGAACGGCCTTAAGCCCTTCACAGTTGGTAACTGTATATTCACATGTGAATCTCTCAGTTCAGGCTTGTGTAACATTCCTGCTCAGGTTGTCTTCTGGACTCAAAGTTGCCAAAAGATTGTACCTTGTGAATCGCAGCTTTCTAGCTCTTTAGAGCTAGAAATGCAAGGAAATGTCAGCATTTCCATGACAGATGGGAGCTGAAAACACTAACAAGGCAACGGCAAAAACATGGCTGTCAAAGCACTGACGGGAAAAGCAGTGCCTGAAGAAAGTATCCTTTGACACCTTCCTGCCATAACCTCTTCCCCTTCCTACAAATTGAACCACATCATCTCAGCAGAGGGCCAGATTTTAAGAATGCTAATCAGCCAGCAGTGAAGTCAATAGGCACTGGAGGTGCTCAGTGCAATCAGTTAAGAGAGGTCCACGTCCCAGTGAAAACACTGCTCAGCTTCCTCCAGCAGCACTGCCAAATACAGGAGGTGAAAACAGCATGCCTCTTTACATCTTGTTTTCCCTTTCTACTAGTGTTCACATTTTTGAGCACTTCTGAGTTGGAACTGTTCTCGAAGTGAGTGATTGCTTTTTTTGTCTTTTAAGCAGGAGAACTAAGATCTGCAGAATAGCATGACTCCAGGAGCTGAGATGTACGGAAATTACGGGATGATATATAACTCCCAAGTTATATATTGTCACTGGAAAGTTGTCAGATTTTTTTTCCTGGAATTTAGGATAGATTAAAGTGCTTCCTCTTCTGGGAACCCCACCTCTTTCTCAGCGTTAATTTATTACAGACCCCGAGCTACATCATCTCCAGTGTGCCTATGTTCAGAATCTTCATAAACAAAAACAAAACCAGACAAAACCCAAGTCTGATTCTGGAAAAGATCAGCATTTCTCTTTTGAGAAATCTCATCTCATACATTTCCGATTATCCCTTTTTAGTCTAAAAATCTTAAAGAAGCACTTTGCTAACAAATTGGCTGCTGATGTCTATACCTTGCTCTATGCCAGACGTTCAGGCCCAGATATCTCTGGCAATATATGTCTGAGGGTTGGCGAGTTCATGCATGTCAATCAGCAGCAGCAAAACCAACCCCAAACTGGGTTCTAAAACTTGTACTAAGATTCTTTGGGAGCAACTCTGATGATCAGTGTTCTCCAGACTGAAAGAGGAGGCACGGAGAGCAGAGGGTAATATGAAGCTGCTTCAATTTGGCTGTGGGCACAGCACCATCAGCATCAACAACAATTATCAGCACTGGGAGGGAATCTGAGCTTCAAAACAGAAATGCTAAATATGCTGCTCACAGAAAATGATACAAATCAACCACTTAATCACAAAAACAAACAAACAAAAAGTAAAATATCACCTCAGACTGCATCCAGTTATGTTACATACAAAAAATTTAAGTGGGTGAATTTAAGCTGAAGGCAAAACTACTGCACAGTGGGGTCAGCAGAAGACCTTCGTCTCCATCCTTCCACTACACAATAGATCAAAGCAATCTTTGAGATGTTTATCCAGCTTGCTCAAGAAGATTTCCCATGACAAACACACCACAACCTATTTTCTCTGTTTCATCATTTCCCTTTCTTCCTGCTCATTCACTTGCCTTGCCGTATGACTTCCCATAGCCTGTTAGATTTTACTTCCATACTTTAAGTACTCAGTGTAAGCAAACGAAGTACCGAATTCATTCCACTGCTGTTCTGTTAAAGCCACTGGATTTACTTTGGGATTGAATTTGCTCTTCTTATGTGAGAAATGGGGGATTCAGAAAGAGATAAAAGAAGAATGAAAAGAAAAAGTGACCTTGGTGGTCATATTTTCTTTAATCCACTAGGACCACTCCATGAATGCACGTAGCCAGGCCTAAAATAGTGCTTACATTTAAAATCGGGTTGGTGTAAATATAGGTAAGGGCACTAATCAGCCAGGTGGCTACATGTTACCCTGAACACAAGCAATTAAGTACAAGGGCAATTTTCTCCCAGAGGTTAGTTATTTCATAGCCAATTACCCAGGCAGCTTCACCCCACTTTGAACTGTGCATGGAGTAAGAGCCATGTCTGCATCTGGACCTTCAATAGATTCCCTGTAGCTTTAGCCATCAGCCCTATTCATCTTTTTCTAAAGTAGTTACAGCATCCACCTGCCTTTCAGCATTTAACTCCTTCATTTGTAAAGAAGCAAGCAGAACATTTGAACAAAAAGATATTTTTATCTTTATAATAGGCGAGGCAATTTTAGCACTATATGTCTATGGATCTCCGCATTCAGCCTCGTGTAGTATCTTCACAAAATTAGTGAATGCACATTATTAAACATACACACTCTTCAAAGCAGGCCTTTCGAGTGAGAAATCTGTATTGTTTCTTGTTCAGAATATGGCAGGTCCAAAGGAGATTGACTGAATGAACAGGAGGAGAATCCATCCAGCTAACACAAGTTAACTCTGCCATCTATTTATGTAAGGCATTAATAATACAATTAAATCAAATATTAATGGAATCTGCTGAATATCTCTGAAAAGATACATATAATTGGCTGTGTAGATATCTGTGTGCATATAAGTTATTTGTGTTTTATTCCCACAAGACGCTCTGTGCGTTATGTTATGAACACTCAGGCAGAACACGTACAGCTGCACACACCCAACCCACGTGCACGCAGACTGAGGGAGATGAGGTCATTGCAAAAGCAAAGGGTGATGTGGACCCCAGAGGGAGGAATCACTGCCACTGCCAGCTGTGCTCCATCCACAGAGCTGAACTGTAACTGTGGCATGGGGACAGGGCTTTTCTCTCCTGAAATTGCATCCTGCAGGCTACAGCTCAGTGCTGGAGCTAGCAGTGTAGCTCCAATAGTAACCCCATCAGGATACGTGTGTAACCCGACCAGGTTGTGCCCATCCATCACCAACACACAAATCCACGAGTGGCACAGCTCCCTCTGCCAGGTCCCAAGGGTGACACAGGAGAGCACTGAAAAGTTCAGCTCCCACACACTGCAGTGCCCTGGGGCTCACTGGGCACCCCGTGTCCGTGATGTGACACAGAGCTGCCCCAAAGCATCTCCCAGCACTATCCAGGTCAGGCCAGAGGAGAATCAGGGAACAATTTAACAGCTTGGTGATACGCTTTCAAAAGCACTTCCAAACCTCTCAGCTGCCGCTCATTCTGAAAATGTTCCTCTAAATTACAAAGAGGAAAAAGTACGGAGTTATAAAAAAATAAATAAATGAAAGACCCTAACTTCTTTCTCTGAGCTTTGCTTTGCACCCTTTTTGAGAGATTTTAATAATAGTGGGTATCCTTGGCTCTTTTAAAGGAAAAATCCACAGTGTGGAACAACAGCCCAGACCAGCCACACATTCTCCTTCCATAAAGATAAAAGATGCTGGGGAAAAGGCAGCACCCATTGTACTTCACAGTTTCTAGGTTGCCAAGTTCTTGCTAAAAGATGAACATAAAAGCAGAACACAAATAGGATTTTGAACACACACACACAAAAAAAAAGAAAAAATCAGGGGAAAAAAAAAATTGACCGAAGTTTCCATGGAATAAATATCCTTCAGTGAAAAAAATCCATTTTTCAAACCGGCACAGTGGTTCTGCACTGCACTGAGTGTGCTGCAGTTTGACTGCACTAATTCCTATCCCCCTGCCCTCGCTGGGCACCTCTCAGGAACAAACCCCCATTTGAAGCATTATTTATTGGCCGACAGTGGTATCGATCCATATCGGGACATTTCTGTGATTTTTTATGTGCTAATGAACAACATGAAATAAGCATCAAAATGCTACAGTAAGGAGCAAAACAAAAACAAACAAAAAACTCCGACCCAAAACGAATCAAACCCGTGCTGGGAATTAGTTAGGTACCGCTCTGAAAATTAATTCCTGTCCACCACGGCTATTATGCTTCTACAAAATAAATTACCCCCAGATAGTTCAGGTAGAGAACTGTAAAACACGTGCAAGTTCTCCAGTTTATATCTGAAATGCAGCTGCTTCTGGCACGCTGCAGAAATGAAAGTTCAAATTCACTTTTAAATTGTAACCCTCCCGTGCTGCAGACTGAAAAAATATGTTGTATCAAACATCCCCATAAATTAGAGACGTTCCTTTAAAACGTCAAGGAAAGATCCTACTGTGCTTAGGATGTCAGCATAACTCTAAAAATACAGAGTGATGAGGCACGGAGACAATTTATAGCGGAAATCAAGCACGCTTTTCAACTTGCATGCCCAAAATATGTGGTAAATCAAACAGCTCCTTCCCTTCTGAAATTGAACTGCAACTGTATTACCTTCATATAAATTGGCCGAATTATAGTGATATCTGACTGCAGCATTTTGAGACCCTCAGCTGTATTGCTGCATTGGCTTTTTTGGGGTTGTTTTTGATCACTTGGCCGCGGCATTATGGAACTGAGTGCTGCAGTTTTGAAAGCAAACAACGCTGGTTGAAGGCATCGAGTTCGCCATTTGCTTAAAATGGTGTTGGATAGGAATCTCATTTCTTAGTTCGGTTGTGTTAGCCCTCCTGGAGAACAGAGTATTTCCAGGAAAAATCAGTAAGCAAATGCTTTGAGGCTGAGCCTGCAACGAGCTGTGTGAACCCTGCCAGCTCCCTGGGTCTGCATGGAGCCCCATTTGATTAAAAGGGGCCCCGTGCTAACACAGGAATCTCCTTTTACTGATCTCATTGCAGGACCAAGCCTGCAGTATTTCCTGCTGATTAATAACTATTTCTCAAAAGAGCTGCTTTTTTTTTTGTTTTGTTTTTAAACCATCAAAAAAAAAAAAAAGCATTATTTAGACGTTATTTATATATAAAAAATATATATTTTTTATATATTTATATTATATATAAAAAAGAAAAAGAAGGGGAAGGAGACTAAAACATAATGCTCCAACCCAAATTTAGGCAAGATGCGATTTTCATACATAGAAAATTCTTGGAGTTTTCTCAGTCAAAGCAAAAACTTCGCTACATGTCTGTGCTGCAGAGTACTTCAACTGCAAGGTCCTCAGATAAAGAGGTGGGTTATAGAAGAAATCATCAGTCGTATGGTTCCTAGGCTCCAATTTCTTACTTTTTATTTACACAACTCTACCATTCAGCCATTAGAAATCTCAGCCAGGTTTTCAGCAGCTCTTTGTGCTTGCTTCCCTTCCAGACAGAGGGAAGAGGGGACAGCACATTCGTTGGTGCAGATTTTCTCCTTTTAAATCATTTTGAGACCCGACAGCCATTACCAAGCTGTGCCAAGAGTGGGGCCAGGCAAGTGGCTGCGGAGAGAACGCGTCCCTCTCCCTGCGGGAGCTGCGGGGCTCTGCCCACGAGATGGCAGGCTGCGATGCTCTATGCATTTTCCAGCCAGCGCTCAACTGGAAATAGTTTCCCCTCTCAAATGACAGCAGCCCCAGGTAGCGGGGGTGACATTTGCTTTACATTATGATACACACTAATTAATCATTAGCGATCCCAGAAGTATGTCGACTAAAAATGCTTTGCTACGGCTCATCACAGTAGGGGCTTTCAATATTGATACTATTACACACACATATGTTCCACGGCTGGATGTTATATACCCATGGATTTAGTTTTTTAGGCTACAAAATATCTTTTAAGTGCTTCTAATTATTGTTTGATCAAAATCCATATAGTCGGTAATGAACTTAATATCTTGTACTTTATGTGATAAACTCTCGAGGTTAGGTCACCAAATGATTGCTCAACTGGGTGATATAATAGGTCTTTTACAGGCTGCAAAATGGACTGGAACTTTTTGTGGCATAATCCAGGCTTTTCAGACTGGTTGACATTTTTCCCCCTATGTGGTGGTCTCTATGCCAACAGCCTGGGGCCACCTCAGTCCCCCAATAAGGGGATGCCCACCAGCAACCATGGACACAGCCAACGGTGCCTCAGCAAAACGAGGGGAGAGCTGAGAGCACTGTAAGGGGTGATGCCCTGACTGCATTTCAAATGCGATGAAAGCCTCGTGCTGCTTCTCTGAAGACACTGAGATATTTTGATTCATTTCTACTATCAGAACAGGCACGTCTGTGCTGGAAAATCGGAGCTGATGAAGAGTACAGGGAAGTTCACATTAAAAAGGCTGAACGGGTCAGTACTACATCCAAAGGCACAAGCAGCTCTCAGTCCACCTTTGTGTGCCTTCAACCTCAGTGAAAAGCACCCAGCAGACAGCAAAGGAGAGGAGATTTGTGCTTTAGTTTCATGCAAGTATTAGATGAGGTTTTTTTGGAAGAAATGAGCACAAACCTTCTGCCTGAGAACTCCTTCTCAGTGGCTGCAGAGCTGCTGATTTGCCCCCTCCTGCCACTTCTTCATTCCCACACAAAGACAGCCCAAAACCAGGTGTCCCTTACAGATCACTGAGGCACTGGAAGAGGTTGCCCAGAGAGGTGGTGAATGACCCATTCCTGGATACACTCAAGGTCAGGCAGGATGGGGCACCTGATGGAGCTGTAGGTGACCCTGTTCACTGCAAAGAGTTGGACTAGATGAACTTTAAGGGCTCCTTCCAACTCCAATGTTTCTGTGATTCTAAGATCACATCACGACAGCCTTGCTGTCACTAGGTTCATCTTCAGTGCTGTTAAGCAATTAGGCATTCAAGGAGATAGCAGAGTCCTTCCTTGGCAATCAGGCAACGAGTGAAATCACCGATAGTTTAAATGTTCTGCGATCCAAAAACTCCCAAGTGCTAAAACAATTTAAAAAGAAAAATTTCAGTCACAATAGCTTTAGAAACACTCAAATTAATGAGATGGTTTGCTCTGAGGTGGTCCAAAGATCACTGAGCTTTGAAATGATGTTAGAGAAGAGGATATTCCCACAGTGCAAAGTCAGGGTCTGAATGGTCACAGAGGTTTCACCCACCAACTTTTGGGCTTCTACATGTTGAAGTTTTCCACTGCCCCTCCTTTCGGACACTGATCACATTGTAAGTTTCTCTAGGGGTCATCTGCATGGGACGAAAGCTGAACTGTCTTAGAAAAACCTCCTCTAAACATAAAAAATAAAGCCTTTGAATCTGATCGACTTGCAAGATGAATGCTGAAAGGTGAAGGGCACGGGATTTCACAAAGGTTAGGAAGTGAATATTGATGATGCTTCTCCGCAGGGAAGTAAAGCTGAAGCAGCCAATAAACACTTGTTTAGGGATTTTCCTCTAACGTTATACATTACCTGTGTGTCAGAGATCCCAAATGTCAGTCACTTCTACCTCCACTCTGGCTTAGACCCTGGAAATCCTGTTCTAAAGCTGGCAAAACCATTATTGAGCTAATGCATCAGGAAATTAGCTCTGCTCAAGTAATGGAACTATGCTAAAAGCATAGAAAACTAAATAAAAATGATAAAGAAGGAGAGAGAGGTGCAGAAAGACTCCCAGTTCCATGATTTTAGGGCTTGGGGTTTTAGCAGAACTACTAGAAACACTAAACTACTGATACAGCTGGGAGAGTTAAGAAGTACCATTTATTTGACTATTTGCACTTTGAGTTTCACTAATGAGAAACTGAGGGTAATATATAGTGAGCCAGAATTACAGAAATGGAACTTACATATTCAGCCTCTGGATTCCGGAAGAAAAACTTCATATGGGCAGATAGCTTCTGAGCACACCATCAGTTTTCAAGATCTTCGGAAATCTTTGTCTTTCACTCTGACATTGCAACACACCTTTTCTCTCAGAAGGTTGTAGCTACCTGCTCCCACCCACAGCTTTTCCCATACAGAATTTTCTCCAAGTACAGCATGGAGGACCGTCGCACCTTTCCCCTTGTGGCCATGTGCAGGGCCCGCAGCATCCACACAGCTTTGCAGCTTAGTCACGTTGGCATTCAGCCACGTATATTTGCTTGTAATGCTTCTTCATAACCAGCAACCCTCAAGGAAATTTTCTAGTTCAATAACAAAGAAGTTAATATGTCATCCTATTGACCGTGCCATTCCAAAAAACTTTTTATTTCGCTTGGTCATTTGAAATTGAGGAGAAAGCAGTAGTCAAGGAAGAACATTTTCACCATTACATTTGTTGATATTTAAGCCTGTACCCCTCTGTTTAAAAACTTTGGGAACTGAACTTCATTATATCTTCTCTCATGCCAATCAAAATACTTATTTAAAATTCCCTCTTTTCCTGACGTGTTGCAGGTCTGAGAGGCCCTGTGGTAATTTAAACTTCAGCATCTTTTCAACAGCCCTCTGATTTATGTGCTGACCATTTCTGCATTCTAACTGCTTTACACTGAAGCTTGAAAATGTAGCAAGAAAATAAAAAATAAATAAAAAAGAGCACTGACTTCTAGCAGCGGGATAGTATCCCACAAGACGTGCAGATTTTGTTCCCGTCTCACTTGTGAAACAGATGGTGTTTTATGCTTAACACAATCAGTACCATTCTCTATCTGTTGCCTTCTAACCTTCCCCACCTGTGTGAAACCCAGCCAGAGCTTAATGAACATACTTGGAGCTGTCTGGACTGAATTAGTCCCAGTAGGAGTTACCCTTCAGGTACTCCACAGTCTCTCATGGCCGTGTAACTGCAAAGGAATACAAGAAACCTTTACACTGTGGTTAATTAAATAAAGGTTTGCCTCTGCTAAGTGCATTTTTTCCC
The DNA here is from genome assembly GCA_023055505.1 of Callipepla californica brunnescens. Classification (NCBI taxonomy): domain Eukaryota; kingdom Metazoa; phylum Chordata; class Aves; order Galliformes; family Odontophoridae; genus Callipepla; species Callipepla californica. The sequence goes on from JALIRH010000013.1 coordinate 14,460,489, forward strand.
CTTCCAAAAGCAGGTAATGTCTAGTGTGTTGAACTATTTTGGAAGTATTTGCTGCTATCTTGAACATTCTGTGAGACGAGTGGCATGAAAATAGGGTCAGGATGTGATTTTAAGCCAAAATTGTCTTCCATTTTTAAAGCTTTCTTCATTTCCATGTAGAAAATGATGAGAATAATTGTCTTGCAAATATAAGACCTCAGCAAAAGGATTTTTCAAAATTCACTTACAAGACAAGACACTTTGTCTCTAAAATTCATCCCCAACATCTACATTTTCCTCACTTGAAATGCTGCAAAAATTGTCTTTCTGGCAGTAGATTCTTTAAAACGAAGATGAATTTACAACGTGGTTCCTCTGACCACATTGCATGTCCCCAAAGGCAAATTTTAAAAATGTCTCAGAGAAATGCTAGAGTAATTTCCTTCATGTTAATTATCAATTATAGAAAATTGTTGTACCGAAGCAATTCATCAGGCTGGGACTGCCTCTAAAATATCTGTTGCGGGAGCTTTGAGTTTGCTTAAGCACTGAAATTTTTGCTACTGGGTTTCATTCCTGTCTGATGTGTGAGGAAACTCTGTCCACTTTCCAGCCTGAATTTAATTAAACTATTCATAACAAGGGGCAAAATGAGTTTTGCAAAGCTAGTTTTGACCAAGAATTGGATACCATTGGATTGCAATTAAGTGCATGGCCAATCTGTCTCAGGAACCTCCATTAAAAAAACGAACCATCTCAGTTCTCCATCTGTGTACAATTCATTGACGCTATGGTTTAGCCATGGATCCATCCTGTAGTGTAAAGGTGCACACAAGTGAGATAGATGGTCCATTTGTCAACAACACACCAAACAGAATTCCAGGAAACTGAGCCAGGCACTTGGATAAGCCAGAATGGTGATCCAGACAGCTAAAGCGAAGTGCTTATCATCAAGAAGCAGAAGCTGCCTTCTCTCATACCTTTACCAATAAATCTACCACAAGCGGGAAGGCTTGCAAAACTTTTAGTCAAAAGCTTTGCCAGCTCCTTCCCTTGAACAAAGAGAGACAAAACTTATGCCCAAAATAGCAGACAGTGTGTGTCTACCCTTGATGAAAGAAAGTGAGAACTGTATTATCACAATCCAAAAAAATACCATCCTTTTTCAGGGTAGAAGAGTGACACAGGAAGGTCTTTACCAGAGACAAGATAAGCAGGTTTATAGCAAAGAATACTCTGGATTTGCCTCTTCCCTTGGGTTACTCCTCTGTAGTTCCACATTGGCAATGGCTGGAAACCAGAATGGTAAGCAAGGGCTGTCAGAACAGGTCAGAATAGAGCAAGTCAATGGGAAACAGAAGTGAGATGGATGAGACATCCAACCACGGGCAAAAGACATCATGATGATTTCTACAAGAAAGGAAAGAAACAGAGAATTACAGTTCTGATCTCAAACTCCAGGGACATGATATACTACCAATGATAGGGCCTTTCCTACAGGAGACAACTGAGCTTCACTCCTGGACTTAACTCCTTAAATCAACATCTGTCCTTTCTGTTGTCTTGAGTTCATAGTGTAAATGTATGCCTGGATGCCAGAAGCAGATTCTGAGATACAAGTCCCTTTTTCATCCAGACCACCATCTGAACATCCCAGTATTGGTGTCGATCTTGATTAATCAAGCTGGACTCTTTCTACTCCCTTAAGCCAGAGTACACTGCAAGGGCGCTCAGATGGTCCTTCTCTTTCAAAAGCAGCCGTTTGCTATGATAACTGTGTGAAGATACATGAGCTGTTTGTATAGTAATTTCAAATATGACACCTTTCCATATTGAGGCACGTTTGGTGTAGAAAAAGCTGAATAGGACCAGGACTTGGTTACAAGAAAATTGGCTAGGTACAAGGGTGTTATTTAAACTAGCAAACAGGAGAAAACTGAGCATAAAAAACAGAGACAGGCTGTCAGTTATGCATAGGTAACAAGGTATCTAGTTGTAAAGGAGAGGGCAAAAATTACAGCTAGCTTTGCAAGAGGCAGGCATCCCTCCTGGGGTGATGTCCCAGCAACACAACGCAACATCACAAAAGATAGTCAATAAAACAGAGTGCAGCAGTCAAACAAATGCCAGCAACCACTCTTCCCTGCACTTCCATTCAGCTGAACTCCAGGAAGGACTGGACACCCCAGATCAGAACATAGAAGCCACTTCGTTGGAGGGAGGGAAATAGCTAAATGAAAAAGCCTGGCCAACAGTGCAGGAACTTCAGTGAGACAGGCTAGTGAAATGGATTGAAAGGATGAGTGGCTGAGCCACGTATCAGCCCATCCAAAGTATTTGTCACCAACACCCGAAGTCATGTGGCTGGAGATGTTCCTGGTATTTCTAAGAAATCCAGGCTATGCACGAAGGAGACTGTTGTGCCGTAGACTCTGCCCATCCCTGATTCTGTAGTGAGACTGTGTAGTTCTATGAGTGAGGAGTGAATCACGTAAGTGTCATATTCACACTGTGTAAGCTGATGGACATACCCATGATATCAGACTTAATCCTTAGGGTAAGAAGAATAGCTTTTAACTCCAAGAAGCTCACAGTACAGATGGACATATCCTGTCTCCAGGAATGAATAGACCCATAGGAATAATCTACACCAATCCCATATAGAATGTTAGGAAACATAATGTTAGGAGACAGCCTTCTCTGTGAATGAGGGCAACAGTCACTGGGCCGTAGAGCTCTCTGTAGAAATGCACCATTTGGACTGCAATCTGAGAGAACTCTTGGAAGCTATTTCTCTTCCTTAAAAAAAAATAAAATAAAATAAACAAAAACCAAACAAGGTATTCCTCTAGCAGTGAAAATGATATGCAAAACTGAGCTAAAGAAATAACTATAGCTGAATCACTAAATACAAAGGAGCATAGTGTAATTAAGTTCAGTGTCCTTGTGGGAAGGAATGCAACAAAACCTAGCACTGTGACATTAAGCTTTAGAAAGGGAATTAAAAAAAAAAAAAAAAAGAGGAAGCTAGTCAAAAAGGCCCTGAAGTCAGAAGTGAGGAAATTAAAATCCTTCAACTCAGCATGGAGGCTACTTAAGCAACCATAATAGAGTCCCAGAAGGAATGTGTAGCCTTTCAAAGAAACATGGAAGGCAAAAAAAAATAAATAAATAAAATTAGCATGGGAAAACAGCAAGGTTCAAGGGGTTATTTAAGCCAAACAGGTAACATCTAAAAAGTGCAAACTCACCTTAAGAGAAGAAACGTAGCCCATGGAAGGCTCTCCCCATCATGCAGACAGGTTTCAAAAAGCTGTGATGACTAAGAAACGAGATAGGCCTATAAGTGAATTTTAAAATAAAATTAGTGAGGAAAAATTAAGAGGTAACTGAAAAAAATGGCTGCCAGAAGATTTTCAGGGGCAGTAACAGTGAAAAAGATGATTGCAGAAAAAGTAAGCTATTTCTTATCAGCATGGAGCACACCGTGAGGATGCAGGTTGCCTGGAGTGAGGGGAAAGAGGTGGAATTTGGGAGAAATAGAAAGAATACAATCAAGTAATGGAAAATAAACCAATTTATCCCAAAAGACCTCAAGAGCCAGTTGGAATGGTCAGCTGCCCCACAGAATGGTGCATCTGGGCTCTGGTTGCAAGTTATAACTTTACATGGAACAAGTACAGAAAGCAAAAAAAAAAAGAGAAAAAACACTGCACTGAGACTCTCCTCTTATTGAATCAGTAGCAACCAGCACAGATAGCATCCATGGGCCACAGATGCAGGGGAATCATTGTGGTCTGTTGAAAAACAGCCCTCTCTGGTGGTTTCCAAGTGGACTCTATGCTGCTGGCAGAACCTCCATTCGAGGCAACTGCTAGTCAGGAAATAGTTAATCCATTAGAATAGAGGACAACTATATAAGGGATGAAAAAGCATGTCCTCCATCAAGACCTGCTATTTAATGTCCTCATGCTTTGTTCCAACTGATAAATATTGAGTTAGAAGTACATGGAGCTGTCTGGGAGCTTATTCAGACGTACTCCCATTGATGCAAATGAGTTTATTAGGGACTTTTACAGAGAGAATTTGATTTCTACTTCCTAGAACAACCTCTCTTTTATAAATACTCATGGTTATCACTGTACTCAAATGTTGAGTACAAAAATGGCTGTACCAGTTCAGACAAAAGGTCCTTCAGCCCAGTTATTTATCTCCAAGAGCGGTCAAAAACCGATGTTCTACAGAAAGCATAAGTCCAGAATATTCTTCTCCAAGACCATTCTTAGACAATTCCAGTGGCAGAGGTTATGTCTTTAAAATCTCTTGGAGAGTTTTTCTCCCAGTTTTCATAACTCAGTCTGCTTTATTACCTACAGTTCCATTAAGCAAGAGCATAGATATTTAAACAGATCCCCCAAGTGCAAAATATGATCAGAACCAAACCCCAGGCTGTGGTCCAGTCTGGTTAAAGCCAACATCTCTGTACCCTGTGTTTTTATTAGTGTAATCTCTGCTCCACTGTTTGGAAACCAAACTTTTTTTTTTTTTCCCACATTTGCACCACCACTATGTAAATCAGGATTCCAAGAAAACAGGAGGAGACTGCATTGAAGCTATATCACTGTCACAGAACACGATTTATTTTGATGTTACATTATTCTTTTATCAATCACAAAGCCTAAATGTCAACTAATAAACTCACTCTGGCTCACCTAGAGTTAGGAGCAGGGGGAGGTTATTGCAAAACATTGCTGAAACTCTGTTTGTCCAGCGTTATGTTGGCTGACTTCCACAAGGAATGCGTTTAGTTAATTGAAAAGGTTTTGGTTAAAGTTTGCCAGCAAGAGATCATAGAGTTCTAGACAACACATACTGTGAGTATGAACTCCATTCAACCTTTGGAATACCTTTGTGAAGGCAGGAAATTGAAATATTGTGCTATATTGGCAACTAAATGGTCATTTATCATCCATGCTAAGTTTGGAGCACAGTGAAATGATTTGTAAACTCTCAAAGGGCCCTTATTAACAATTACAAGGTGTGTCTATATACATATAGATTATGCATCAAAATACAGTTTCAAGAAAAGTATGAGATTATCAACAGCTGAATCTACCCTCCTATTTGACTAAGATCAAATCTGGACTACGTTCAGAGACACAAGCACTAAATTAAAATACAATAGAGTTAAGACACCTACTGACAAAAGCAAGGAAATTCACAGTTAAAGGGAAAAACATGCCATATGTTCTGCAGTACCTAGAAACAACAGGGAGCATTCAGCTCATCATTAAAGAGGCACCCAGTTGTGCCTAGGTATTGGAGAACATATGGAACACTTCCCTGCTCATGTCTGAATTTCCTTACTATTGTCAGCTTATGGATCAAGCCTGACTTTTTCTTTAAATACAGAGTTCAGGAGATTCTTTAAGAAGTTGTTTAGTTTGCAAAATAGTGTGTCATTTTATGATTATCAGCCCCACTGGTATACATCAGTTATTGCAAGCTTGCTTTCAAGAAGAGTTCAGGATCACTGGAAAGCACGATTTGAAAAGACAAAGCAATGAGTTGTTCCCAGTGTTTCCAAGCAGGTACCAATGCAAAGTTAGAGTTGGACTTCATGTAACTGAAAGACAGCTCTTTCATTTTATACTTCAGCCTTTCCCTTTAAACCTCCTCAAGGTTTTTATTATGACAGCACAGTGAATTAATTGCACTGCAAATATTTATACCACAATTACAAGACTGTAAGAGGCCCCCAGTCAGAACTGCCGTGCGCTGTGCTTAGCACTGTATGTCTATTTATGAGATCCAGAGTACTCAATGATCAAACCAGCCAGAGAACAAAATGGCTATCTCCATTCAAGAGCTAAGGATACAAGAGCTTTGCAGACAGCAAGGGTTTGCAACAAGGTAGAAAATGGCACCACATCCCCTTAAGCAAGAGTAATCTGGGTTTAGGATAGGCTGAACTCTTAGCAGCTTACCTTGAGCAACTTGTTTTGGGCACTTCTGCCTTTATTTAAGATAATAGTGCATCTAAAGCAGATGCAGAGAGATGGCAACCACACCAGCACAGCTTTATCCAGTTGGACACCATCCTCTACAGGAGGAGGTGCTGGGAGCACACAGCTGCTGGAGGCCCGGCACAGTGATGGGCTCCTTCTAATGTCAGCACGAGAGGGCAGCATTGCTCACAGCAGACGTCTGCTTGCACAGGGTAGTGCCTCTTGAAGGGGAAGGGGGCACCAATGTCCCTTGTTCCCAGAGAGGTCCCAGTGGAGACATGGCAAAAACATTTCTTTCAGCAGTTGAGTAGAAATCTATTCTGCCTCAATCTTTAACAACTCTGAGCAGGCCACCTATTCCCTCAGCCTTACAATGTGCTGAGCTCATCACTGCATCACAGTTTCTGTACAACCAACTTTCAATTTTTTCCAACCCTTATGATTCTGTGAACCCTGCCTGTCCAAAGTATGCTTATGATGGCTGTACTTAGAACTCAATCCACACATAAAATGAACCTAGGAATGAGTTTTAAATCAAAGAATGAAACCAACTCAGTCATTCTATTACAGCTCGTTTAGGTTCCCTGTTCAGTCCCTAATTTACCTTCCTTCCCCTCTGGTAGAGCATTAAAATGTTCTTACAATCTGACTGCAATAGCCAATTCCTATTTATGAAAGTAGTTTTAAGCAGGATATTAGGTTAACAAGAAAACGATATACTAAGACAGGAATTATCTGACCATGCCTTCCTCTTTAGGATGGTAAATGTCCCTGGCAAGCTGAACCATCTCAAGTATTTGCAGAAAAGCTGGAGTGGAAGACTTGTAAGGAAAGAACAAAAAGAAAGAGTACAGCACAGAGAGCAGCGTTGTTGCACTTAATTTTCTGTTTCAGCTTGCTCAGCTCTCCTGGGAAGCAATGCCTTTCCCTTTATCAAAGGCTTTAAGAGATGGGATACTCTACAATTCAGATTTCAACAGTCTGCACTGACGTTGGCTAGACAGTTATTAACTTGTCTTCCAGAAATTTGTCCAGACCCTCCATCTGAAGAGGCTGTGGCGCAAACATATCCGTGCTCCCCTTCAGATGCCCTCTGTTGCCCTGAGGATTGGCAGCGGTAGGGCAACTGCTGACATTGCTCTGCCCCATGGGTGCAGGAGAGAAGTGCTACATGAGGCTTTAAAGAGCAAAAGATCCCTTGTATGAGCTGTACCTTCCCCTTAATCTTTTATTACCTTTTATAAGATAAGAAAAGCATGATAATATCCCAAACCCTTGAAGGTTTCCATCCAACTAGTAGCATTTCTGTACCTCTGTGAAATGCCAGGAAATCCGTCTTGAACATCTGCAACACTTCTCGTGACAGCCAGCAATGCACAGACACCTGGGCCAGCATTGGTCCTGCTCAGTAGTTGGACGCACATCCCTCCAGTAGCAAAAGAGCAAATGCCTGGGGACAGGGCTTCAAACACCAACATCACGAATTTGGCAGGTGGGAAAATTCCCTAAGAGCCTTAAAATATTTCTGCACTCTGCTCCAGAAGAGTTTCCAAGGCTGAGGACAAACATAGTGACTTAAAATAGTGCCAGAAGATCCCTGCAACTCTGCCAGTCTATGTAGAGCATGAGGTGGCACGGTACCCTCCCTTCTGCATGGCACCAAGTGAGGAAGGAGATGGTCCTCAGGCAGGGCAGCACAGAAAAGGCAGCTCCCCCCATGTCACCAGTGTTTGCCTTGTACAAGGAATAGGAACAGCCTGCCCCGTCCTAAGCTGCAATTAGTCAGACAGAAGTTATATCAAGTAACAGGGCATAGAAACGCAACCTTGTCTCTGATGAGGTTTTCCAAATCACCAGTCATCTGGAAGGAGCGTGTGCATTCAAGGGTCATAAGTTTAGCAAAGGGTACATTAGTGTGGCAAGGCAATAAACTGCCGTGCACATATGTGCAAATATGAGCTGTGTGGAGATTTGGAATCTTGAAACAGATTCACTACAGACTTAGAACTTCATGAAGGTCAAAAGGGTTATGCTGTCGTTCATAGGCACATTTGTTTTATTAATTGAGTCATAAGTCCTGGCAGACTGCAAATAGATTTCAAAACACTCATCAGCTGCTTTCGATTGCCATAAGAGATCTGAAAACCTGCCAGTAAGTCTGCTTGCAGCCCTTAACAATTTTGGCTAAAAACCTGTTTTAAACTATTAGCAATTGCTTTTTAAAAATAAATAAAGGAGCGTGCAGGGAAGGGGGGGGAGAGGGAGAGGAAGAGTGAAGAGCACCTTTGTTTAGGCAGAGAACAACAGCAACTGATGTGTGATCTTCTAAAGGAGAACAATTCGTTTCCAGTTTCTGGAAGCCAGGCTGTTCTTATGGGCACATGTCAAGATTGTTATTCTGAGCTCACACAGCTTCCTGGAGCTCAGCATTCATCAGCACAACCCATGCACTAAGTTCATACCAAGCTTGCACCCAGGTGCTGACCCGAGCAAGAAACATTCAGAATCAGCTACATCATTCTGGCACCTCTTAAACGGTTTTATGCTGCAATTTGAATTACATTCTCTTCCAACCAAGAATAGGTCTTCCTGCAGGTTTGCCAGATCTTGTAACCCAGTAAAATCAACCAACCAGGTATGCCAGGAGTGCCAGCAGAAGGCGTCCCTCATTTTTAGCACATCTCTTTTCTTGCAGCCCTTGCACACAGCGGTGTGCTGCTCTCTCCCTGACATCACAGAGTGCTGCAGCACAGATAGGTGAGAGGAGAGCACGGCTGCCTTTAGCACGTGAAATGAAGCACCAGGGGCCTTCAGCTATCTGGGCAGAGGTCGCTGGAGGGGTCTGGGGCAGAGCAGAGTGTGCTCAGCTCTGTGTTCCTCACCCAGAAGGCCATCCCACCTTTCAGTAGAACTCTGTAAACAACAATAAAAGATCCAATCATGGGAAATCTCAGTATAAAGCTACCATATAGCTCGAGGGTGCCTCTTGTTAACAACTGTAACACAGGCTACATAAACTGAAACGCTGAAGTGTTTATTTAGCCAAGCACACGGTTACTACCTTGTAAACAGGAAGCAGCCTCAAGCTATCCGCACTGCATCAGCAAGGCCTCTGCTGGGCAGGCCTAAAACAGGGACAGCATTGTCCCAGGGATCCTGCAGGACACCGAACTGTCCTGGATTTCCATCTGGGACATTCATCTTCTTCCAGATATTGTATCAGAGCTGATAAATCCAACTATGCTCCCACTGCTGTCAGCACACAAAATGGGTTCACCCCTTTGCCAGTAGGAAGCACGATGGCTGTTACTGTTGGACTCTACAGCTGGAGTCAGAGCAGATGAACCTCCTGGCCATCAGCTGTAGAATAGCAACTACTCTGGGGATCTCATGAATCTTAAGTGACTCTTATCTAATTTACCACCTCTGCCTTCTATTTCTGTTTCTCTTTCAACAGATCACCTCTCGAGCACTTTTTTCCAATTAATTCTTTTGTCTGCCAGTTATCTTTTCCAATGAAAATGTTTTTACTCTGCGAGTTCAGTTTCTTTTTCATCTGAGCCAGATACATGATCGTTATGCACAGTATGTTTTTTTTTTTTTTAATTTTTGATTCATCCAATTAAAAACTTTTGAATGTTTTGGCATTGTTAATTATCAAATGAATGTCTGCTTCCATAAAAAGCCAGACATCGTTTCTGTATTTATGACTTCTCATAGAGAAATCCATGTGTGGGAAAGCTAAAGAAATGCCTGCACGAGGAGCAACACTTCATCCAGGAAGACAATCCAAGGATGAATTTTTTAGCATGCAGAATTGCTTTCTGCATACATCAGTCAAATGACGTATGGATGTAAGAGTCCACAAATGCTCTTCCACAAATGAGACCACAGCAGTTATTGGGTCAAAAATTGCCTTCCAAAAATTTGTTACATTTGTGTCTAGGGAATAGAATTCATACTTTCAAAATCACCACTAATGGCTCCATGATCCTTCTCGTAATTGATTGACCCAAACCCTCAACAAGCTACGAGGAGATTCCCCTGATCTATTCCTTAGAACCAACAACAGAAAACTCCAAGGGAGGTCTACTGGGGAATGGAGGTATTCTGAGCTATGCGTGTGTCCTTTGCCATTTGGAAAAAGTCATACCCACAGATCAGTATAACCTACTAGACATTTAAACCCTGGTCTAAGCCTACACAAGATTCAAGGATGAAAGTCAGTGCTTGACTCAGGATATTGTATCTAGATGTTGTTCGGCCACTTCACGTTTCTTGATCAACTCATGAGCTCATACTGTGTGAAATAGCACTGCGCTAAAAAACAATGCCTATCCTTTAGCTTCTGGGTTCCCAACCAATTACTCATGCTTCTTAATCAGCTCTCTGGTGACATGAATATGGAAATTCAAGATAGATCATTAGAAAGAATGAAAACAACAAGTACTTAGCTTGGATTCCACTAGGAAAGACCAAAAGAAGGCATGTGCAGCTATCTCTATTCTAAGAAGTATTTGTGAGATTCACGTACTCACATATCTCTGCTAACTTTAAAGGAAGCAGTCCTATTTCCATCTTTTCTTGCTACTGTGTCAGTAATTGTGATCTTACACTGGGACTGTTTGTTCCTATTAAATTAAAATGGTACTTTTCCCATCAAACTGTCAAAAACTATACCCAGCACACTCCATCCTTCAAGTGGAAACATCAGCAGCATGCTGAAGGGCAAAGACCAACACAAAGACATCCTGCTCTTGCAACAAAGAGTAACCAATGCTGTTTGTTACTAGCAAGCTTATCTCGGATCACAGCGTGCTTATTCTGTTCTGTCTATAATAGGGCCCTTAAGTTAATCATTTAGATTTATAGTGGGTTTACATTTTTCAACAGTTCCAGTCAAATTGCTTGCATTTATTTAAAGCTTGCACAGCGTCTTGTATTTACAAATACTGCCATATATTTTAAAGCAAGAGTCACTCCCAATTAGCTGAAGTGTTTAAGAAAATCATCATATATCCTGAATGATGAAAGATCACAGAAGGAGGTCTCCTAATGGATGACAGGTGCAGGAGAGAAAGCATCTAAAAACTATGCACCAAAAACTAAGGAGTCGCAGAGTATCATAATTCACTTAAATTGCACCCAGGTCACAAAGTTAAATAAGACCTTTGGCTCAGAGGGTATTCAAAATTACTTCTCCTTTTACAACAGAAATAAACCCAAGAAAGCACATCTTAAAAATGAGATACCTTAAATCAGCTGTATATGGAGAATAAATGCAAATCAATATTACAATAAATAAATATAAATAAAATAAATGCAAAATTTTAAATGATATTTTTTGCTTTATCTCTGCTTTTGGGGAGCTAATAAAGAACCAGATGAGCTCTAACCATCTCTGCAGCTTTCTAGTTACACTTTCTAGTTACAAGATTACTTTCAACCTCTGGCAATTCTTTAAATGACCATTTCCACAAAAACAACATTGTGTAAAACTGACAGATTAGCCAGATGAAGCTCCCCAAATCAGATTCTCATCTGATCCACACAGTGACCTCTGATTTCTTAGTACTTGCCCCCGTAGTGCTGCACAGACCCAAGGTGGTACTTGCTGGTACTGTGCTGCCAACAGCAAGACACCTTTGTCCCTCAGAGATCACTCACAGTTCAAGAGATTTTAAGCGACAGCAGATTTCTATCTGCAAATGGTCCACATTATTTCCTCAACACATTTTTGAATGTTCATAATTCAAGGATGCTCAAATACTATCTCAGTAACAATGCCAAGAATATGACACCATTATTTTGGGACAAATCTGTATTTAGGCAAGTCAGCTTAGGGACACACGATGCTATTTAGATCATCATGCAAGGAAAATTGAAGATGACCATGCTGAAGAGATTGGAGAAAACCAGAAACAGAGGCCTCTAAGGATACCACAGCTAATCAATGTAGCATAAAGATAAAGACACCATGGCTCAATCAGAAACACATATGCCATAGGCAGACAAATAAAGTGCACATTCGTGTGGAAGCCACAGTGCTGTGATGTGCACAGACATGGTCCACAAAATTGTGTCATGTGCTCATATACAAGCAGAGGTAAAACAAAGGATCAGATTTTTCATCCAGAGACTGGAACTAGGCAGAAAAAAAAGTAGAGGATGTGCACTTAGCCCCTACCAGCATGCAGGTAGGGCTTCTATCAATACATACTCTTATCCAGAGCAATGAGGAGACAAGAGGGAACTCCAGACTCGGTACCAACACCTCATTACAGAACTCCACCACAATGTGCAGTGTAAACCTACCTATGCACCATCTGCACCATACATAAGGCAGATAATTAATCTCTAATCAAGTTTCATATGAGTGTTCACAAAACGTGCAAATGTTATGTGCTCATCCACCCACATTCAAACACGTACATTGCATGAGCAAAAGGAGACTCTATAAGTGTGCTTTTTATTTCCTAAGAGCTGCACCACAAATTCCACAAAGCATTCTTTTTATACAATTTCAGAGTCTCTGTGAAATAAGATAATATTATGAGGAGCCGTAAAGAGTATGAAAAGCCACTGGTAGAAAGAGATACAATTCATTTTTCTAGTAGGGTTCCACTGCAATAGAATCTGTTTTTCATCATAACTCAGTACCAAAGCTGCGACAGCTGCTGATCACACAGAGATAGTGCTATTTCTCAGCATCCTTCCAAAAACCTCAGCATTTCAAAGCAAATTCTCTTTCTTTTCAGAAAAATATCTCTTCTTTTCAGAAAAATAGCCCAACACCTTATACATCACGCAATGCAGCTTCTGCTGTTCCAATTGCAGCACAGACAACATCCAAACTTCTGGGTAACACAGTTCTTACCTCAGTTACTCTGCTTGTGTCACCAAGACTATTTTGGATAAGTTGGGATTTAAACTAAAGCAAAATTTCTCAGTCACACAGATAGATTGGAGCACTAATTTGATGGATTAACACAAGGGAAGGTATGGGCATTAGCTACACTGGCAGCATCATTTCTCTCCTGACCCCAGGATACCTGCCATCAGTCACCCCAATGAGGCAGTTTCATTGCAGGTGGATAATCCCAAGTGGGTTTTACTCAAAGTGCATTTATTACCTCTCCAAAATGAGCCAGGAAGTACATTAAGCCAAATGTGAGGTACACAGATTGTTTCCATTCATCTCTATTCTTTAAGGCATTCTATGTATGTATTTAGAAGAAAAATAAAAGGAAAGGGGAAAGAGGAAAGGGTGATTACAAGCTGGTTAGGAAAGGACTGGCTATCGGGGGAGAAGTAATGGTGTATGGTTCCAGGCTTAACTGAAGGGGTGGAAGGTGCAACCGCTGGGAGGAGCACCAAAGCTGGGTGCCCCTTGAATTATTTTTAGCCTGACATCCTGATTTCTGTTTCAAAAGAAAACAAAAGTAGTGAGTACAATCCTATATGGACAGATATAAAACATAACTGGCTTTTGGGGTCATTATGAGGTTCTGGGGTTTGTTTGTTGTACTAGACTATTGACAATAATTTTCAAGTATGATAATTGTACTGTCTATTCCTAAATAAGAACTGACATGTCATTGCTTTCCAAGTCTGCTAGAAGATCATGGGCACCTCTGCTGCTACTCATTGCTTTCCTTGTGCAGGAGGAGTCACCAGATCACCAATGTCACATCTGCAGAAGATAACCCAGGAGCAGCACAGCAGTAGATCAGAATCACACCAGTCTCAACCTTCAAATTCTATTGCAAATACGACTTACATTAGAGTATGCTAGGAGTTCAATTTATGGTAAGAAAATAAAAGAAAAAAAAGACAACATGAGTTAGGCTGGTAAGCACATCCATAGCAGCATTTTCCAGTCAAACAAGAAAACCCAGTAGAGAAAGTGTTCGAGGTTCCTAATTGTCAATCAATAAGAAGCTGAGAGCAGCATTACATATTATCCTGACCCTGAGAAACACTATTCCCAGTCATTAGAACAAATTCTTCCAGCTTTGCTACGTGGGGTATGCAGAATTGAGGCTTCAGTGGCCACATATCTCCCAACAGTTCTCCCTGGATCTTTGAATCAATTGTGAATGCAGCAGGAACAGCACACTGAAAAATCACTGCACTGACTTCAATACCTAAATAAGGCCAAGAAGCCCAGCTCTGAAAACCTTTGAACTAAATCATAGCAGTGAACTTCAGCCCATACCCAGCTGACATCTGAACCACTGAAAAACTAGTCCAATTACACCCCAGCTCGACAGCAAGACTAGGCAGCTGTAAGAACGTATTAGCCTTTTGCTATCACATCCAAACCATCTGAAGTCACCAGCCCTTATTTCAGAAGAAGGGAGGCAGCACTTCCAGCTTTCAGCAAGTCAAAGAGGCAACTAAAACTTCCACCTTAAAACTAAAGAAGTTTGGGCTTACCTGGGGGTCACCTTTGCTGAAGAGCGAAAATTGCAAGGATAATGCTATGTCACCTACAGGATTTCACAAGGTTTGATGCATCACCAGGAAAGACTCAGTTCAAAAGACGGATTAATGGGTATTATCGGTGGTAGCTACAGCATCAGCCTGCTCACATCTCAGGCGCAAGCCCATCGCCTTGTAAGCTGCCTTTCCACTCAAAGTTAGGATGTAACAGGGTAATGTCAAGAGTTCATCCTTCTGCTGTTTACCAGTTAAATAAGGACTCCCTTTGATTTCATATTACTTAAAGTTCTTGATTAGACTAAACCAAGTTGATTAGAAGCAGATTTCATAAGCGACATCATGCCATTACTGTAGAGACTTAAAGAATAAAATAAATCTGAGAAATCATCTCAGTTTGGCTATTAAGAGACAATCAGCCTGCAGTAACATTTGCAACGTACTTTATTTCTTTGCCTTTAGAGCTGATGTAATCTTTCAAGAGCTGTAAGATTTAGAAAGCCACACAACAGCGCAGTTGTTTTCCTATTAGCGTACCCCATGCCGAGAAAACTGGCAATTATCACCTTTGTGGAATGTGGTCTGCCTGTGTTACATTCGCTTTGACCTCCAGTGTAGGTCAGATGTCACTTTCTGAAGAAGACTGTGGCTATTCTGTCATCCAGATAGAAAATGTTGCCCAGCGCCTTTCAGAAGACCCAGCAGCCTTTTAAAACATCTGCTGTAAAGCAGAGGAATTCCTGCACCCTCTCTGTTGCTGTGTCACTCTACAGCTGGTCACATGAAAGGTCCTGAGGAGTATTCCTACCTCGGGCATTTTCCTGACCCTGCCAGGAGCACTGCAGTCACACTCTGTGCTCGAGTAACCTCACTTCAAACCCACCCATGCACAAACAGTCATCATGTCCACCAAATAATGCCAGCGAAAGCCATCATCAGTCTGTAGGAAATCCTACATCTGCTGGAGTGCAGAGAAGGCCACCACCCGTCCAGCGTCAGTCTTCTTCTTCTCTGCAAAAAAAAAAAACAACAACAAAAAACATAGACACAGTGAAGCTTTGTGCTGTGCTGAAAGCACTCCCATAGGAAAGTTGATTAACGTAATGATATTTATATCATCAGTGAGTTATCTGCAATTCAATCAAAGAGCAATCGAGGTCTGTTTATTAGTTTATTTTCAAAAGGCATTTAGAGATAGGTTGGGTGTTTATTGAATAAAACTAATAAGATTACAAGAATCAAATCTCTGCCTGTCGAAAACAGTGCTTTCTGTGGCACAGAGTGATTTACAACCATTACTGAATTGAAAGGGAGCGAAAAGATGAAAGAAAAACATCAGCAGAAAGGGGGGCAAGAGCGAGTCATTTATTTTTATTTTCTAAAGGGGAATTGCTATCAGAGTGAAAGCTTCACACAGCATCCTGGGATGGCATTATTTCTCACTGCAAACACACACCACACTACTGCCCTCCCCAGACCCCAAAACTGGTTCTAATATTTCCCTTGTTTGGTTTGTAACTTGACCTGCACCTTCAATTCACGTTTTGTTCATGTATACCTTTTATGCTGGATGACTTGACTTGTCTTCAGCACCTCAGCAAGTCAGAAGGGAAGCGTTTTTAAAAGCTGTGGCATTACTCAAGCTGTGAGGTGGGTGACTTAAGAGGAGCAACATCTTAAAACATTCTGCACAGGGGCGAGTAAAAAGTCAATAAGGAAATACCATAGTTAGGCTCTTTTTAACTTGCTGAAAGTGTGAGACAGCAGTTCATTTCCTGATCACTCATGTGGAAATGGTAAAAAATAATTAAGAGCCATGACTAATCACCAAATCAAAGCAAATATTAAATAAGCAAACTTGTTTTCTGTTGTCAAGTTCAGTGTGCAAGTAAGCCGCAGCATTCACAATTTTAGCCTTTCAACCAATTAAGAAGGCTACATTAAAAGAAAAAAAAAGAGTCAGTTTCTGGCTCTATCATGTTAGAACGTCAGCAGCACGAGTTATGGAGCTGCTGGAGCTACGTGGCCAAGACTGGAACAAAATAAGGAATTGCTTTAAATCCAAAATAGTTACTGTACCAAAACAACGATGAAGTATACATGTCCCAGCTACATTTCACAGCTCCTTCTGAGTTGGCCAGTTGTGATGACAGTCGTCCTCAAAAGATGAGCAATTTCACTCTGCCAATAGCCTTGCAATCCCAGGAGGAACTCCACCAAAAGTGCTCCACCACAGTACCTCCAACCTGTTGCTCTCTTCATTCCCCACACGCACCTAAGAAGAGCTGAAAGCTTCATGTGCAAACAGCCTCAGGTTGTTGGTCCTAGAGTTTAGTCTACTCAGTTTCATGAACCATTGCCTTGATTACACATTTCAAGCTCTGAACATTTTCTTGTATGCTATATAGGAAGATAATCTGGGGGGTGAAAATAAAGGGGCACCGTGTTGAGACAAAAAACAACATCCTCCTTACTCTATTGGTGGAGCCTAAACTTAAATTCCCCTATCTTTGATAATATCTGGATTCACAATTCTATTTCCCTCTCCTTCTTCATGTCTGCTTCCAACGTTGGGTAGACACTCAACTACTCCCTTTTCCCTGCCATAACCTGTAGAAGATTTAGTCCCCCTAAGACTGAGGACGATTTAACCCTAAATTCATTCCACCATGGCTAACTATGATTTGGAAATTCTGAGCAGCTGCTGCTGCATTACCACTTCTCAGCACAAAAACTGTTCACTGTATTCTGCAAAGATGCAGAAGTGAATACAGCTCTTGACTTTTAAGAGAAATGCCCCTAGACGTGATCCACGACATACTTCTGGGCCATTTGCACCAAGGGCTAACTCAAGACAAAGATGCTGGGACACCTGGGCACTGCAGCGTTGAGACAACAGTGGGAAAAGAAACATCAGCTTCAGGGGCAATAAGCCTTAAAAAAAACACAGAGCTACTAGGGTGGCCAGGAGGATAAGGTAATGAGAAGAAACACACTAAGGGCTTGCAATTTGCAAAACACATGAACTCCTCCCAGTAATCCCATTTCCTCCCATTGTTTAGAAGAACTTCTAACAGGAGGGCAAGATCTGAAAGGAAAAGAACAGCACGGCAGAAGTCCGCAGTAAGGGTGAGGAGGGCTAGAGTGCAATGAGCACTGCCTTGTGAAACCGAGGGCAGCAAAAGGATTCTAAAATTTGTAAGTGCACACAGGCTGGAAATGAAGCCACTGCAGCTGCACAAAGACCCAGTACCCCAAGGTTGTTGGTTTCCAGTCCCAAAGCATTCACAAAATCCCATTGCTGCAACTTGCATAGATGGGGGCAAGCATTTTTTTTTTTTTACCTTTTATGTGAAAAACATTTCACCTAAAGGTGACTGAACACTGAAGTAGGTTATCTAGAGAAGTTGTGGAGTCTCCATCCTTGGAGATACTCAAAACCTGTTTGGCTACGGCCCTGAGCAACCCATTCCAACTTACGCTGTTTTGAGTAGGAGGGTTGGACTAGATCATAGAATGGTTTGGGTTGGAAGGGACCTCAAGGATCATAAATTTCAAAGCCCCCTTCCATGGGCAGGGCTGCCAACCACTAGATCGAGTACCAAATCATCTCCAGATGTCCCTTCAAACACCAGATATTCTGACAGTTTTATATGCTACTTGAGTAGAACGAAAAGGATGCAATTCACCAAACACCACCTTATTCAGGGACATCTTTTCTGGGACACCACTCATTTTACTGCACATTTGGGAAGTTTTCTGGAACAGCAACAAAAGCTGTCCTTCCAAGCACACAATCAGAAAGCCAGATATTAGCCCAAATCCTTCCTATTGCAAAACTTATTGTCAGCGTGTGCTGGGCAGATGAAATTGTGGAAAGAAATTCTTCTAAATTTGGGGATAAAACTTCCCAATTTCAGATTTGTATCCACTTTTCAGAGTTCAAATGTGGTGAGCATTCATCACCCCAGTAAATCCACACCAGGAGCCAGCTGTGATAGTGAAGAAAATGAGACTCCCATCTTGGAGTTGCCGCTATTCTCATACCTGCTGCTACTGTAAAAAACGCTGACGCTCTGCTCTTTAAAATTTAATAGAAGATATTACTGATCCAAATTTATTATTCCTGGACCAGTTTCTAAGTTGAGAGGTTAGCCAAAGGGTTGGGGGGGAAAGATCTGGAAAGGAAAGGGATAGCGTTGGGGTTTTATGCAAACAGACCTATTCCTGACTTTCAGAAGACTGTTGTTTTTTGTTTTTTTTTTCTCCTCACTGATGATTGATTGGATGTCAGTTTAAAACCAAACTGATGCATTTCAGGCTTTCAGTATGCTTTTGCACACAAGGTCTTCCTAAGTTTCAGAGCTTCAGCACAAGACTAACCTCATCTTCTTCTGTCTGCATCATCTGGCTTTCCTCTAGATGACAAGTCAATCTCTGCTCTTCCTAAGCAGGATTCAGGGCATTTCAGAGTCCCTTGTCTGGGATCCACCTTCCACCATGACCTCTTTCTTTCTGATCACCTGGGTGGCTGAAGAACCAACAAGAAATGGCTTTTAAACAGGATGAGAACTTAAACTACCAGGAGAAAAAAAAAACATTTATTTTCCACTTAAACTGTAGATTTTCACATATAAAAATGGAGTGACGTACAAAGCCTGATACTTTCTGGCTGTTGTGGTTTAATGGTTATTCTTTCAGATCTATCCCTCTCTGACCTGAAATAAACAGCAGATCAACCTATACTGGTTTTTTTTGCAGAATTTCACTTTCAGAACAAAACATTTTGCTAGAAGAAACCAATAATATTACTTGTAAAAAAGCTTTCAATCAAATGTGACCTACTCTGAAAATGTTTTCCCCACATTTTTTTTTTTAATTTCCATAAGGAACGCTGCAAAGAATTACAGGAAAATAATAATTAAAAAAAAAAAAAAAAAAAAAAGAACAGTTTTGCATCAAAAGAAGTTTGAAAACTATATTGTTTAAGTAACAGAAACCTGTTACAGATAGGTAAGATTCTTTTCACATCCTAAGGAATGGGAAGGAAATGAAATGGCAATTTTTTTCACAAAGTCCTATGATATTTTTGAGGAAACCACCCCTATTTCCAAAAACCTCTCATATCTCAGACACGAGAACTGTTACGAATAAGGTAACAGCTGTACTGCAGAGAGATGACTGAGGAAATGACTGAGAGATGACAGAGGAAAATTGGTTGCTCAACTTCAGCTGGATGAGAGGATCTCTCAGTAAGTTGAGACTAGTATTTACTTCTTATTCTGTTCTCTGCATCTTCTCACTTTGAGGAACAGAGACATTCATTCCTGTCATCAGGGTGTCACAAAAGGCCAGAAGAAAGACTATATGGGAAAAAAAAAAAGTAGCAATATTTTGGACTATGTTCCTACGCAGAGAAATTTATATCTAGAAAGTGGGTGAGGATTTTCAGCAACAGCTCATGTCTCACCTCAGCATGTTCCAATAATACTTGCTTAATTTTAAGCACATTGAGTAGCAATTATTACAAAGAAAAATCAGACTGCAGAAATATGCACATGGAAAAGTTTGCTTTAAAAGATTTTAAAGATATTTTGAAGCAGATATTTAAAAACATCCTCATCTGGTTCCAGCCAGCTCCATTGCTTCTGCCAGTGCGTGGCAGCTATAGACCCAGTCCAGGTTCCCACTAATTCATTGTGTGAGCTCTCTGTTTTTGTTAAAGTCAGGTGCAAGAACACGCTTAAATAACTGGTAGATCCATAGGAAAAATGAAAAGAAATATTTCAGCACACTAAAGAAAGTAATGGTCGATGTGTTAATGAATCAATTATATTTCAAAATGGACTTCTGTTTTGTTTTACATTTCCTCCCCTTGTAAATGGCATGCCAACTTCAATACTTCATTCAATAAATGACTATTAAGTGAGTGCAAAGTTACAGGCACGTTGGTCTCTACGACAGGCCATACATAATCACCATAGAAATATATAATTACACCTGTCAACCTCATCTCATGCAATTGATTCAATAACTAACAATGTCAGTAGCAGGCTAAGCTTAGAGGTCTCACTGTGTGAAAATACTCATACATGGCTAAACATCTTGGTATTTAAATTGCCTGTCATACTGCCAAGGTTCCTATATTGTACTTATCTCCACAGCAACAGGCTGGAATGAGTAAAGCACATTTAATAACTGAAAAAAAGTGAATTTATAAGCTGGCAGTTACTTTATGGCTCTTGCAGACAGAGCGTTGTGAAGACAGCTGGAGACAAAGCTGCATCTGAGGAGAGTCTTTCTTCTTCTCTGGGTGGATTGTGTGTATGTATTCACCATGAAATAAAACTAATCATATAAATTTGAAAATTCTTCCTAATTACAAAGTACTGGTGAGGTCAGACCATGCCTGGAAGTGTACACATGTCCAACTTGACAGGAAGTTTAATCTCAACGCACCAGGAACAGCTGTGCAAAAACAGCTTCTTAAAGGCTCCTGAAGGGCTTAATCATGGCATGTTTGTTAATAATAATTATCAATATGATTCAATCCAATATTCTAAATTACTTGCAAGCTATGCCGCACTGAAAGGCCCTAATGTGCCCAAACGCTAACCCCACTGAACTCAATGGCCAAGCTCCCAGAGCCCTGAGCAGCAGCAGGATTTACGTCTACCATGCAGTCTGTGCTAATTGCACATGAAGACAAGAGCAAAGTCTTTGTAGCCTGAACTTTAACAGTGACAGAATAACACCAAACAAACTGGGTCAGGGAGAGGAACTAAGCAGAGATCCATGAGGAGATTAAAGATCAACAGACAACAGGAGCCAATGGGAAAGAGAATCAACTCTTCCTCAGGAAAAAGAACAAAATATCTGGCTGGTAAAATACTGCTGTGTGGAAATGAGGAGATAAAGAAGGGGAAGGACTGCTCCACATGTTAGCAATAGGTAAATCTGGAGGCTTTACCCAACTCTGGAGTGTAAAGTTGACATCACAATGCAAATTCTGTTCACGTTTTCCCTAGGAGCCCTGCGTGAAATTTCTCTTTGAAACGGTTAAATTGCTTTAAAAGTATTCATAAGCTCAAATAATGAAGAGAAAAGGTAAAGAGCATCATTGAAGAAATCCTTCTAGTCCCTAGCATAGTAACAGAACAGGAGTGGGTGCAAATACACAGATATTTAGTTGCTATTAAGTAAGGTACATCTACTACCTTGCTTCCTCTGCAGGCCTGCCTGGCTTTACTTTCTCTGATGTCTGCTCTCTAGGCCTCTTCATTCCTCCTATGAGTTTTGGCTGAGTTTGGTAATATTTCTTAGGCTCACTCAATGTCATCATGAACTGAAATCTTTAGAAGTGAATAGGAGCGACTCTAAAGTCATCACAGGAGGAAAAAAGAAAAAGAAAAAAGGAAGAAAAGGCAGTGACTGTTTTCATAAGCAATGGTTGCCATGGGTTTTGCAGTCAAATGCTCAGGATAAGCATGCCATTAGAGAAGGATGAGTCAGTACAGCCACACTTGTTGCTGCATGGTTTGATATTGAGTGAATACAGCACAGGGGCAGAGAGCAGAAAATAAAGCCAGTGAATATGAAACTCAGGAAAGTAGAAAAACAAAACAAAAACAGAGACAGCATCTTTATAAGAAGGTCATCACTGTCAACCCAATGAATTTCCCTCCAAACACAGAAAAAAGGGAACATAATCTGTAGCAGGGTCTGTTGTGATAGGACATGAGATAATGATTTCAGATTAAAAGAGGGAAAACTTAGTCTGGACATACGGAAGAAGGTGTTGTTTTTTTTACTAAGGGTGGTGAGGTACTGGCACAGGTTGCCCAGAGATATGGTGGTGCCCCATGCATAGAGACAACCAAGGTCAGGCTGGACAGGGCTCTGAGCACCTGATGGAGCTGTGGGTCAGTACCCGGGAGTTGGACTACATGCCTCTAATTGCCCCTTCCAACTCAAAATATTCTATGATTGACCTGGCCAGGCCCTTATTCTGCTGACTTACCCCAGGCCGAGCAAAGGACCCATGGCCTGCTGAGAGATGGCAGACATGGAGCTTCACAACAGAGCCAAGCTCTTCCTGACAGGCAGGGCAAATTTCTCATTGAAGTAACTGTGTCCAACTTGCTTCTCCCCTGTCTTTGACAGAAATATCACTTTGGTTAGTTAAAAAAAAAAAAAAAAAAAACAAAAAAAAACTGGTGGCTGTGCATACATAAGGAGGTAGGGACATTGATTTTCAGGTAGCATAAATCCTTATTTTGACAGAAAAGGCACAACACTGACCTTCACCACTGTGAAGTAAGCCTATAAACAGACACGTGTCTCAGAAATAGGTGCTCGTTTGCATCTCTGGTTTCCAGGGCAGATACAATTGCAGTCACACAACTGGCCAAGCATTCTTGGAGCTGCTCCAGAACATCAATCCACTTTCAAGCCTATCCTTAGAGAGCTCAGCTGGCCAGAAGTGTTCCCAAAGGATATATTTCCTATATCCTTTCAAAGCGGAGCAGACAGAATAAGTCTCTGCTCAAATAATTTCACAGGGTCTTTATATTCATTGCAGTTCTTAAGGAACAGGAAGGGTGTCTCAGTTCTATGAGTGTTTCATAATGTACACGATCCCCAGAACGGTGCTCAAAACGCTTTCCATCCACATACAGCTATCTCTGCCCCTTCATCGTGACAATACCCCAAAGCAGGGACAATTCATAAAGCCTTTATAATATTTAAAGTCAGTATTTGCAAGCAAAGATCTGAAACTGTGTGAGAATCAACTTAGTTTATTTTTGTTCCTGTTAATTAGGCTCATTTCTCCCTTGCAGCCAAAATAGAGTAAAATATATTGTTCTTTCATAAACGACAAAAATGTCAAGCTACAAAAGTTCAAAATAATGATTATTAGAATCCCTTTCAAGTGAAACATTATTCCGCAGATAATTACATATTTTAAATACTGTTCGCAGAGCAATTTGAGCTCCTAAGCGAATAGCTGAATGAAGCAAAACCCAGAGCTCCCCCTGAACAGAAAGCACCGCTCAAGAGCAGTGGGACTGGAGCAGGGGTTGAGGGCAGGCAGTATGTCAGAATGGTGGTGTGATTGCCAGGAGCACAAGGGCAGGCTACGTCAACCAAGGGACCACTACCTGCAGCTGAATTCCCAAACCACAGACAAGGCCTAATTCAACTCCCATCGATGTCAATAAAATAAAAACCTCCCCTTGATTACAGCAGCACTTGGATGAGGTCCATACTGCTGTTTACTAGAAGCCAGATACATGCTCTGATTAGTTTTTATAGTGTTACACATTAGATTCCTATTCACTCCATCACTTGCCATCAAGCAAGAAATTCTGATCGCACAGACCTCTATTTGCATTCTTGATTGGCACAAGGAGAGCTGGAGAGAAAGGTCTGAATATGCATTACGCAGAGCAGTAGTGCACAAAACCTGCAGGATGCAGCGAGGCAATCAGGCAGCATAAAGAAATTGAAATGGAATTCCTTGGGGAAAGGGATCATTAAGTGCTTAACTAGCATCACTCCGTTATATCTGTTTTAGTGATGTTGGCATAATTTTAATTGTTGCCGTCCAATCTGTTGTGATAGCTTTAGAGTTATCAAGATGCTAAATATTTGATGGTGACATTTGAACAATGACAAAGATTAGCTGCAAAGCCCTCTGCCCAGTAGCCCAATGGCTGCAAATAGACAAAAAGAAGGATCAATTTTCAGCGTGGAACAAAGACAAGACAAAAAGATCAACACAATTAAATATTAAACGGAAGTAATTACACAGACAGCTAACTAATAACTCAAACAGTCCATATTTTATTACGCATTCCAACCAAACCATTAAAATTGTACAATATTCTGAATGTTCTTGCCATATCCCGATCCACAGTATGCTTCCTCCTAACACTTACATGGAGCCAAAGGAAATATGCAGGACAGGGGGATCCAACTTTATGATAAAATGACAAAGTGTGGCTGTTCCTACTGAGAAGTCTCAAAGTTTCAGAGTCCATACAATGCTAACAGATAGCCAGCTGCAGCTCCAACCCAATTTAAGGAGCTCAGTAAAGATATGACATTCTTGGCAATTTTTGGCCTCAGCCTGACATCTGCTAAGTAGATCACAGACCCATGTTTTTGAAAGAGCAGTGTAAGGGTTGTGGAATCAGTGGATGCTCAGCTTCAAACACCACAGAAGATCTGAGCTCTGCTGATTTATACAGGCTCATTCACTCATTTTAAAATCACACACCTGCTAGGAATGTTTGCTGAATCAGGGCCATCAGGGTTATTTGCAAGTGATCCATAATTAAATGCAAACCAGTGCTCCCAGAAGAACAGTAGCAAGTAATAAAGGCAAAGCCAAACATTACCCTGAACAGTAGAGGCAAAGGAAATAGTTATTGCTACGTGAAATATGGCAGCACTTGGGTTTAATATGCTGGTACAAAAAGCTTGCAAAAGCTTTGTAACACAGGCCTGAGGCTTCCACCTGGACAAGGAAAGATTCAGCCTGAGATCTGATGTGTTTCCAGCTTCTCTGGGAAAGCTCAGAACCTTACAGCGTTCAGTGTGTGATTCATCAAATGATACAACCATATAAAATGGACTGTTTAAGACCCTGCAAGGCTCAAGCAGACAGAGCCCTGCAAGCTCAGGACAACACCAAGGCACCAGAGGATCCGTATGCCAAACTCACCCAGGTCACACGCTGCCCTTCGTGGTCTGCATCAACTAAAGATGTACAACTTCTGTGTGGGCTCTCAAAGGAAGTGGCAATGGACAGCTAAAAGGGACCTACTCTCTGTTTGGTCATTTGGCTTCAACTTCACTTCTGATAGTGGAAACTCAGAAGCTGCCAGCTCAGCACTCATCAGAAGAGAGGGTTTCCAACCCATAGCGATGTTTTCAGTGCATGTTTCCTGCCAACTTGAAAACAGGAATCACAAAGGTCCTGCTGAACTATGAATGAGGCAAGGGCAAAGGTTCAGGGCAAGCTGCTGGTCCACGCATCCCCTGTGATTCTTAAAGGAAAATCTCTTCTATATAGCAATTGCTGCAGCTACCAGCCTTCCTTCAGATAGACCCCCAGAATAACATCAAGGTATTTTACCCTGGAAATAAGGGCTTGTTCCTCTGACTGATACTACCCCTCTACTGGTGATGGGGCCTCTGACACAAGATGCTAATGCTACAGAGGCTGTCGCTAAGCATTTCTCTTTTCTTTCCAATCTCAAGCAGAGATGTTACTTTCTTTCATTGTCAAAGGTCAAAGTTCTGAACCTGCTGCAAAAAGGGAGCAAGACAGAATGCTGAGTTAGTCGATGCTAAATTCATCTGTGACGTAATGTTTTTTTTCTCAGCTTGCTGTGGCTGTATTCAGGAAACTTATGAGAAGAACATTCAGGTAATCTCACAGTCACTGAGGAAGAGCACTGGACCAATCCCAAAACATCAACTAGTGCCTGACTTACAGGATTAGTGACAGGAGTGGCTGCTATAGCCACTTCCTCTGCTATCACGAAAGTAGTGGTTGCCAGTTTTCCTCCATAACACATGCTAAACTCATTACTTCTGAATAATTTTATTCCAAAAGGTAGCAAGGAATCATAGGCAAACATAACAGAACACAGTTTTAGAGTAGAAGAAGGATATTTTAAAGATTAGACTGAGTGGAGAAGAGGACTCCATACTGACAGACAGAGGAGAAAATGAATTAGTAACAGGGCATCTTCCTTCATGCATCTACAGCAGTTCTGTGGGTGCAGTGAGCTAGTAACACCAGTATCCTGATGCCACACAACACTTCCTCCAACACTGTTGTGCACGTTTGGAGTATTTCTCCTCTTTACTAAAGGCAGAAACTCAATAATCCAACGGAACCATCCAACGGAACCTCAGGTAAGGGGTCTAAAGACCAGAGGCTTGGGAACCTACACATAGGAAAGAAAGCTCAGACTTCTGAAAGAAGAGGAATTTATGCTGAGCTCCTGCAAATCCCTGTAGAGAGGGCCTGCATCTAGACGGTGCAACCCGTGAAGAAGAAACAAAGTGGAGAGGGTGAGGGAGGACATAGCACTACCATTATCTCAGTGACTCTCAGAGCAAGCTCTGACTGTGCCAAACACTTACGTGCAACCTGCCTGACCTTTGCTGACACATCACTCCCTGGTGATGGCAAGGAGAGCACACAGACCACGCAGAAGATCACACCACACCTCCAGATAAGAGGTGCAACATTTACTTCTGATCTGCATCAACAGGAATGACTCAGGACACAAAGCTGCTTCTTCAATGCCTGGGTAATTTAGAAGCTTTTTCTTGAATTACATTTCTTAGAACAATTTTGCAGCTACTCCAAATCACAAACACTTCAGCCAAGTCTCAAGAGTGCCATTCAAAAAATGAAGCCTCTTTAATCTTTTCAGTAGGAAAATCAACTTAAGTGGATAACTATTCTTCGTCATTTGAAGCTCAAACTGGTAAATACTAGTCTCACAAGAAAACTTCTGAGCAAAATATTAGCTAGAAAGAAAAAAAACAACAAGAGTGAATTTCTCCAGCCTTCATGTTAAAAGTCTGCAACATTTAGAAGATTAAAAAGATTCGCTATATTATTTTTGGCTAAAGAAAAACAGCATTGTCCCTATTAGACATTTCAATTTGCTTGAAATAATTGTGCCTCAGTAGCTTACAAAGGAGTGATGACATACAATGTGACAATTGTATTACTTATTACCCTTGACATCACTTCAGTACGGGTCACTCTAGTTAAATATTTCATTTGTTATAATGTCCATCTTCATCAAGCTATTGTTGAAGCAATCTGAAAATCTTAAAACATTTGTTTCTTTGTCTTGCAAAAGAGGGCCCTGTTCATTTGTTCCCTTTAATACCTAGCAAATTGCTGCAGCAATTCACAAAACCCTCAAAAGAAAAGGACGTGCAAGAGAAGTTCAAAGTACTTCATTGAAAACATCCTTTTCTCACTTTTTCACTCTCTTCCCCTGTTAAACACCGAGTCCAGCTCTGTCAGAGATGCACAGATGCTTTATTGACACTATCCTCCTAAATATAATTTTTGGGTGAACGAGACAAAGAACACCTAACACTTAAATGTTCTTTACAATTTCATTTATTAAGCAATTCTGCAATGTAAAAGTTTGACTACACAGTAAAAAAAAATATATATTGCATTCTTATTTCTCCATTCTTGTATTTCTCAATATATATTTCATGCATTACAGATGCATCATCCTTCTTATATTTATTTATTTTTAATTCTATTCCTTGAATTACAACCACCATTGAAGAGAGCACAGCACTAAGCTTTGGAATCTACAATCTACATACAAACCTTCACCACAGATGTAGGTTTACAGCCTGTTCAGACTATGAAAAGCTGTAAATTATGACTTCTAGTAAGAAAATAGTGCTACTTCATAACCAATATCAGCAACAGTGATAGCACTTTCTCAGCTAGACTACTATGCATAAGGTTATTTGGGGACTTGAAGGTACAGGGGTTAAGTGCATTTATTCCCACTGTGGTCCTATTTGATACTTTGGCTGCCCCAGAGGAGAGACTGTGGTTTCCTAACAGTAATTCTCCTTTCACATGTGAAACGGATAAAATCACATTTTCTGCCTCCTGATGTTTCTCCATGAAAAGGAACATAGGTTGTAACAAATGAATAATATATTATATTAGTATATAATGTATAATAAATCCCAACACCAAGCGAAGGAAGACATTTTTCAACTCTTCTGAATATTTCTGGTTCCTGCCTTTCTATGATGGGACATTAGAGAGGAAGTATGTGAAATTTCTGGATATTCAAGAGAGTGAGCTGGGAAGAGTGGAATCTTCCTCACTGGGCTGGCAAACTCAAAGTACCCTGGGTTAGAGCTGTGACAAGACTGGTGTGGATTTTCTTTAAACCACTATTTGCTAAGTGTAGTCAAAAGCTACCTTCTTTCTCTTCATTCCCACTTTGATTTGGGTTTCTATTTACAGAAGGGGAAGGGATTGGAAGCATTAAAAGGAATTTTTCACTGCAATGGCTCCCCACCCATACCTGTGTAGGTGCCTTCAAACCAGCAGAACAAGCTCAAGAGTACACCTCTGTAGCAACAAAGCAACAAGTCCAAAGCAACATAGGATCCTGCCATGAAATTGTGAGCAAGGTTAGTGTCTGCACCAGAATCT
The DNA here is from genome assembly GCA_023055505.1 of Callipepla californica brunnescens. Taxonomy (NCBI): domain Eukaryota; kingdom Metazoa; phylum Chordata; class Aves; order Galliformes; family Odontophoridae; genus Callipepla; species Callipepla californica. Next base: position 14,489,157 of record JALIRH010000013.1, read on the forward strand.
GACTCCTACAAAATCTGAATTCACCCCTATTACTTTTTCTATTACATGGGGAAAATTCTATGGAGTATTTTGAGACTTAAGGATGAAAAGAATTATTAGAAATCCACTGCATTAATATTTATTAGTTACTTTTGTTAATAGCGCTATGTACCTTCATATGGTAACTATTCCTGCATCTCACATCAGCATGAAATGAGCTACAGCATGGAAATGTCGTTGTGCAGATCTCAGCACAAGCAGGCTGACCTCAGTTCTCAAGAATTAATGCACAGCTTTAAAGCAAGTCAGACCTGAAGCATATATTACTTCATAGGTTTCTCTGTAAAATAACCTATCCCTCTTTGAGGCATGGTTTAAAGACAGAGCCCACAGGACATAAATCACAGCTGCTAAAAATACAAACCCCTTAAGGACATCACTCCTTAATGACAGCAGAAATCTTCACAGGCAAAGGCACCTGCCCCAGTGACATAGAATAATCACCTCCTCAAAAGCACGTGTTGGATGCCTGCTGGAGTTAGCAAGTTCAGAGTGCCAAGTTTTCCTTTGGAAGAGAAGACAAGGTACAATGCAAACCAAAAATCCGTATTTCCTCTCAAGAAATATAACTACTTCTCATAATGGTGAAGTACATCATTTTTAAAAGGGAGGTGCAAGGGTGCATTAAGGTTTTACACACAACAGCCTGGAAAAGGCCTCTCCATTCTTGTACCCCTATTATCAAAGCAATCAAACCTGTACTATTAGAATCAGCTGCTTAACAATCGACCTCACTTGTTTTACCTTCTTGTCACTTGTAAGAGATGGATTTGGAACATTAATTGTGAGTAATAGATCTTCCTATAAGTTTCTTTTAATGATACTCCACCTCATCAGCTTTTTGTAGCACTGACATTGCAATGTTGATTGCAGTATCAATACTTTTGATCTAAAGTTCATTTTCTTTTCTACCTAAGTAACAGTGCCAAATTACACGAACCCCCTTTCTTTGGTCAACCAGATTTCCCAGCTGGCATGGAAAACGTTAAACCATTACAACAGAGTTTCAATCCAAATCTTAAGAAAACATCTGGAGTTTATCCCATTTAGAAAACAGAGAACTGTATCTGGCTTCACTCTTTTGATGAGCTGGAAACACATCCCTTCAAAGTGTTCCTTTCCTTATCCCATACACATTCTACTGGACACTCAAATAATTTTTACAGAGAATAATCCATGTAAAGCCATAGGAGAGGGTCATGCAGCAGAAAGAGCAAAGTTCAAAGAAGTCCCCTATTGATATACGTATTATCTTACCAAAACATTATCTAACCACAAAAGGCTCACCTCGCAGAATCATTAAGGTAGGAAAGAAGCTCTAAGATCACCTTGTCCAACTGTCCACCTACAACCAGCACTGGCCACTAAACCCTGTCCCTAAGAACAACATCTACACGTTTCTTGAATGAGTAGTTGATAATGCCAGAATCAATAAAACCATTACTATAAGAATTGGACAACACATGGTGAAAACCACACAGCACATTTGGCTCCAGCATTTTCCTCCCCTCCAAAGCACCTTGGGTTACACTGGGCTCAGCTCTGCAGAGGCTGAAGCTTAGATTCACCTTTGAGCCACAGCTTTCCAAGCTCACTAATGCTCCAGAAAACTACTGCTGATATCTTCCATGTGCCTGAGTGAAACGCATTTAAGGCTAAGGGCAAAGGCTTCTTCTCTGGTCTACATGCACAGATAGGCAGCCTTTTCTGCTACCTACTGGTCTTAGCTTTACTGTTGTTCCTAAAATAACTGCTCCGTGTGCCACTGTGCCAGTGGGTGCCAGCAGAACTCCACCACCTTCACAGGGACACAGAGGACTCCTGGGGATTTAGTCCACAATGCAGATTATTGCCAGTCCAGAACAAAGTATCCTCCCAGGCTCTTGCAGAGGGTACCAGTACATCATGCCCAAAAGCCAAGGATGCTAAGTTTATGAAGCACTTAATGGCTTTAAAATTTCCCTCTCTCATCTCCCTTTACCAGGAAGGCCTTGTATTCCAAAATAATTATCCAATTCAAGAAGAAAAAAAAAATCTGCATCATCTGCAGAGAAGAGAATTTGATATGGAGCCAGTTTATCCACAGGTAAGGCTGAGCCACTGCAAAAGCTCATAATAAGTGGAGCCCAACAGCTCTGACAATGAAAGGTATAAAGCTGAAAGGGAAGCTATCTATAATACCTAGCTTGGACCATGAAATGACATTCTCTTCCCTACCAATTTTCCCACCCATTTGGCAAATGCTGTCCTTGCTGCGTTATCATGTATTCAGAGGCACATCAAAATTGTTTTTGTCATATGTTTGGGTGGTTTTGTCTGGTATTTATCTGGTTTTGCATTTTTGCAATTAAAATCCTGATATCAAAAGCTGTCTTCACACAAAGTGCGTCAGAGATAACAAAGTTAATCCAAAACCACTGCATAAAGCAAACCAAAAAAATAAAAGAATGCTGTATTTTCATGTCACAGCTGGAAGTTAAAAAGATATTGAGAAAGCTTAGGAAAACATAAATAAAGATAAGAACAGTCATCTAAAGTCTTAGGCCTGTTGGAAATACCCTTAAGACATTATTAAAATATTCTGGTTAATGGGAAACCATCAGGTTTTACCCAAGAGCAGCACTAATCCTGGCACATCACTTGCCTTCAGCTATCCCATAGGACATTCCTCCAGTGCACAGAGCCAGCATATACAAAGATATCCTTTCGAAACGCTAGCCAGGTCCCAGAAGCAGTCAAATTATCTTGTCAGCAGGGCTTCCCCACTTGGGTGCAATATCACACTGACAAAGCACTCATGCTCCAGAATCCCATTCTTGTCTGATTGCCATCATTTCAGAAATCTCTGCAATACGCTCCTGGAAGGGCTTGCATATAAAGCAAATAGAACTGAGCCTTGGATGGGGAATTGTCCCAGAAAGCATCCATGCTAGACATTGCACAATCCGGAACCAGATGCCTCTCAAAAATGTTCTCCTACTGGCTCAATCCACCTAATTTCCATATCTCATTTAAGATCCCACGCTTCCTGCATAGCCTATAGAACAAGGCAGATGCTTTTCTGATATTTCAGGGACTTTATCTGCTTTGTGGAAGCTTCCCTGCAGACTGCTGAATACCCATAGGTATTTAAAAGTAGACTTCGTCCCCATTTAATACTGGCTAAGGATGGAAGGCAGGCCTCACAGGAGAACAAATTTCTTTTATACGTTTTCTTCTCCTGTGAACATCCCAGCTATTCCATCTCTGTTTTCTTTGGACAAGGCAATAAAGGCAATTGAAGCTTTCAACCTAATCTTGATGTCACCCTCTCAAAATGGCCAGTATCAAAGCTGGCCACAAACGACCTTCCAGGATATCTTTTTCAGCCTTCCTAAATAAGTCTTAATTTTTCATAAAGACCCCAGTTGCTTTTAACAGCTTCTTTCTTCGACTTCAGAAATGTACTAAAACCCTCTTGCATGTTTGCGTGTCTTGATGAAAGAGCCCTCTAATAGTCACATGTGCAGAAGTCTTGCTGTGCTGTATTTATTCACCCACCAAACTTTGAACATGCAAGGAGGAGAGAAAGGATTGGAGGTGGCAGTGGGAACAAGCGAACATGCTAGATTTAGAAACAGAGACCAGCAGTACCTGACTAGAAGAGCTCTCAGGCTGGCTCTCTCCTCTGACATACACATTCAACGATGAATAAGATCTCTGGACATGCAAACACCATTAGAAATTCACAAGTCACAACTCTCCTACGTGTATACCATTGTTCTCATTGCGTGTCTAGATGGGCTCACTCCAAGGAGCTCTCTCCAAACTTACCCATACTGAAATTAAAGACAGAAGCCCATTTTGTCCATGGCAGTACAGTCCTGTACCTGGCAGTAACAAAAACATGCATCACAGAAGTGCATGAGCACCCCACATAGGTTAACAGCTGAAGACAGCCTGCCTGCTCCTTTACAGTTCCATTACAGTAACAGTATAAAGCTTGACAACATCCTCCTTAGAAATTACAGTGAGCAGCATCTCCTCTGCAGACAGGAGAGCACTGACAGCAGCATGTCGTATAGACCTTTAGCCATTCACTGAAACAGATACAACATTTTATAGCACTTAAGACTGCCCCTTGAGACACGACTGCCACTCTTAAAGTCCAAGCCTCCGCTGAAGTTCACATCGTTGCCTAAGAGCTGAATGTGGTCTACGGTGGAGGTAGCAATGAGCAGTGTTTTTAGCCATTCCCTGCTCCCACGCTCTCTCCTCAAATTAAAAGGATGTGGCAAACATGGAACACAAACAAATTCCCCGTGTTCAGTGGCACACACCACATTTCTGCCCATTATTAGATGTGACAAACACGAGAGGGGGCAGAGCAAAGGGCAGGCCACTTAGCGATCTTGTCATACAAAACTTCTCAAACATGCTCAGTGCAGTGTGGGATTACTCAAGGCTTCCCATGCGGTGGGTCAGGAACACCAGACATGCAGCAAAATGGCTTCCCAGGAAACCAAGACGGGGAAAGAGGAAAATCCAGCCCCCTGTACATCCTTGCAGAGAACTGTCAGTGTGCCTTTCAGGAAACGCTCACCACTCCATTCTTATTCATCATCTTGTCAAATTACAGCCACAGCACTGGGAAAGATTTTGCCAGGTGCAGCAAGAGATCAGGCCAATCCCAAGAATTTGGGGTCAGAAAAACCTCGAGTTCTCTCGATCTTTTCCATTCATTTGTTCATGATGGAGGACGTGCCCCCAGCACATCCCATTTCTGTCCTGCTCCCCAGTGCAAAGTGCAAGATGGTTTGTGCTGGGGGGCTTTAGCCTTCAGCAAGCAGAAAGCACAGTCTGACAAAATGTATTCCCCCAAGCACTACATTGCCTGCAGCATCTACCTCTATCAAACTGCCTTCCCTGTAAACACTGCCCTGGGTCTGATAACTACATGGAAATGAGGACTGTGCCATTCAAAAGAGAGAGGAAGGCAGTCTCTTGCCTATCCCAAGCACAAATAGTTTCTCCTTCACCCTTCTCTGGGTGTACCAGGTAGCAGCCTCACCCCATGCTGATGCTCCATTGTTTCTTTTTGAGCATCTTCCCAGAGCAGCTTTCCCAGGCGGCTTCTCCGTTCCACAAACTCAGTTCTCACGCAGACAGAGCTGCACTGCTGCTGCCTTTTTGATCTTGAGACAGGGATGAGGGGGTTAGAGGAGGGGGATGCAGTGGGAATTCCCACCCTAATGCTATTGGTTTGCTTTTCAAGATGCTCAGCAGCACTGCACATGGCAATCTCATGCAGCAGAGGCTCTCTTTAAGTCTATATCCTAGCTTTCCTCTGTGACCTTTATTTCCCCTGCTTGCTTTCCTATGAGGTTGGCTCCAGCTGTAAACAATACCAGAGCAGCCCCAGCCCCACGGCTCCTTCACACAGGCTCACAGGACATCAAGATCTCCATCTTCTTGACTATTTCTCCTGCTAGCAGATGCTACTAAATGCAGAGGGAGGGGTGAAAACCCCTGGCACAGAGATGTTTGTGTGAGCAACTGCCCTCTTTCATGTGGTTCTTGCAACTTACTCCACTCCAGGCAAAACATGCAAAGAGTGAAGGAGGTTGCAGGACAACATGGCTTTCCTCATAAGCACTCTTATTTTTTTTCTCCCTTGCTGGTACCTGTTTCTTTCCAGCAGAGTTTCCAGTTATGCTTTTTCCATCATCCTCATGTAGGTGGCAGAGCATGAAAAACAATAAGAGAGAAATGTAAATGGCTTTCTATTAGAGAGCAATCAGCATCAATGGCTGTCCAAAAAAAATCTACTCTATTTTTTTTTCACACGGATTATGAGAAAGCAAAGACAATCCACCCATCAAGTGCAAAAGTCAGGGTTAGGAGGAAAGAATCACATTCCCAGCGTACCTCACATGCTCACAGAAAAGCCATTTCGTTGCTTTTCGCTTGCATTTCCACCACCTCATAGAGAGGGTTGGTGACTGCTCAAGAGCACGCCCCAGTCTGTTCACATTGGTGTTGTGCTTTGAGATCAAAGGAGAAAAAAAAGCTTTGGAAGTGCTGCAAGATAGGCTTGGACCTGAGGTCCTCCAGTTGCTTTCTAGAAATGATACCAGGGGTAGTCTATGAGGAAAATGAAAGGTTTACACTTGAAGTGGGCAGGATGAAACAGGAAGGAAAGATGGGTGTATGCCACTTATCATCTGAAGATGTTTTGACAAAGTCTTGCTGAAGTTAATACCTACTGATTCAGTTGCTAGCACTGCAGAAAAAAAAATGAATTAAATGTATATCTGAGTTCATCTGAGGTACTTTAGATCTGACCCAAGCCCCTGCCCAAACCATTGCTTTCTGCTATGCAATCAGATGTTGATTCTGTTTGTGCAAACCAAGTTAGTTATACTTCCTTGACAATGAGTCCTTCTGAAAGCCTCAGAAATAACAGTGCATTCAAAAAACACCAAGACAACCAAACTAATCTCCTTATTATCCATTGTGTTATATACAACTAAACATAGAAAATTAAAGGGACTTTTTTTTTGGTAGAAGAATTGAAAGAAAGCAAACAAAATTAGAATTAAGTTTCTCAAGGCAATTCCAAACCATTTCCAAATTTGCCCATCAAGAATTTTCAGACTACCTAAAAATGTTCTGATCATGATTGAACTTGTATTTTCACAATATAGACCAATATGAGTAAATTTATAAACTGTGTTTCCTCTCATGGCAACTAGTCCTCCAAACATGCATTTTTTTCCACTGGATTTTCAAATGCTCAATATTTTCTTGCAGATCTCCCTAGAAAACTCACCGCTGGCTCAGCATTTCCAAACAGTTTTTCATATTAAACTATCATTGAGGTCATCTTTAGCAACCAACTTATGGAAATCGGTCAAGCCACAGAACGTCACACCTACAGTTAAGCTGTATATAGATACCCAAAGCAGACAGTAGCTCACAGCAGGCAATATGTGGGAGGAAGTGTCTAGAGATGTTCGCAGGCTTTATTCCTACTTTTAGAAACCAAGCAGGGATCTAAATAGATCCCACAAACGCAGCTGAAGATCTTTGTGGTTTACACGGGAATTTTGTGGTGGTCAGAGCTTCTGATCAGTGTTTCAAACGGACAGCAAAGTAATTATTACAGTTTGTCACTATTTTGCAAACAGCCTGTCTCCCACCAGAAATATTAAGCATATCCTGAGCATTTCTGTGCTGTGTCCACTGCAACCACAAAGGGGATAAAAATAATAACATGGGCAGATGACATGCAAAAGCTTAGAGTAAATCATGTCACCAAATGCCATATTAAAACATTTTGGAGATTAGCCTCAACAATTAGCCCAAATTTAAATTAATAATAATAATAAATCAGCTGTGTTCTATATCCAAGCAATCCAAAAAGGTCGCTGTGAAATGGACTCATTGTACCAGCAGCAACGCAAGCTCTCTTTGTTGCACCCCAAGTGGTTTCCAAGAAAGTCTGAGAACTTGCAAGCATGTGACTCAAGCATACCTCGATTCTAAATTAAAAAAAAAAAAAGAACGTGCAACAAAAATAAGTTTCCAATTCTCAGATGCAAAGAAAATCTTGAAATAAGCAACATATACACACCTGAAGGTTCACAAACGTGAACTTCAGTTTTCATCTAAAGTCAGCACCACCAGATTTTTGACTCAAAATATAATCATCTTGGGAAAAACCATTTGACTACAACTCACAGCAAGTACGATAGATAAGAACAGATGATACAGGATTGCTAAGCACACAAGACAGTGAAACTGCAGCATTGTCTCCTGCTCTCAGACACGTCCATTGCCTACGTATTATGCCTGCAAACAACACTCCTTTGGTGCTTTTCCCCTCCTGCTAGGAAGAGCTACCAGCAATCATCTACAAAGTGACTTCGACGTTTGCCTTCAAACTAACCTTCAAAGTCTCCCAAACAGTCATGCAAACAAACAGTTCGTCATCACTTAAATAGCTGTTTTCCTGAGAGAGCATCCATAGCCGAATGTTCTCATCACCTCCTCACACACCCCCATCTGTCTGTTTCTCTTTGTCTTAGACTTGCTTTGGATATAGTCTGAGGCTTAGACCGTTTTGTTTTGGTGCATTCTCTGGCATCTTGGACCATGACTAAGACTCATGGGCCTCACAAAGCAAGTAAATTCTAAGAAAATGCACCCATTAGGAGTGATCTATGAATGTCTGTGGACTCCCTGCATGTGTTACTAATAAAAACTGGAAAACTCTTGATTTGTTCTTATTTTCATGGACATATGGTGGTTCCCCAACTGATATACAGCACAGCTTGGGACATATCACCATGACCTTTTCAAAACAAACATAAGAAAATAAATCTGAGCCCACAGAATTAAGCCATTTGAGTATCTAGAAGGGCAAGCACTACGCAAAAGTGGCCAACCCCTGCTGACTGATAAAGGTTTGCCTACAAAACTAAGACATGGCTGCAAAATACCCCACCTATCATGGAAAAATCCATTTGCAAGGACATTATTTTCCTTTACCACTCTTGAGATTCATTGCCACCTCTCAGCTGATTCTTTCAGCTCCCCCATGAGTCCATGAACTCCTTGGTGGAGCAGTTCATCCACTTGTGAAATGGGGAACCTTGCTCAAGGCTGTTAGAAAGGGAAGTTCATCTGCATTCAGGATATGTTATCTGATGAGAAAACAACAGGAGAGAAGAAACCTGCCACCAACCTTCCTGCTGGTGTTTGTCCTGTCTCCGTCTTATCTAATAAACTAATTAATTTAACTGCATTTAGGAAGTGATGCTGGACGTTTGAAATAAGCCCACAATGCTGTCTCCTTAAGCCAATTAGCAGCCTCAGCTATGTACAGGACAGCTGTTCCCACTCAAAGGCTCTCCGCCAGCTCTGCCACCAATCCACTGTGGGGCCAGGACAGGTAATTTTCTTCTCTGTGCCACCAATTCCATTTCCACCATTTTCAGTCCTAAGCTCTTTGGGAGTTTCTCTCTGTTTTTAACTGGAGGCAGCAGGGACACCTCAAAGTTTAGAAAGGTCATTAGAAACTATTATGACATACTTTAAAATGTATGCTATTTCTTTAGCTCAGCGGAGGAAAAAATACAATGAAAATGTTATGGCAAGGTTAAAAAAATGTATCATCATCAAAATCACGTAATCATTTGAGTTGGAAGGGACCCTTAAGGGTCATCTAGTCCAACTCTCCTGCAATGAACAGGGACATGAAGACCCCATAAGGAGAGAAGCGTGTATTTGGAGATATCATTTCTCCCCAAAAGTCATGGCTACTGTTGAATGAAGTTGACTCACAAATCCACACGCTCATGCTTCTTTTAAAAGAAAACCCATTTCTCAGAGGTATCATAGCAGTTTGTGATCTTGCAGTTGCTATGGCAGCCGCGTGTGTGTCAAACAACAAAGTACTGTGTGTAGTTAGACAAATCTGCTTAAGTTAGATCTGTCCCAAGTTCCCAATGCTATACCAAGTTATTACACACCCTTTAAAAAAAAAAAAAAAAAGAGGGAGAATGTAAATTGAAGAAACATGTTTCAACACTGAACAATGGTGTACGAAAAGGTCTTCTCCATAAACATTACCTTTCATGGTATTGTCACTGCGTACCTTTGCTGACTTGCTCATGTCAAATTCCTTCTAAGCAATTGCCAAAGACGTGTAATTTATTCAAATAAACCAAAATGATATTAGGATGATGTCTTAATGAAATAAAAACAACTGCACCATCTCTGTGCATGTTTTAATTTTAAGGTCTGGTAACACAATAGGCTTTTTCTCTCACATTTGGTATCCATTTGCTACCAAAAAAATGATGTTTCAGTATAAAATAAAATGCTCTGAGATGTACCACTATATCATTCTACATCTTTCATCTCCTGCCTCTGAGAGCCACAGCATTCCACAGCAAGCAGACTCCTACCACTGTAGCCCAACCCAACCGTAAATGCATGTGGCCCTTCACTGAAAATAACCCATTGCCCAAGTCCTCCACTTCCTTCCCCATGCCATTGCTTTTTCATAAAGGACTTCCTGCAGGATCGCACGCTATTTGCAGTTTGTTTGCATGCTACGGGGAGAAGCTGCAGCACACTTCACAAGTGCTTCATTTGCTCGCTTTATCTCAGCAGGGATAACCAGCGTATGAGCCAGATGCCTTTTCCAGATGAGAGGTGTCTGCCAGCAGCCAGCTGACATTTTTTCATTTTTAAAAATTACCTGGCTTCCACAGTAGGACCTGAGCACACATCTTTTCTGAGAAGATAGCAACAATAACAACAATGGAAAACCACAAAGGTAAAAACAATAGATTCAGAGATTACTGAGGAGCAAGGCCTGGATACCAAAACAAGAATAATCTCTGCAAAACCAGTGAGGTTTAAACGCTCTGTTCATTAAAGCGAGGCAGTATTTCTGATTTCCTCACGGATTCCTTTTATATTTTGTAGGTGAGGGCGTACAACTGCTGCCTCTGTCAGCCCCAGAGGTGGAGGAGGCACAGGACGTGGGACAGCCCTGAGTATGTGGTGGGCCAGGCCTAGGCAGAACTTTTGGAAGCACAATTCTCCGGAGAAATGACCTTTACAGAAAACGATTTTACCCAAAGGAGCCAAATGGGTACAAGGGATGACTCTGAAGATTCCCTTAGCACAGTGCAGATCCATCAGGACTAAAGCCAACAAAGCCAGATCTGCTCTTATGAACACACCGTGTCTCGTATGCTCTGACAGCAAGCACTGCACCATGATAAGGAGCTTCACCATTTATTGCTCCTCCACCAACACCACAAGACAAGATTAAACTCAAAGAGTTGAGCTTATTTTCACGTTTTTATGACTTTCGTGACAAAGCTCATGACATTTCCTTCCCACCCCTACAACCGTGAAGTGACCAACCCCATAGGAATGCCTGCACCCAAGAGGGCAGAGTTCAGGTTGCTATGACAACACTGCCACCACATTTCCCGGCCCCCATGCATGTAACACACTGACCTTATCATTTAGTTGCTAGATATGTGTCAGGGTGGCACATGGGCATTATTTTAAAGTAGATTTAAAGAGGAGAGCCTTATTGACAGACAGCATTTATGTACACTGGGGCTATGCTCCTTCATTACCCCACCAGGTGACCTGCAGCACAGAGAGAGCATCTTCTGCCCTCCATGCTGATGACTCTTGCTTACCTTCTGCCTACTGGCACAAGCTGCCCAGGGAGGTGGTGGGGTCACTGTCCCTGGAGGTGTTCCAAAACAGTTGAAATATGCCACCAAGGGACCTGGTTATGGGCATGGTTGGGTGGGCTGGGTTGGACTTGTTGATCTTAGTGGTCTTTTCCAACCTTAATCATTCTATGATTGATTCTTAGGAGGCTGATGTAACATATCACGCTCAGTTTCCTACATAATGAAGCCAAGGGAACAAGGTTGGGACCTCCCCCCTTCAATTATCCAAAAAGCAGCACAAAATCAGCCTCAGGAGTAACTGCTTTCCAACTGAGGGCAGGGACTGGGACCCATGGGCTGAGTGGTGGGATGGCAGTGTCAAAGCCCACCTCACAGGACACACAATGCAGCAGGAGGTGCAACGGGGGGCCTGGCACTTCACCTCCTGCCACCAAACCCATCCACAAGAGAAAACAAACCCCACACCCTCTGTCAGTCCCAAACCCCCAAAATTACATGACTGCTCACAAACTTAACTTGTTCTTAACACATCTCCTTTGTACAGAACTTCAGAGATTGAAAGTCCATTTTGGCCTCAGGAAGTGCAGTGCCAAACTCCATTGTCCTGTAAGCTATTAAAGCTGGAAATTGATTTTGTTGGCTCTGTAATTTTCTTGACCAACCACCTATTTTTTTCTCAGTCACTTATTATAAGCACAAGGGGGAAGGAGAGAAGTGGGAGGAATCTATTTTATTTGCTGACCATTTTAACTTGTTTATTCTAGAAAATAGCATCCAAACACTTTTTCCAAGAAAACAGCATGACACCAAGTACCATGAGCTGCAGGTGTGGAGAGCTCTTTGCTCAGGAACTTTCCAGAGGTAGGCAGAAAGACCAGCTTTTGGCAGTAAAGCAACTTGAACCAATATAAAAATAAGAATATGTGAGGTTACCTGCTGAACATTATTGCTGCTTACGTAACAAATCAATGTGCTCTACAAAAGAATTACAGAATCGTCTAGGTTGGAAAAGATCTTCAAGACCATGAAATCCAGCCATCAAACCACCCTACTGAATCTTCCCACCAAACCATTTCTCTTAGTAGCTTTTTTAAGCTTTATTACAAAAATGGAATTCACTTCTTTCCCATCAGTATGTGCAACGAATGTTGTGTTTTCTTAATGAAAAACAAGACTCTCTACAATGTTGAATGTAGCCAGGTCACAACAGATTAGGAAGTCCCAGCAGTAAAGGGGATTCTCACCACCTTCCTTTGGACACTGCTAATTTTATTCCCAAGGAAACCCAGGACAAAATGGCATAGGCTAGAATTTGCAAGCCAGTTAAATTTGGTTGCTTCTATTCCCATTGTGTGTTCCCCATCACAGTAGGTCTTTCCATCTCCTAGATGTTATAGACAATAGATATTTACAAGAAGGCCATAAGGGCATGGCAAATCCTGACAAGAAGGGTGGTATATTATCTCTCAACCAGCAGCATCCCACAGAGAAGCGGGTCCAGTGGTACACAGGATGTGAGATACCCTAAGCTGGAAAGGCAAATTCCCAATACTCAGCTCTGTTAACTCTCACATTCTATACCTGTCATCTTAGATACTGGTACGAGGGCAAAGGAACTGAGTGCCAACCCAGACACACCGGGCAGGAGCCAACCATTACAGTTAAAAAAAAAACCCACCTCATCTCAGGTGTGCTTGATACAAACAGCTCACAGATCACACAACATCACTCAGCCTGCAAGGGTATTTAAAAAGAACTGAATCTATGGAGTAGAACTTCAAGAAAAAAAGCAAAAAAAATACAGCAATTCCTCTTAAAAACAAAACCTTATACATTTAGCAGCACAGATAGAAGCTGCAATTACACAGCAATTATCAAGGTGGAGTGAAAGGCACAACATGGTCCTTGCAGAGTTGCTGTAACAAATACCCACCAGGTACTGCCACAGGAGAAGAGGTGACAGCCAATCTGGGGCTCCTTCACAGCAGACTCTCCAGTCACTCTGGGCCAAGAAGCAAACAGAAAGGACTGCAGCATTATCCTTCCAGGTCGCACTTACACTGTGCGTGGTTTGGACGACCAAGAGGAACTTAGAGGTGATGCCAGGCTGCCAGCCTGTATTTTATATAATGCAGAGACTGCATGTGCACATGAAGCATAAAGAATACACCTCTCTGCATTTGATATGCCACAGCCTTGCTATGAAGAATTATCAGCAGGAAAAAAAAATACAAAAAAACCACTACCACCCTGCCTGCTCTGTTTATCTCCTCCTCTCTCCTCTGACACATCTTTCCACCTCCCCACCCAGCCCTGCATAAAACCCTGAGCTGTCTCTTAAGCTCATTTATACACCCTGCTTCACTGCCCTCGGTTGGCAGCCTTGCTGTTTACTGCACTCTGGAGCCAGCAGCTCCACCGATTCTCACATTAAAAGCAACTTGCAGTGGGCACTTCACCTCCTTGTTGTGCACTTCCACCGACCCCAGCTCAAGAAGTCACTTGAGCATGACCAAGTGGAACCAGCTCATGCCCTCGAAGGGAAGGCAGGAGGGAGGGAAGGAAAGTGCTGAGATTTCCATGGGGCACTTCACTTCTGTGGGTCACTGCTGAAGCAGACGCTTTCCAGCAGAGATCCCAGCAGGACTGGGGCCCTCCCTTCCAGAAATCTTCACGCTCAAAATGCTCTAAAACCTTTGTCTGAGGTCTCTCTCACCCCTTGCCCTATGCAGAGACGTGGTTGCATTGCTCATTCTCCACCACCTTTTGCTCCCTGGAGTTATGAGACATCTTCCCTCCCACCATGAGCCCACACCGAGAACATCCTGCCCCAAACCCACATGTGTGAGCCCCAGCAAAATCTGAGGGTGCTGAACACAGCTCTGCCTCCTTGTAGGGCCAGCAGCAGAGTTGTGATGCGTGCTTTCCTCTGCGGGCATACCCCATTAACCTGTTTGCCTATTTTACTGCAACCAAGTAATAGTCTGATTGCTGCAAGGATTTTCCCATAATAACTTCTAAATCCTCTCACACCTGCTGCCTGCTAAAGCTCTCCCTTATCCATGCACAGACACACACGGTACATCACCTCTCCATCCACTCTTACAGCTGTAGCCATTTGTACAGTCTTCTGCTACCCACAAAATCAGGGCAATATCTCCTCACGCTCATTTTTATTGATGACATATCAATTGCCCCACAGCCCTGCATATCAGAAAGAACCTGCACAGTATTCAGTCCTTTCTCAGTCAGCCACTGCCTCCTCATCTGCAAAATGGGGCAGCCGCACTTCTCGCATCTGAGTGACAGTGTTTGCAAACATCAAGAAACAACTCCACAGAAGCCAAAAGGGAGTACTCTATTTGCATGCAAATTCATGTAAAAAATTAATCCTCACGTGGTTGCAGAAACATGATGCATACAAATACTTTACTGCAAGCCTGAGAAATATAGCTTAAGAAATGCAGCCAACTGTTTTTCTCTGTTAAGTGCAAGCAAGAATTAAAATTAAGAGGAATGTGACAACGTGCCTTCCTGTCTTTCACAGTTAACTCCTCGTTCTAAACCCGATATTAATCCTTTATTTTCCATTTACATTTTGACTGCAAGAGAGCAGGACACAAACAGGAATGGCAAAGCCAATCCATTTATTTCATCCTTTCTTCATTCCTTGGGTCGGCTACTCCCTCCCTGAATCAGTGCTAGACCTGCTTGAATAGCCGAGAATGAACCTTCCACAAAGTGTGGATTTACTTTTACTAAATCCTCTAAGTATTAAAGCTCTTCACACCATTTGGTCTTGAAGCGACGCAAGAGCGAGGTGTGGACACCAGTGACAATAAAGAACCATCTGGCAAAGTGAACTCCGGGCAAACAATGACAAGCACAAGTGAAAAGAATTGCAATGATTTCCACAAACATGTGAAATACTATAAACTGTGTGACTTAGCAGCTTCCTCCTCCTAGCAAGTAAATAAACACGTCTGCAGCGGGCTGTTTGGTTCGGCCTTTTATACGAGCTGAGAATACACAGAGACAGCCGCATTTGCATTTTGCCTCTCAAAATAATACATGCAGATTTGTGAGCAAGGGGAAGAAAGAAAAAATAAGAACTAACCAGACTTCACTTTTTCTTGGTTCTTTACTGTCAGGGTGATGTACTGGAAGTCTTTATTTCTTTCAGCTTGGGCCCCTCAGTAGTTCATTCTCCTTCCAGCCTGTTCTCATGCCTTTCTTATCACCTGCTGAGGCCTTGATCATGGACAGAGCAGACAAGCAGCAGGGGACAATTAGAGAGGAGTTCAGACTTTGATCATTTGACCATATGTGAATACAACAGCTGACCACATGTTTTAAAAGACAACTAACTTAAAAGTATTAAAAAAATCACAAAGCGGGCATAGATACTTAAATTTACATTTTAATTATCCGGCACAATGGCGCATTCAACTTTTCAGAATATTGATTTTTTTGTTGTTTTGTTTTACTCCTCCCCCCTCCCCTCCCCAACATACACATCTCCAAAAGGAAAAGCAGTGCTTCTCTGCTTCTGCAGAGCCGAAATAATCACGCTTCCGCTAAAATAAATATTGGCGCGATATAGGAAACCAACAAACGCATCCATGTGGGAACCTGCAGTTCCACTGGCGGATAAATCCACAAATCATTTCTGCCCTACAGAATGGAATAACCCACTGTTATTTACATTTGAAAATCCAGCACACGAATATACCACCCATACTGAACTTATTTCTCCTTCTTTTTTTTTTTTCTTTTTATTTTTTTTAAGAAATCCAGCACCTCTCTGTGTCGGCCTTTAAAACTGAACCCAGGAACACAGCGGGGTTCAGCACACATTAGCCTTGAACATCTAGCTCAGCTCACAGAAGGACTCAGCCTCGAACACTTTAAGAAAAAAAAAAAGAAAAAAAGCCTCATTTGCACAATGATATTACTCCTGTTACATCTCTGAGTTATCAAAGTAGAACAATTCCACTGAACCACCATCACCTGACTCCAATGGTTGGGAAAAAATCATGGCTGGAGATGTTTATATACAACAGAAGCTTTATCATTTGCAGTGGTGTAGCACATGCTTATCTCCTGCACCTACCGGGTAATTAACATATTCATGAAATGGCTATTTACCCTCAAATAGGAGGATAATAGTAAAATAACACTAATTGTTTTGACAGCAGTTTGCTCAGGAGTTATCTAAGGCAACAAATGTTTCTTTTGTAGTTGTAGGAAGGCAGAAATGCCCCTTTCCGTAAACACTGCTGACTTCGGTTCTCCTTTCTCTCTGACTTCTGGAGAAGCTGTGGAGCTGGGGAAAAGGGGAGGAGGACTGAAAAAATTAAATCGTATTTACTTTTATTTCGGTAACACACGTTTGCATGCTTTTATAAAAACCTGCACGGGGATTGGGGCCTCCAGCAAGCAGGGAGCACACTGCCTGGGCTACTGCCCAGCCGCACCAACCCCAAAACACCATCAGCTTCAGCAGCTCTCCTCCACGCAGCATCACAGCCCCCCACGCTGTCCCCACGATGGCCCTAAAAGCAGACGAGGGCCCTCCAGCAGAAGGGCACAACTTGCATGCTCCTGACTCCACAAACTGCCCTAAAATCTCTGCCAGCCCCAAGGGCCACCTCAGACCTGCCATCAGCAGCACTCCAGCTGCACAGGGCAGCAATGTGATGGCTGTGCTAACAGCACCTTGCGTCTCCTTGCTGGGGTTCAGAGACAGAGGAAAAGGAACACAGCTCACAGCTGGAAGAGGGAAAATGGAAAGGGAACCTCTCCAAGCCTGGCAGCTTATCAAAAAGGAAAACCAATCAGTGCAATATTTGTCTGCAGCTCACCAAGCCTCTCTCACTCCTACCAGTGAATTAGAACATATTAAAGCTAATTGAATATGAATTATCAGCAAATTCACCGCTTGCCTTGCAGCCTGAGGCTGGGAGGTGAGTAGCAGAGGGTTTCTGAGCTTCCCCAGGTTGCCCTGGAAGGAATTTGGGTTTGCTTTTAATGCCAAAGTCCTTCTCAGCACCACACAACAGCCTCACCACTCAAAAGCAATAGTTCTCACCGAGAATCTTCCTGCACCTAAGGGCTCTCCGCAATAAAATATGAATGCAGCATTAATTAAATATAGATGCAATTTCCTCCTCCTTTTTCTCCTTAACTGCTACTAAGAACATTAGCGCAGGTGCCTAAGGAAAGCCTTGCTAACAGAGAACAGCTGCCACACTAATTAAGCACTGTGGTCTATTGGCCAGGCATGGGCCCAGGAAGCAGCCACCTGACTTCTCCCCTCGCAGCTTGCACACTGCTCTGGGCATGTGGTTGTGCTCAGGCAAGTGCTTTGCTCAGTCAGCTTTAGGCACAGGAGGAGACTGTCGGCTTCAGAAGAACGGGATGACCACTGACCTCAGTGGGTTTTGATCTAGCTCCATAAGTGCAACAAGCACTGTCTCTGTACTGAAGACACTTCTGTGAGTTTGCAGTGCATTTGGCAGCATTGCCATCTTTGGGAAATGCTAGCGGAAAGCTACTGCCAAGGAATAGTGTTGCTGTGTATTAGATGCCAAACATTCAGAGTGCACTAACAAAACAAAGCAAGCCTGAGCCAATGGTTGCGTTCTGGATGGCTGGGCTCATCCCTACCTTGGAGCCACGGAAAGAAGGGAGGCATATACCCTCCAAGAACCACAGAGACAGTGAGCGAGAGGGAAGGATCCTGCCAATAAAGCATCATTTGCTTCAAATGTCAAACTTTGAGGACTCCAACCTTTGCTTTTATCCTGGCTGAGCAATTCTAAAGAAGCATTTCGTATCTGAAAATGTATCACAAGGCCAACTTTGATTTTAAAACAAGAATCAAGACTAAAAATGCCAGAACAGAGACAGAGTATGCATGGGACCTTGTGGCCCATTGGTCACAGCATTCATGCCTGAGTGGCAAGACCTGTGTTCCCAGCACTGCACTGTGGCTGACAAGCCATCTCCTGTGATGCCATTTTCTGTACCACATGTATGTAGCCTTCCTCTGCCACCACCTGCTCCCAGTTTAGCCAATTGCCATTTAATGTTCTCCATCTGTACAATAGGAGTAATGGTACTTCCTGACCTCACAGGTATGCATGTGTGCCTGCACGTGTGAAGATAAATATATTAAAGATTGGGGGGCATTCAGGTCCTGGGCCAATGGGAGCCATATAAGTGCCAAAGAGACTAAGACAAATGAGGGCCATATAAATAGATGGCTGGAGAGCTGCAGCCCTGAGGCTACAGGCAAGGAAGGGGCAGAGGGAGGGATGAGCACAGAACCGTGGGAAAGAGCCCTGTTTGAAGTACCTAACAGAGCATGCGAGTGGCAGGGGAATGCAGAATAAAGCCCAGCTCCTTCACATTGGGAAACCACTGACACCCGTGCCATCAGGAGGCAGCCCATGGAAGAGGAGGTGGGGTTGTCAAAATAAGCCTGGCTTTAGATCAACAGCTGGATAACAGAGCCCAGTCACATGCGTCAGCCCTCCCATGGCTTCTGGACAGATACCAATGACGTGAAATGCACTGCTGTGCTCAACCCAGCTCTCAGCAGAGATGGATTCAGCCTCACCTGGCACTAATCCCCGTCTTGCCCCAGGGCAGATCAAACAGGGGTGCAAGGATTGGGCAGGCAGAGGCTGCCCCACTCACTCCACAAGTGGCCCCAAGGCACAGGGACAGACACTGCAGGTAGGTCCATCCTCTACCTTCCTCTGCATCCTCAGTCCTGAGTGGACTTCAGTGCCCAGCTCTGTCAATCCTGCTGCGAAACACAATTTATAAAGTGTCACAAATCATAAAATGCATCTTCCCCTCAGATCCACTGCCTCTTCTGCAGCTACTGAGGAGGAAAAAAGGCACCAGGGAGAAATCCGGCCCACGAAGGTTCACAGAAGACTGCACACAGCGCCTTGCTGGCAAAGAAAGAAAAGAGAACAGAGGGAAGGTAGAGACTGTAAGAGGTTAGAGGGAAAAGCAGCAACATCCTTTGAGAGCTCCCTGAGCTTTTCTGCCTTGCATGCTTTGGGGATCTCACAGCTTCCAAGGCAGCAGCAGCGTTTTTCAGAGGAAAAAAAAAAACAAAAAAAAAAAACCAAATCCATACAGCATGGAAGGGCCACAGATTCTGACCACCAGTAAGGCAAATATGATGACAATTTTGGCACAGTGCATCTTTGAAATATCTCCCATGCCCCTAGCTGGCTAAGCAAGGGGAGAGGCTAACAGGGTCTACTCTCAGTTTTGTCACTGGTACACCTTGATTCTGGTAAAACAGCATCTCTTCTGGGCTTTACTATTTAACATATTTATTAAGGCAGCACCCAGAAACCCTCTCAGGTCCTGGATAACACACAACCTTGCACTTGGTCACACGTCTACATATACATAAAGGCAAACCACAGAGGGCACTGGTAGAGGGGTAAAAACAGAAGATACTGCCTTAAAATCAGAGCAGCTGAAAGCAGTCACACAGATTTGAGGACGGGACAGGCATTTTAGTGAGAGATCTCAGCCTAATTAGCTTATCAAAGCATGGGTTCACACACACCTACGTGGGAACCAAACTGATAACAGAGCTTCCCAGTCTAGCAAAGATGTAACAGAATCTAAAGTTAAACACAGCCGGGCTGGGCTAGAAGTCACTCATTCAACACAGCTAACAGTGATGCAGATCCAGTGCTACAGTATTTCAATGCAGACATGGCAAGTTGTCTAGAATACCACCCTCCTTCAAATGGAAAATAATTATTTTTAGGAAAACCCTGCTGCCTGTTTCATAGGGGTGATCGGAGAGAGTGATCGTGGTAGAACTAAATACAAATTTATCTGCACTCCAAGGATTAATCCAACTTAAAAGTACTTAATAGTGGGGTAAAGAATAACAAAACAAAACAAAGAGAACTAGAATGCAGCAACAATACATATTTGCTACTGTTTTATTTTAGAGGGAGCAGAATGGGACTTGTATTTCTCCCTAGGGTCTCAAACCACTTTAAGATAAAAATGAAGTTCCTCAAACATTCCAGACAGACTGAAATATACTGATATTTAGTTTTTGCCTGGGGCTTAGGAAACTTCCTTCCCAGCATTGCTACTCCCTGTAGGTCTTCAGTTTAAACACTCCCTGAACTCTCCCAAGAAACGAAAGCAATCTGAATCCTCTGAAACTGACATAGATGAAAAACTGAAGAAGATTTTTCGAGTAGAACTGATCTTCCCAGATACAAGCAATATATGGCAGCAATGCCAGAATCCCTACGCTTCCATACAGGATGGTTAGGAAGCAGCTAGCCCTGTTGATATCTGCAGGGACTCAAAGCTCTCAGCTCCATCCAAAAGGTATCCAAACTGCCATCAATAATCAAGTTTGGCAAGAGTGCAATTTGAAGTCACAAGATCCCATTTTCTCCCTTGAAAGCAAGAGCCTGGCTGAGGCAGAAGGCTCTACAGTCAGTCCTGCCACTCCTGTTCTGCACGGCTTCGAGTAAATCCATCTCCACTTCCTTACACATTAAACCACGGATAATGAGACAACATTTCAGAGCTGTAGTGAAGATCCTCAGACAGCAACACTTCACTTTTTGCTCAGCAAAGGGGACAATAGGAGAACCAATCTCACCCTCATGTTGTAGTAGGATACAGTTCAGCAGCTCCTTAAAGTTTAATTCAGTATTTCTCTCTCCTCAAGCCCAGCAGAGCTGTGCCCATTCCTCACCACTGCTAGGACAGCAGATTGTCCCCTCTGGGTGTCACAGAGACACGAGGCCAGCACTGCTCCTGATGAAGGGGAATAGAGCACCCTGCTTGTGCATCCCTGCACAACGCACCACATCAAGGGCTGGTCTGCCAGCTCAGCCATCCCTGGTCACGCCACAGGTTTATACAGAGCTCATTCCCCTTTGTTTCCTCTCCCAGGCCCAACAGCAGTACACAATGAAAGGGCACATCCCCAACAGGGTCAAGTGAGCCAAGACAATAAGGAAAACGAGACACACAGAGATACCCCCTTTGTGGTGCTACTCTTGATGTTTCAGGCATCCACAATTACAGAAAGGAGCTTGTAAATTTTGAGGAGAAATGGAAACTTGGCTCTTCTCCCCATGTTTGTTTTTTTTCTGTTTTAGATTTACTTTTTTTTTTCTTAAGAGGACAGGAGGGAGACAGAGAAAGAAACAAAATCCTTAGTGTTTGTTCCTTGCTGCTTTCATATTTCAGAAACCCAGACTGAAAATAAGCATAGCTAATGGGATCTGTCAGCCCTCCATCCCACATCCCTCTGGACGATGCGTGCTGTCAAGGAGCTCCTGGCATTGTCCAAAGGAGAAATCGTGGCAGAAGGTGAAAACACAGCTGAACTGGAAGCCTCCCAGCCCAGTGGGTCCCTGATCACTAGATCCCTGAGACACATCACCCCAGGGCACAGCCACCCTGCCAGGCAGCCGAGAGGCTCTCTGTGCCCCATCCACCGCTAGAGGAGGTCAGAGTGCCACCGAGAGAGGGGTGCAACGCCTCCGAAGCTCTGGGAGACAAAGTGAAGCCAGAATTGGGAGTAGACTTCACGCTCCTTTCTTACGTTTCATGTTCCCCTAACAGAGGTGCACACTCAGTTTTGCTAAGATTCACCACCAGCAAACGAGAGAAAAAAAAAAACAAATAACACATCTCCACATTTTAGGACACGGAGAATCTCAAATCCGCATTCATCGCTTCTAAATAACAGTCAGCACTAATCACAGTGAGCCACGATGTTTCAGGGAATTTCAGCTGTGAAAATCAAGAGGCTGCAAGACAGTTAGCTATTTTCTTTTTAAACAAAGGCTGAAAGTTGAGGTTCATTGTATTCCCTTCTGTTTCCCTCACAGAATCTTGAAAACAAGAGCTGAATGCAAAGTAAAAACTGGCAAGCCAGTACAGCAGGGCAGCCTCCAAAATGACTCCAATTTAAAGAGAAAAGATAGCCTTCCAATTTTCGGAATCATCTCATCACTTTGGGTGGACGTGATGGCTAATTTTCAAGCGCACACGACTGCCCAATTTGTGGGTGAGGCTGTGACATTGGCAGAACAGGAAAAAAGCTATCATTTAGTTAGATGTCAAGACTGCAGAGCTCAGCCAATTTCAGCCCGTGGCTGCAGCATCAGAGCCGCACCGTGTTTACCCACCAAGCGTTCTGAGAGCCCGCAGAAGGAGCAGCGTGGTTGCTAACAGCTTCAACCCTACCTCTCCGAAGGATGCGTTTGATGTATCCCACTTCATACAGCGATACGCTGAAATGTACACTCCTGGCTATGCTTTGAGCATGTTAAAATCCAAGACCCCACAGCCGCAAGACTCACCGTTGTGTGTCACCGCAGTATGGAGCACCGCTTCGAGGACAGCTGATGGTTTCATTCTCTGCAGGAGATGCTTGGATGGAGTTCCTGAATGAGGGCCGCTCCAGCCAGTCAAGAAGCACATCACAAAAACAACTAGTCCTAGAGCTCTGTTACAATCCCCAGAAAGGGAAAATTCCCATGGTAATGCCTTAAGAATTCAGCTGGAGAGAATGGGAGAGCGTGCATTATTAAGTAACTGTCAACAGCATGAGCAGGCATTATGCATTATGCCAACTACAAGTCTAATTATTTATGTCTATATACACAGACACACACACACACATAAACACACACAGGCACAAATGCATACACTGAGGTAGAACAGCTTCCACTTTTCAGCACAGCAAATCCCTTCTGACATTTCTTCCACCGAGGAAGCCCGTGCTACGACGGCTCAACCCATTTTACATAAAAAAGATCGAATTTATTTCTTTATTTATTTTTAATCCTTCAGTTCATGAAATCCAGTCCCTTTACAGCAAAATTCAGCTACAGCCTACAGGATTAGGCTGGAACTTCAACAGAAGCAAGAGTCATATTCATTTATATATATACATTTATTTACTTAGCTATCTCAATTTTCTATATATTATATAATATATCCATATTACATAGAAAGATATACACACATATAAATATATATATGCGAGTAGATGGAGAGGAAGAGAGAGATAAGGCACAAGGAAGTAAAAAAGAAACAACAACAAAAAATCCTCCAAAACATTGAATTTAGAACTCCTGTTGGAGAGTATGTTCTCCCCCAGAGTGTTTTCCCACCCGTGAAATGAACCACCGGGGCCAGAATACAGGAATTAGGAGATACTGGAGCACCACTCTTTAAAATTGCATTTGAAAGGCTAACAGACAAAATAAGCACGAGTGAATTCTATCGCAAGAACATCTTTTCTGAAATACGTTATAATACAACGGTGACTATTTTTGAACTTTAAATAAACAGTACTACTTAACAGTAAAATAAACTCTACAGACTCTTGCAAATTGCTCCATCAACTTGCATTAAACAGCATACATTCCATGTGGCAAGAGGTACACCATATTCAGTGCTGAACTTAGCTATTTTAAAAATTAATTAGGCAATTATACTCATGGGGAAACTGTTCTAGTAATTTAGCTGCTTAATCAAATCCCAGGTACCAAATTATGGACCTGATCCTGCAGTTCTTATTCAAGTCAAACTCCTATTGATGTCAGTGGGAGTTTTGCCTAATTAAAGATCAGGACATACACGTGTGCAAGCTTGCTTTTAAACGACGGCTTTGAATTTAGTCTTAGGAATACGAGTATACGAGTATGGCCCTGAATCCCAAATCGCTGCCTACAAGTTTCTCACGTGAGACCACGGGTGTATTAATATATATTTTTCCTAAGTCTGGCTCAAATTAACTCCCAACAAAAGTCTAGAGATTTAGCTAAAGTCTTACAAGGCCCAATGGCAAACTGACCTAGTTTTGAGTTTTTCAAACCAATTAGATCTTGTCACAAAGCAAGAAGGAAGTTGTGAAAATATTGACTATGGAACACGCTTCACAGCGCTCAGTGGTTTTGTAACATCACATTGGACTTTGCTGAGCAGAAGAAACAGCCTCCAAAGGGTTAGGGGGGTAAATCTGCTTATGATGTTTCCAGAGGGACTGGCTCTGGGTGATGTGCCCAAGTCTCAGCTGAACACACTGTAAACCCCAAGAAGCAAGGAGGAACACACAGGTGAAGGAGGAGGGACAGTGCCCTTCCAGGAGCACTTTGGGCAGAAGCGGGGTGGGCTCATGGGGTGACGCAAGAGAACTGCCTTCAGCCCTAGCCGCGCATTCTGATGTTCCTGTCCGCATCAAACCCGATGCCTTCCGAGAAGCTGTACTGATATACTCTGCTGATCTTGCCTCTTCTGATGCCTTGGTGATGTGTCAAGGGGCACACACTGAAGCATCACAAGCTAGCAAAAGGCAAACCAGATTCCGTCAACATGAGATGAATCTGGTGGAGCAGAAGATTGCTAAACAGCAACAGTTGCCTGACTAGTATTAAATTCTTACAGGCAGAGCCCTGTCTGTCAAAAAGCATGGGAGCAGGCCTATATTCTGCATCCATATTCTGCATCCCTCCTGCTTGGTGGCAAGAAAAACTAGCAGATCTCTTTTCCATTTAAGCAAAACAGGAACAGCAGTTGCTGGAGAGCACCAGGTTGTCTGTTCACTTGCTAAGTCCCATCCTTCAAGTGGGAAGGACTAGAGCTTGTGTGTCTGAAGATAGAAGGAAATCACGTTTCTGTCTAATATACTGAGGCAATTGACCATGAAAAGGTTACATGTTAGGAAATAATTATCTCTAGACACAGCTCCTGACAGGGTCAGCGTCCACAAGGATTATTTCCTCCTCACCCTGCGCGGAGAAGGGAGGTGGGTTTCGCCAGCCGTATCCATGCGTCGCTCCCTGGCCCCACATTCCACCGATGCTAATGGCACTTGTGCACTGAGTGGCCCAGCAGCTGAAGCAGATAACCAGGAGTGAAGGGGTTAAGTGCCTGTCACAATAGAAACCTCTGGGGGCACTTGACCTTTTCACATTTTTTATTCAGGAATGAGCATTTTGTGCTTGTTTGAGGAAGTTCATCTACATTTGTCCTCATTCTTCACCCTGTTTGCGCATTGTCCCTTCGCTTCACTCAATGCACGAGTGTCCCATTAAGTACTGAGCAACCTCTGTTGATGAATATGAATTTAGGGCAAAGTTACAGAGGGACACAAATAGTCCACATTGATCAAGCGACTTACAAGGAATTCTAACATATTCAAGGCATATGTTCCTGCTGAATAGCTTCCTACACATATAATACTCACCTGTCAGTATGTTAGCACGAAGAGGAAGAAAATCACACTTATATGAGCAGAAGCACTTCACCGGCGGGAGCAAGTCTGACAAGATCACTGGGTGTTTAAATACTGAAAAATGCTAACAGGGAGCACTGACTTCCACATGCAAAACAGCATGTATCAAGAGAAAGCTCAGGGATACCTGCCCTTGGTCTTTACATCCAGCAATTAGACTGTGAAGTCCCCAGTCCCAGAAGAGAGGGTCTGCAAACCTCTCTGGCTGCACACTGGTCAAGAAGGATAAATGCAGCATGAGTTTGTCACCAGAAATTTCATTTAGAGGCAGATATTCTAAAAAGGTACCAAGCAATATTCAAGAGCTTGATCCTGCTGGGATCAAGGAGAGTTTGTACTGGCTTAAGAGAGCAGGCTCTTGTCTCAAAGCACGTGTGTCCAATTTGTTAATGTTTTGGGTTCAAATAAAAAACAAATCTCCAGTCTTCCCTGCATGGGAGTTTCAACCACATTCTTCCACTAGGGGAGAGTGTCAGGGCTCAGACAAGAAAGAGTTTCTGAATGATCTAAGTGAATTGTCCTGAGGAGACTGGCATCACTGTGAGCTTTGAACAGAACTACAGAGGGTCTTTTATAGACACACTCCAGAGGGGAGATCCTTAGATGGGTCCTTTAATGCTTGCCCCCATATGCAATCCAGATGAAGTTCTTTATCAGATGAGGCCCAGATCTTGCTCCCATTAAAAGTTCTGCCACTGAATTCAGAGGAACAAAACTATTTGTCTTAGATGCTCATGCAGCTCCCCTTACCTCAGTGCCTCAAAATAATTATACTTTGCTCTTCAGAGGAAAGGGATTATTATCTTCACTTGGCATCTGGGGCCCAGCCAGGACAGGTGGCGTGGTTATGTGTCATATGAGACATACATCCAGCCCAGGAAAGGACATAACTCCCAGACCTTAGGCCAAAGTATGCTCCATCCCTCAACCACCTCCAGGAAACCACCTCTGCTAAGCAGAGATGCTGACGATAGATTAGAGCAGCCAGTAGTGTCCTTCCCCTGCTTGTACAAGAAGGAACGGAACCCCATGACAGGACATCATCTCCCACTTCTTCCTTCAGATACACTTGTCTAACCAGCCTCCTTAAGGTGCTGCGCCTCTGGCTTTCTTCAGTCACTGCTGCACAAACAGGAATCGGCCATCCAGCACACTGCTGCGTCTGACAGCTACCAGTAATCATTTAGAACACGGCCACTTGAGCATTAAAAAGAAAGGTGTTCTGAAAGCAAAATCATCTTCCCGAATGTTTATTATTGCTTACGTTTCTGAGGGCCTCAAAAGGGCTCCAACTGGGAATGATGCCAGCCAGTCCCTGTGCACAGAGACAAATCGGATGCTGCCAAAGGCAGATAATGGGAGGAGATGGAGAAGGTATCCCTGGGAGACCTCAAAGAGAGCTCAGCTTCCCCATTTCCAGTCCAATATACTTGCCAATGGCTCCCTCTCCATTTTCAACAATACTGACCCAAATGCATAAACGAAAGCAAGCACATGTTGTTTATTTTCAAGTATGAATGGAATGGTTTCCCCTGGGCTTTATATTTCTTGGAATTATTTGAACTGGAAACCAATCTGCCTGTATTCGCTATTGATTTATTTTCTAAAAATCTCTCATCCCTAAACTAACAGTGCCTTTCCATGTCTCAGCCTGCTGTTTAGTGACACAGTAATCTAAAAGCTATTGATCACTTGGGTCTCTACAGCCATAACACATCTTTCTAAGTGCCTTCACATAGGACTGTATTTTCAACATGAGTACTATAAATGGCAGGGTTGCTAATTCAATCAACAAAAATATTAATATAGATGTAACACTTGCATAGTAACACAGCACAGACAAGGGACAACAGAGGTCAGTATCAAGAGGGAGCCACATTAGGACAGAAGCTGCATTGCTCTTTGAACACAACACAGGCTGCAACCTAATTCCAGTCTAAAGAGGAGCCCAAGGCTGGACATGCTCTGACTCTCTAGAGATGGGTCAGTGCTGAAGAGACCAAGATGGCCACATTCTGCTTTAGCACTTCAAGCTGACTTCAAGTTTATTTACAGTTCACACAAACCTGAATACAGTTCTGCTTTTCTGCATTGCAACTAGGGCTGGCATCACCACAGAAGCCAACATTAGAGCCTACGCTACTTGGATTTGGTCTCCCTCAAACACAAATAGGAAGAAACGAATCAAATCAGAAACAAGGTCTGCAGGGACCAGAGCCTGGTGCTCCACTTCAACTAAGACATCCCAAGAGTTACACATTCAAACTGAAATCACATCTCCCAACACAGAGACAATATGCCTGTGAGTCAGTAGCTACCAGAGTGCACATCCTCACCCAGGATGGTAGCTGCCCAGTCCACTCTGCCAATGAGAACTGAGATGTGCTGATTCTACACACACACCTCTGCAGCTTGGACTCTGCTCCACACTGTGTGCAGCAATGCTGTTTTAGTGACCAGAACAGGATGTTTTCTCCAGAATTTGTCACTGATCCTGGCAACAGGGCGGCTTTCCCTAACAGAGTTAGGCAGCCAGCCTGGAGACAGCCCCGCTCCATAACACTCTTCCAGAAGCAGGTTTCAGGAGACATTTGTAACCATTTAGAGTTTCCCACCCAAGAAGTTTTGCACTTGTCAGTTTACCTTATGCCACAGGTTTTTAATTTAGTTGTACGGGAAGAAATTTTATATGCCTCAAATTTTATATGTTAATGCCAGATGTGAACACAGGAGCACGTGTTCTCCCTCTCCCCTGTGCTGCACTTCTTGGGAAAGGATGCTGTAAAGCTGCAGCTCCAAATCCTCAGGCAGACAGTCAAACTAGTGGCAGAAGTCCCTGTTTCTCAGCATTTCTCAGTGCCCTGAGGAATTCCAACTGGCAAGACAGTCTGCTGGCACACGCTTCCCAGCCTCCTGAGCACAAAATACTCCTGGCTGTAAAAGGACTAAAGAAAGAATTTGATTTGTTAATTGTGAAAGATAAGAAGGAAGCTGTTGAAGACCATGCACTGCCTTTTGCAGCATGAGTACGCATCTCAGTTGCTTCAGTGTATTGGGTGAGCAAAGCTTACTAATGCAAGCAGCCTTTAAATTAACGCAAGTGCCAGAATTTTTCTACTGTGTAGATGTGAAATGAATCAAATGAATGAGAAAAGCTGCAATTTCTTTTGATTACCATTGTTCCACTTTAAACTGACTACCTTCCACGTACACTTTACTACATATATATATACATATTTAACTTCAGGAAGAATATATATATATTTAATATAGTTAACTATGTCTGCAACTCTTAGCCATTACTAAAGCGTAACTCAATGCACGATACCCACATACGCCTTCCTGGACTTTCAGCACTTTGCAAAGCATCCTTGAGGAAAGGCCCTGCAATTTCAAACTTTGCTAATATCATAAAGCATCAAAGATAACAACACTTGCAAACAAAGTTGAAGAGTGCGCACTTTTTGAAGTAGTATTTTCTTGCAAACAGCAGTGATCAAACACTGGGAGACCTTGAAGCCTGGGCCAGAGGCTATGGCCAGATAGGAACTCTGCCTCCTCTAAGCCTACCTCTCATTTTCATGTTGCTGTTTTAGCAAGAATCACCCCTGTGCACCCAAGGGAAGCTAGATGTGTCCTGGGGACAGCCAAGCAGAGCAGACTCTTCCAACTTCAACACAAAGCACTATGAACAAGCTCGTTTCAGAGCAGAGCACACCCTTTACAGGACACTTGTGTATTTGCCTCCAAGCAGCCTGCTTCGAGTGCTCCCTCAGCATTATAACCTCCAGCAAAGCAGGGGGGAGAAGGGGCCCAGGGCAGCTCGGCATGGCAGCGCCGAAGCCACGAAGGGGCCCATTTCAGTTTGATTTGTTGCGGCACTCTAGATGCGAGATGAAATCTGGGAGATGAAATCTGAGCAATTTCTTGCTTCTCTTCTTTCTGGACAGTATATTAACACTATAAAGAAGGCTGAACAGTGGGGCTTCCCAACTCCATTATTTGCAAGGCCTGTTTCAAAGGCAGTAGCTGAAATGCCCAGTGCTGCCTTTGTTGCTCCTGGTCTCAGGTCTCCGCCATGTTGCACTCCTGTCAAACCCCACTGCTGAGCACATAAAAAAAATAAGCTTTCTCTGGGGGGTGGAGGAGGGGGAAAACACGAGGAGCACTGCCTGAGCTTATGCTCAGCACCCATCATTCTCACACTGCTCTCAGATTCTTCGTGCCAATGCAGGGAAAGCAGAAGAGCTGTAAAGATGCCGCTGTCTCCTACCTGGTCCTGCACCTGACTTGCAGGGGCACCAGGGTGAGGCCACACCAGGGGCTGCAGGTGGATGGGCAGCCCAGCCAGAGCTGTCAGTCACTGCCACACCTGCCACCAGTCACTCTGCTCAGAGAGAAATACAAAACACGCTGTTTTCCACCTCCAAGAGAGGGTTTACTTGTCCCCAGGACCCATGACAGCCTTGTTACAGACCATTTCAATTCGAATCAACTTGTCAAGAAAAGAAAGTGGAGAAAACGCATCAATTAAGCAGCTTTACTCATGCAGAAAAGCTGCCAGCGTGAGCATTTTAAATTACCTGGGCACACCTAGCTGATTTGCATTCCCTTGGCACAGCTTTGCTCCGGCCACAAAGCATCATCCACTTCATGCTTCCATCTGAGCCAGGAACAAAAGGGGCTGACAGCCCAGCACCACCTTCCCCGCTTGGGGGCTTGTGCCCTTTCCGAGGGATTTTGTGTTGGTTTATGCAGAAACCTTCCTCCTGCTAGATGCAGGGAGAGGAAGTTTGGATTCTTCTATGAAAGTAAAGACCAAGGCAAAAAGAGGCCTTCAGAAACAAAGGAGGTGGGGCTGCGGCCAGCAGGGGGGTAACTGCATGCTATTGTTAAATATTAACATAAAATAAAGCAGTAGAAATGGATGTCCATCAGCAGAATTAGAAGGAACTAAGTGAGTTTAAGAACAAAAGGTTTACTTATTTAAATTGCAGGAGATGAAAAACAGCTGGGAACACAATTTATAGCACAAAGTACAAAGCTACAAGACTGTTAAATGTAATTATATTTCAAAGTACTTTTTCTCCTCCATTTTAAACCAAACACGTACAATCATTTTAACTGAAATAAAACTAATGACAACATAGTCTTTAGATGTTCCATCCCTTCCCCTCTATCCTTTTCAAATTCAAGCTCATCCATTTCCATTAACTAAATAGTTTGCATCCCCCCCTCCAAGTAGAGGTTGGCCTTTCAAATAGGAGACTAGAGATTGAATAAAGAAAACCACTATGAGCAGATCTTTATTTTAAAAAACTACCTCTTCCTATTGTATTCACGGGCCTTTAGATGGAACTTTTATACTTGCCTTTGTCACTTCTCTGCACAAAAGTAGCTGGTTAATCAACTTTTTGTTACGCTCGATTTGTACCTTTGGTCATAGCAAAGATGCCCATCTCTTGGCGCTGTTCCTTGTGCCACTCCTGATCAGATCCTTTATTGAGGCTATGGGTTCCACATCTCAGTGCATCATCACCCCAAAACAGAGTATCTCTAATCACAGAATCATTACGGTTGGAAAAGACCTCTAAGACCATCTAGTCCAACCATTCAACTACCACTACTATTACCCACTGAACCATGCACAAGCAATTGCTCACCACCCCCTGGCCAATGCCCAGCTGGCCCCTGAGCAGCAGAAGGGAGAAAGAGATGAACTCCCAGCTCCTTCAAAACTCCTTCTGCTTGATGTCATGTGGTACGGGATATCCTTTTGACCAGTTTAAGTCAGCTGCCCTAATTCTGTTCCCTCCCAGCTCCTTGGGCCCTTCACTACAAAGGGCCTTGGCTCTGTACCACACTGCTTCACAGCAACTATAAACATCGGTGTGTTGTCAGCAGTGTTTTTCTCCTATTATACCAGGCACTCTGAAGGAAACAATTCCGTCCCAGCTGAAACTAAGGCACTAATATCCAACCTGATGTATTACTTGCTCCTTAAGGCCACAAAGCATTCAACAAAATTAGAGCCAAGAAATGTTTTCCATCAAATCAAAATGCTAGTGCAGCCAGCTCGATCCCATCATTACTTTTCCATCACCAACAAAAAAAAAAAAGTTTGGGAACCCTTAGTTACACAACGAGATATTAAATTTGTTCAACTTTCTGTCCAACATCATTTTCAGGCTTAAAACGTGTTCAAGAGCTAAATGAAACCCCTTTTGTTCCAGTTCAGAACTTTCTTTCTTTCAAAATGAAATTGCTTGCGACTCCTTGCTGTGACAAATTTTTCTCATTTAAGGTCAACTTAAAAAAAAAAAAAAAAAATAGAAACATGCTTCAGATGCCAAAGAGCTGCCAAGGGGTAAAATAAAATCACTCACTTGGACAGATCTTTTTAAAGTGAGGAGCTTATTTTGAGTGCTGTGGGCTGCAGCATGCCACTGGTTCCGATTCAGCTACAAAAAACACTCGATGGTACCAGCCCGTGTTAACGAGCTATAAAAACACATGCACATATAAATTAGTTTGTTCTTCTTCTTACAGCAGCCCGTACCAGATGTTTCAGGGACACAAGAAGCCTTGCATTAGACAGATGTGAGATAATCTGCCTCACACCCTGGGTGTTTTCCTAATCCCTTAAAACCTGAAGCAGAAGGTTCAGTATCTTTCCAAAAACACTGCAGCAGTTTCTGTTTGCCTGAACCCTTATGGAAGGCAAAGCCAGCCGTTTTACAGGCCGTGTTCTCTGTTACTTACAGCTTTGCCAAACTTCGGACTGAAAGTTTCATGCCAGGTACCTTTATCGGTCTGAGTTTTCGCATTCCTCATTTGATAGTTCCTGCAAGTGAAATATACGTTATTCCATAAAAATCATAACAAATTCCTGCTCACCGTTTTAAAACGGCCAGCTTCCCAAAAAAACAGCCCCTGGAGCTTCACCAGAGGGGCTTTCCTGGTGTCAGGGCTGTGCCTTTGGCTAATGTGAAAGAAAGGGGGGAAAAAAAAATTAACATCTGGCCAGGTTATACATTTTGGAGATTCAGAGTTCTCATAAACACCATCCGACAGCCTGGCCCAGCAGGCTCCAAGCGAGGCTTCTCTCCCCTGCTCCCCACAGCAGCAGCAGAATAGCTGAGGCTCAGGACATCACCATTCCCCAAATCCCACTGCTTCTGGTACTGGCATAGCACAGACAGGCTGCAGAAATTACAGGCAGTGAGATACACATCTAGGGGAGAACAAATCAGTGAGAAACACTGAGATGAAGAAGTTGGAAGCTGATAACTGCAAACAAGTGATCAATTTTGGGGTCAGCACACCAGAGCTCTCCCTGAGGAGGACTTGGGTGTGACATTCATGGGAGAGAAGCAGTGAAGTGGCCATGGAAGAGCAACCACAGCAGGGCAGGAGTGACCGAGGACAGGACAGAAGCAGCAGGTAACTGGCAATGACATAAAGAGCTCAGGAAAAAAAAAAAACATGGGACAGGACTGGCACAGGGAAGAACTGGAACAAGGAGTGCAATGAGATCATGTCACTGCAGGGACCAAAACAGAGTCCAGAGGTTCCTCAATTAGAAAAATATATTCCTAAGAGGTTTCAGTCCTCCTCAACTAGTTTGCACGTGAAGTCATTGGCGTCTGTTTCAGTTTGTTCTACTGCAATTTCAGAGTCACGAAGCCTGCCAGGACACAGAATTCCCAATCACTACCGAGTTGCAATACAATGCAAACGTATCAAAGAGTGGCCCCCAGGAAAAAGAAACCTCATCACCTAAAAGCTACCACAATGCCTT
The DNA here is from genome assembly GCA_023055505.1 of Callipepla californica brunnescens. Lineage (NCBI taxonomy): Eukaryota > Metazoa > Chordata > Aves > Galliformes > Odontophoridae > Callipepla > Callipepla californica. The sequence goes on from JALIRH010000013.1 coordinate 14,522,542, forward strand.
CCTCAGAGGTCACATCAGCATTATGCAACCCCAACACTGACATTTCCTCCATTTCATACAAATAACACCAGATATCTTTATTACTCATCCATCCAGAAGCTTCTTGGTAGGGTTCACTTCCAAGGCAAAGAGACCCACAGCTGAAAGCCCACGCTTCACCCACTGCTTGGGGAACAACTGGCAAGGCAATGGAACAGGGCAATGAGGACTGCATTCTGCACACATGGTTTGGCTATGGACACGATTTTACTGGCTCAACACAATGTGCCATCTTAAATCAGCTCAGCCAGCAAAAGCTGAGCAAACAGGGGGTTTACTTAAACTGGATCTTACTCAGGTCTATCTTAGACTAGAAATGTGTTGAATTTAGCATCTCCACTGGGCCACACCACACAGTCCTTTGGTTTAAAAAGTGAAAATACACACCTGGGTAATCCACAAACAAGGCAGCTTTGGCTAATGTACTTCAGTAAATAAAGAAGGCCAGATGCTGAAGTGCTGCAGTCACAAAATGGAAGTCAACTCCTAAAGTCTAACTGCAAACAAGATGTGAACAAGACAAGGAGGTAGAAAGACAATTATTAGTGTTCTGATAAAAAACAACAACAACAACAACAACAACAATTAATTCCCAGGAGATTACTGCCAGAAAAGGGGCCGTATTACTAAAGCTTTGTTAATTTTGCAAAATGAACTGAAGATACCCAGCATAATAATTCCAGATACAGTGTACTCAACAAAAACAAGCAGTGACCTCTCATTTTTAAAGGAATGCATGATCTTGGCTTTTTTCTTGGGTTCTTTTGAACATTAATTTGTTTTTAGAAGTCACAGCTCTACCAAAGGTTTTGTTTATTTGTTTAGTTTTTATGTCTGAAGTCAGAGATCGCAGCGTGAATGTACGAAAGCCTTTCAAGGATTGGAGCCTTCCTGTATTTCTCTGCTACACCAGAGGCAGCAAAAATCTCACCAAAACCAAGAACACTTCGATGCCAAATAAAAACTTCCCTGTTATTGGAAAATATTTTCACCACAAAAAAAAAAAAGTAATGCATTTTTAATTATAACACTGAACACCACTCTGACACAGGGATGCTTGCCTCCCCAGGCACAGATGCAGTGCTTGCACAGTGACCCCAGCACCAGCACGAGCTCCATCTCCCAGCAGCACAGCCCGCTGGCACCAGGGGCCCTCGTGGTTGAGGCTTTACCCATCCAGTGAGGGATGTGAACATGTTCTGCACAAGAAGGCTGGGTGAAACACTCTTGGTTTCTGGGTGTTCCCCAGAGGGACTTCTCAAGCTGAGCTAAAAGCAGGCAACAACTGAAATGGGAGAAATATTAAGACAAGGACTATAGGCACCAGCAATGAGGGCAAGCACAGCAGACAGGGCATGAAAACAGCACTACCCACTCTCAAGACCCTCTGCAAGTCCTTCCCCCAGAACATGAGGAAAAAAGCCCATGTGGTACCAGACACCATTCCAATCCCAACCAGTGCCAATAAGACTGCTGTCGAACTGCATAGGGCGATTACTGCAAGTGGGAGCACCATCCTTGTGTGGATTACCTGGGGAAGGAAGATGGCTTTAAAGTGTATTCAAATGACGTTAACTCCACTACTAACGAATAAAGCAACTCTAGGTTCTTCAAATTGCACATCTCCACGTTCCCACACCTTCTTTTAAGCCGGTGCTACTTCTTTTTGTGCCTGGCTACCTTTTAAAACTCACTGCTAATTTTCCAATCTGTTGCATTAAAAAAAAAAAAAAAAAAAAAAAACAGAAAGAAAGAAAGAAAATCCCTGCAAACACCGTAACAAGCCATAGCAGTGCCTCTGCAGCTTATAAAACATTTAGAACCTTTACAATTTAACCTTTCTATTGGCAATAAAACATACTCCAAAACAAATGCACTATTTGAGACAGATGTTTGAAATATGAATGAATGTTTGAATATTCAGTTTTAAATACTCATGATAAAAGAAGCTGCAGAGACATGCCATTGATCTAATACTTGTTTGCACATTCCTTAGGGCTATGCATGAAGCATAATGGGATTTCTATGTTCCTAAACAACAAAAGGTGTAAAAATGCCTTTTCAGTTGCAAACTTTGTTCATTTATTCCTGTGGCAAAAGAATGCAAATCTTAAGTCATTTTTTTGTGCACTGACATCAAGTCTTTCTCACACAAAAAGTTCCTTAAAGAAACAAGAAGAAAGTTCAGAATAAAGTCATGCTTCCTCCCCCACTTGTCCCTTAAAGAAAAGGAGAGAAAGAAGGAGAAGGAAATGTCACTTAACTCAATTGTACCTGCCAGCTAAAAGCAAAGGCTGCTTAAGTGAGTGACCCTAAGCTATTAGGCATTATACAGCATTAATCAGAAGGGCTGTGCAGCGCCCAGGAAGAATATTTGTTGCAGTACGGTTAGGCATTCAGCACACCTCCTGCATGCGTTTATGGCCCAGCTCCGCAGCTCAGTGACAGAACCTGCTCACAGACTGCACTGACACAACATTCCCCTCTGCAATGAGGAGGCTAATAGACGTCGGTTTATAAACACGAGAAGTTATTCCGTACCAAGTCCACAGCCGCTCTTCAACCCCCTAATATTTTGCATTTTCAATCTCATCAGTAGAGTGAGAGATTCACGTTCCCCCCTCCCCCCCTAACCCCCTCCATGAAACTGCAGACATTTAAAATTAAGACATTTAAAATTAATATTAAAGCAGGAAACGAAAGAATGGTTTGGTGAGATGCATTTGCAGGGAGAAGTATAGGGAAACAGTGTTAATGTCAGAATCAATCCTTGAGCTATGAATAACTTAACTTCAAAGCTGATGCTACTGTCTGACTCTGAGCACCCTATGTCTTCAAGGAAGATAAAGCCACATATGTAGTCAAACCAATGTTTAATTCAGATTACGCAGAACAATACAGCATCTTGACTGGAGCCAATTAAAGTAAGCTTTCACTGACTGATAGAAATGGCATTTCGAGTCCTTTCTGTGCGAAAGGAGGAACGCTTTGAGAGCATTACAGTTCTGAACCCACACTTATTGACCTAAGTCATTTTTGCACTTAATACATAATAGGAAGATTTCAATTATGACATTTGATATTCTCCTTTCAAAAGAGGACGATTCTCCACTTCTAACAGAGACCAAGCCCCCATAGCCCTGCAGACACCACAGAGAGAACTACAGGGAATATTTCCCAATTAAAAATGCAGTTAGAGCACTAAAACAAAGCGACGTTTAGAAAATGCAAAATACTCTGCTCAGGCACGGGATGGGCATACACTGAGGTGCATTTGACTGATAAGTCTCAGTGCTGTAACTTCAGAGATGCAGATAAATCCAGACCTCGTTCCTGCAAAGAACGATGGGGGACACACAGCCTGGGTGTGTCCCATATCTGCTCCCCCCATATCTGAAGCACAAGGACAGAGCCACAACAAGTGATGCTCAATAGCCAAGGTACCCAGAAACAAAACATTTCTGGTCGACCCAGGAAAGTCTAATGAAATATTTCTGTGAAAGACTTCAGAACAAAAAAAACTCTGACTCCGCCGAGTCGCAGCTTTTCAGAATAACAGCTACTGGCACTGTCATCAGTGCACACTGAAGCATTCAAACCCAAGAATTAACAAGTAAACCTGCCAATTTAAGCTTCTTGAGATCTGATTCCACGATAGCAAATAAATAAATAAATAACGATCACAGGTAATACAACGGTGTCTATAAAAGGCTACAAATAAGCACAACTGTGCACTGAGATAAAGCAGTCAGAAGGAAATGGCACCACGTGAAGCTCCCAAGCACCTTCACCCCATGGTTCAGAGCTGTGCTGCACCTATCTTTAGAGGGCTGGCCCCAGAGTGGGTTGTGGCCCTCCTAACAAATAGAAATAAAACGTTCTCATGGAGGAAGTAATGAAAGACTGAGCAACCTTCAAGGGAGCAGAAGTCTGAAAGCAGCTGCACTGCTTTAACCTAAGCTTTGCCATTGGTATCAGACAAATGGCAGGCAAGCAACGTTAACTGCCAGTAGTAAACTTCGCCAAGAGGCAGCCAGGAGCAAAGGGAAACAATAACCGAGCTACTTTCCCAAAAATTCAGGGATTTTTGGGCTAGCTGCGCCGCTGTACAATGGAAGAGTCCAGGCTGGTTTGTGTAATAAGAGAAAGATAACATGCCGTGCAGTCAATACATTTCCAAACACAGTGATATACTGGAGAATTTCCCTTCCTTCACCCTTATCCCATTTTTCTTAGCAAAACTCAAACCCGGAGAGCGGACACCATTTCCACGACCAGACGCATCCGGGCACGGCTCAGCCGCAGCCAGGCAGCTCCACGGCCCCATCCCTCGGTGGGGCACACAGCTCGGAGGGGTGGGATTAGCGGACGGCACAGCCGGGTTTCTCAGGAGCTCTTCATAATGGACAGCGACCCTACAAAGAGGGTTGAAAGAAGAGCGATAAACGTTGTTGTTGTTGTCAGGAAAGAGAGGAGTGCTTAAAGAGCCTTTCAAATAAGCAATTTCCCCTCTCATCAGTATCCTCTTGACTGCTAAGCTCTGCCTTTTGTCTCTTACCTTGAATGGTGATCAGCAATGCATGATCAGCCAAGGGGCATCAGCTGCGAGCCCGACAACACGAGCCAGCTGTAGGCACCGAGGGAAGGAAGGGCAGCCGCTCTCCTTACTACGAACCTACTTCGTAGTAAGAAAAAGAACGAAAAAGCAAAGCACGACAGCTCCATCCGCCTTGCTTCTTCTGGCGAAGGGTATAGGATTTGCCATCCCCTCTATTGGGTTCGCTTAACATCCCATTTCTGAAACTGATGTACCAGAAACTTCACTGCTAAACGAGTTGCCACGCTACAACCCTTCACTAGATTTTGGATTTTATCCTGAAGGATGAGGGTCAGTAACACTTCCTCTTTGCATGCTCACCATCCAGCCCTCGTACAACTGCACTGCAGTCAGGAAGTTTATTCCTCACGAAGTGTGCACCATCGTCTGGCCACATTTATCCTGTGCTTCAACTACAAGCAGATGCCTCATAGCATCCTTAGCACAGTCAGAGCACACACTGAGATAAAGGTCAGCAAAGATCAGCTTCACATTGAGTAAGCAGCACCACAGCCAAAAACAAACAAACAAACAAAAAAAAACAAAACACAAACGCCAACTCTATTCTAAAATCTTGGTTTCTTATTAACAAGAATTCACTTGTGATTATTCAACATTGCCACTTAACCTGGCTGCATTATGAAGGACTTGCCAGGGTTGTCAGCCATGCAGACCCTACATCCCTTCTTTCCCTGGTCCAACATTCAGTGCTGCTCAAGTACAAAGCAAGCTATGGAGTCAAGGCTGAGAGTTATGTCAGGAGTTTGCCGCAGACATCTAAAAACAATCAGAAGGTACTTATTGTCTGGGACTTGTGAAAATATATTTCTGGCTATAAAACAACTTTTGCAGTCAGAGACTGTGTTGGTCAACCTCGAGAGTTAGCACCATCTTCACTCCCTGGTTTCTACTTGCTGTGTCATCCTCTGAGCCCAGTGCTGTCATGAGGATTTATACTTGCAAACTGTTTACAAGCCAGAACCACTGAAAAAGAAATGGAAAGAAAAAAAAAGAAAAAAAAAAAAGGGTATTACTCTATCCACAGCCCAGAATTTCTGTGACATGTTGTAGCAAGGCACAAGACCACATGTGAAATGAGAACAGAGGAACACTGAGTGCTCACACAGTCCATACATACCAATCGTGCACATCAGATAAAGAAAACTGGCATGTGATCCTTGCTCATGGCTCTGCACAGGATTTGCCAACAATTGCATAGGGTTGACTTAATGCAACCCTAATACCAGATAAACACTGGGGACTGTCTTTGCTCCTACTCCAGTACGGTAGGTGAGTGCTCAGAAAGCTGCCAAGCTGCTGAGCTTACTCAGCTCAGAGCTTTCTCTGCACGCTCAGCTACATAGAACAACACTGCTTTCCTCAGACTAAATTCTGAACGTTATTCCTTCCAGAAGCAGACCTCCCTCTCTCACACAAGCCTGAGGATACAATTTCAAACAGAACCAACCTTATTGCCGTTCATAGCAGCTACTACAAAAATTCAAGCGAGATGCTCCATTTGAAGAGCATCTTCCAGAAGGCAAAGACTGTCCTTTGGGCCAAATCCCAGCACAGGTGCACAGTAATTTCAGTGCACACCTTCACATCAGACTTCTGTTTTACATACCCAAAAACCAAACTGCCTCTTCTATAGAAAGCTCTCCATGTCTCTCTGCTGGTCCTTCCACAAGATACAGCTTCCAAAGGTTGTTTTTTCTAATATGAACACATGTTAATCATAGTCATTTTCAAAAATATTTTATCAATGGAATGCTATTAAGGTTTTGTTGTTGTTGAGAACATAGGAAAGGAGCATAGAGAGTTTAAGTAAAACAGAGCAGAAATTAATAGTTTCTCAGAGAACTACAGCTTAACAGAGACATGACTCATGCTATTTCCACAAATAATTACACCTCATTTAGATGCTAGTCTTTCTTCTCAAGGTATCACAAGGAAGTCTGTTCACTTTCTGAGCACATGCAACACTCATTAACAGCAATGAGAGCTACTTGCACGTATAGGACAGACAGTAGATCCCTTGAGAATTTCTGTATTCACTGTACCTTGTCCAGGGAAACAATGGGAACATAGCCAAGACAGACCCTAAATCGAGGAGGATTCAGCCACCGAACTGGCCCACCTGATTTCTAGCATTTCTTCTCACTGTGCTGCCTGTATTCTCTCTGAAACACTGCTTGGGTGCTGCTCACTGTGCTCCCAAACAGCCTGGAGCTGGTCCTGCCCAGGGTTGCACTGGGGGAACACAGCACATTGCCCACTTACTCGGGTTCCTGTTTCCCACATACTAATGAGTGGATCAGATCCAGGTTTTCAGACTGCAATTTTCACTTTGGACCTTTTGAAAACGTTGCACCCACTAACAACTAGAGCGCTACAGCTGTTTCTGCCAGCAGCTCCTGTTAGGGTTATGTCAATCAACACCATTGTTCCTCTGTGGTGTTAGTGCCCAGAGAACTAACATATGCAAAGGGGAGCAGAAGTGCTAATGCTTTTCCACATGAGCATGCCACTCATCTCACACCAAGACAGCAGCAGCACATCTCTTAACCACTCCTTCCCCAACCCTGTGAGGACTGTTGAGTACTGAACAAGCTGCCATCCTCAGCTGCACCAGTGAAGAAAATCCACTTCCATGTGCCCACTTTTAATTCAACAAGAACTCCAAGGGAAGGAAGGTGGTGGTGTTGTTGCTCAAACTGGCTCCCTCCCCATGATGTGCAGCTCTGCTTCATGTCCTAAGAAGTCCTTCACTTACATAAGCTGCTCACTAAATATATCACTTTCCTCATTCAGCACTGGCTGATAAATTGTGTTCCCCTTATTTGCACCATTCCATAGACATTATGAGGGCTGGTAAAGAACTTTTTCCAGAGCAAAGTTAAGCCCAAAGACCTAAGTTGCTTCAAAACACTGCTTCAGCTTGTTGGTAGCTTCCCCTTAGAGGGAAACACAATGGTGTAACCTAAGAAGATATTATTGGAAGAGACTCCAGAGAGGAAAAGCAGCAATGTTTACAAAATCTACTTAGCTTCTCTTTTACTAGTTATCACAAAAGTAGAGCTTAACTTTAGAACCAAATTAAAATATATTATGTCAGGAAAAAAAACAGCTTCCAAGATCACAATGCCATATTAAATTCTTTCCCAAGCTCAATAAACTATGACTTATAGGACTTGTAAAATCTTTACTAGACTCTTGACAGCTCCACATGTGTTTGTGGCAAGAAGAATGGAACCTTTTGCTAAACATCTGCTAAATCTTGTGTCTTGGCTAGAATGACTCTACCCCATAGCAGCACACTGTCTAACGCTTGCTGACTGCGGTCTGGGACTGGGATGGAATCTGTCTTTCTGTATGAAAACACAATGCTGCTTTGCTATAGTGCTCCATCATTTCCAGCAGCCACTCCCAGTAACAGCGAGTAACAGCACAGCTCTTGGGGCAGCTGCGCTTCAACACTGTGCATCGTTTATCACACAACTAACAACTGCATTCTCAGAGAGGATGCACACAAAGCATCTCTGTTTGTATACGCTGATTTGGTAGCAAGGAGCCCAGCACCTCTGTTTGTAAGCAATCAGGGTGCAAATCTAGATGGCAGCTTAAGAACTGCTGGTAAGTTTAGCTTAAAGAAATGGGGACTCACATTTTTCCCGGACGTATCACATATATGTTAAGTAGTTTTACCCAAACATAACCAAGTATTCTGACAAACCGTTATGCTTCACGCTTCTAAATTCACACTCTCCTGTCATGACTTGAAACCAAGAGAAAACTTAGGTAGGGACAATATTTTCCATTTCTCTGGGGCCTCCCACATTTCCTTGTCAAGTGTTTTATAATGGACAGTGCTAGAAACAAAGCACTAGGTTAGTGGCAACTTAGGCACAGTCTAGCACGTCATTTTCCATTAAGTCCTCCATGAGATATCTCTAAGAACAATGATTTCCTTCATACAAGAGACATTTTATTTAATTGAAGTTGTTCTATGACTCATGATAAACCTCTCAAATTCAAAATTAATAATAATAATAAATGTACATCTGAAAATCTCATGATAAAATCAGTTAATATGTTACTAAATCAGTTCAAAACATGGAGTTAAAGAAGGTTTGCTTGCTTATGCTCAAAGAAGCCTTCACAGCTCAAGGAGAACCAAATTATTTCCCATTGTCCTGAGAGATGAACAAAATCACTGATGTTTTCATAGCCCACTGAGTTTAACTTCACAGCACAAGCCTGTACAGAGCAAGGAACAGATCTGCACGAAAGGAGCTTTGTCCCTCTGCCCCTGTTGGGCACACCATGCTATGGGTGCAGCAAGCAGTTGTATTTATCTACAAACCAGCAGAATGTCCCAGTCTTTAATGATGTAAACTCTCTAGCTCAGTGCTCCTTCCTTTGAGGTACTAACAAACTCAAATATTTCTTCAAATCAGATATGCCAGTTTCCACTTTCTACGAGTGTAATGGATACCCACAATAACTTTCTGCCATTTAATGCCTTTTTCAGTATTTTTTCCTGACAGTCCTCCCAGCACCACTGATAATAAATGGACACTTCCTCCCACTGCACCTCTACACAGACACATCACTCTATAGCTACCAGAGTCATGGATCTGACTGATCTTTAACAACTATTTCCTTCCCCTATTGTAAAGCCTTTTATTTTCTGAGGCTGTTCCCATCCTAACATTGGAAAAAAAAAAGGTACATCTAACCTGAATACTTTACCTGTGAAGACAACACTGCTCAAGATATTCATTCTGGCTTGCTCTTCATCGCATGGTGAATCATAGGGCGTGAAATTCAGAAGCATTTTCTCTGTATGACACAAGTACCTTCTCTTACTGGGATGGATTTTTTCCTCAAACTGGTAAGATTCGTTGACAGCCTCCTCTAGGATATCCTTCAGGAAAATCAGCACTATACCAATGTTTCCCCACCACACCTTCCTTCTCTCACAAGGCAAGAGGATGGGAGGACAAAAAGCAAGTCTCCATTCTTGCTAAACAAAGGTCTCTCTCATCTCAACAAGCAAATTCTATGGCAATATGGGAAATCCAACGCACTGGAAGATGAAAGATAAATTGTGCGATGTGAATGCTGCACATGTTGTTGCTATTATCTCCAAGAGGAGGACCCCATTGTGCTGAATGCTACACATGCTCAAAGTAACAGGCAGTTCCTACCCCGGAGGCCTCATAACCTAAGATAAAAGCAGTATTGTTGTCCCCTTTTCAGTGGGTCTCCAGAATATTCGGCAACTTGAAGAAGTTACTCAGTGAAACAGCAGATCTGGGAATTGAACCCAGATTCTCAAGTCTCCGTCCCTCGATTTAATCTGCACATCATTACTCAGAATCCTTTTTAATTAAGCAGCAACATCCAAGCTTCAAACTGGTACCCATGATTATTTCTACTTATTTAATGAGAAAGCGAAATACTTGTTCTATTGTTCATTCCACCATTAATTTTAGATTCCCATGAGTAAAATTTTAAGCCTACGTCCAAAAGATGCTACACAGCCTCAAATTTGTATTCACTTCACAGACAATTCCTATGACACACAGACCTAAGTGGAATATTTTAGCCTCACCTTAGTATTTAATGCTGTAACCCAGCAAAAAGGATTAATTTGAGAAGTTTTAGTGCAGTTAGTAAAACATGGGATGTGGTTAGAAGACATATATTTTAACTGATAGCACATAAAGAGAAAAAAGGTTCAGAAATCACAGCGATTAAAAAGTAATGCAAAACAGCAACCTGAAAGTGTTTGTTAGGTGAAGAGAGTGAAGTTGCTGCGGAAGGTATGGAGGCTGAGACAGAAGATGGAGAGATGATCCAAAGGGCAGACAACTGCAATTTATGGAGGAAGAAAAGAGCAGAGTAAAACAGATCTGAGCTGTGTAGTACATGCGAAGTAATGATGTGGCTACATGAAAGTTCTTGTTGATAATTTACATTCCGTAAGTCCAAGTTTAATTGGGTATTGCCATATAATTATTGCCAAATGGGGAAAGAATTCCTCTCAAGAGGAGTCCAAACGAAAGGTTAAACTGTAAAGAAAAGCACACTACAATGGGACTGGGTGCTGTGGAATAGCCCCATTGGAGAATACAAATGCTTCTGTGTTACTCTTTAAAAAGTTCCTTAGGGCAAGAGAGCTAGAAGTGATCAGGCCACTGAGTACACACACAAATGCTATTGGGTGCACATAGAACAGGGCCAGCACATACTGGACCAGCACCAGAAATGAGAGTGCCCAAAAAAGGAGGCTTTACTAAAGAGAAAGATGAGTCAAAGGACTGGCCTAGTAAAAACAAATTACTTACATATTCCAATTGAGAGAGCGCTGACATCTATCTTTAAACAGGCACGTAAAAAACATTACATGCAAGTATAAACAGCAGTAGCATTGTGCTTCACTGCTGGTCACAACTTAGAAAACCACTGGGAATAGAATGGGAGCTACAATTATGTTGCCCTAAAGCTGACACTAAGAACTCAGTTGCTCAGAACGTTTTGAAAAAATTAAGACCTAAAGAAATTTTAAAACTCTTAAGAACTATTGCAGCCCTTAGCTTCAAATTCTTGCCTCACTTCACAGTATAAAATAAGCTGTGAAATCACACACACTTAAGAAGCTACCTAAATGTTTGCCCGCATAAAATTCAAATCCAGTCAACATTTCAGGAGTTTCGAAAACGTTGTCTTCTCTTGGAAGATTAGAGAAATATATGGATCTAAAGCAGAGGAAGGATGCAAGTTCTTCAGAGGTGCACAGAACTGCATTCACTTTCCTAAACCTGAAAAAAATCTGAGAGCAAACTCACTAATGTAAAGCAGCTGAGAAGATGTACACTCCGAAACCATGACCTTTAGAGGAGTGAATTCTGGGCCTAACAGAAAAGCTGAGGTGAAAAAGACATTTGCACAGCAAGAAGGCAGACAGGAAGCTGCACCCTGGGGAACCATGAAGTTTGTACAGCAATAAGAGAACGCAAACTCATAATGAAGTTCAGATACTTTGGGACGGGGAAGAGGAATAGACTCTTGCCAAACTGGATGGCTCTACCACAATGGAAAATGGCCTTCCTCACAATCCAAGAGTTGTTTGGATTGCAGCAAGTTCTTCCAACAATTTTAAAGGAAATACCCAGATTGAATTCTACTCCCATACAGTGTGTGCTTCATGAGACAGCAATCAAATTTGATTTGTTCTCAATATGTGACCAGAGGATTGGTTTTGGCCATGTTTTTAGAGAACTAATCATAAAAGGTCAGAAGTATAGAAGGAGGGTGCAGGGCTCTCCCAAAAGAACAGATCGCTACTGAATAAACCTGGAGGTCACCATAGCGATCAGAGCAAAATGCTAAACAAGTCTGAGAAAACACTGAATTCAGCTCTTAAAAGAACTGATTTTTATCCCTCCCTCTGGAGCAGAGACTGGGAAGCACCTCCCATTGCAGCTCTTGGGACCTAGAAGAGTAAGAGCCAAATAAAAATCAATGCTAGAAACTGAGATTGCACTGAACATTTTGAATGTGCACGTAAGTGGGCTGCTCTTTTCATTGGTGGCATTAAGCCATTCTCCTGGCCCATTTCAGATCACTGAGTTTTAAACCACTGAGCTCCATTTATTTATTTTTTGTTTTTTTATATAGACCTCTTGGACTTTGTGAATAAAAAAAAAAATAGATCTACACAATGGTGGAATACAAACCCTGTATTCCCAAAATGGTCATTTCCAATATTCTCCCAAACTGAGGAAGTGTGAAGTTACGCTGGATTACTGAAGATGTACAGGAAAATGTCTCCGGTAATGTCTAGCACTCAACTTTGTCAGTTCCTAAAGCTTATTGGCTTCACAGCAAGAAAACGTATCACAAAAATTTTTAATCATTACCTCAAGAAAATGAAGTTTGCAGAGTTCTTATTTGGACAAGTCTGAAAAAAAAAAAAAATGAAGCCAACTGATAAATTTTGTTCTCTTCTTTGGGGAGAAGAAAACACTTTCCTACTAAGTGTGTCTTCAAAGACAAGTACAATTTCCTGAGAAATTTCAACCAACTCTGGAGGGTAGTTCTGTAAATCTCACTCTTCCTATGCAAAGTGCTATGCATTATCAGCATCTGCACATAATGATCTTAATCACTACTGAACGAAAGTAACATGTGAAAAATTAACAGAAATTTCTGCCAATACTTCCCTTTCCCCCTGGGAATGCTGCAGCAGCTCAAGTCGGCCTCATTTCTTTGTTATTTCAGTTATTTTCTGGATAGCAACATGTAAACCTTTCAATATTGCTAAGTTCGAGAGAAAAGATCACTCATCTCTCAATCTTCTCCTTGTTAATTTGTCATCAAGTATTTGGGAGGAAAAGTCAAATAAAATACAAGAAAAACACTGTATTCTCTCAGGAAAAGTCAGATCTGGGACACTATGCTAAGAAAAATAACCGGTCCCATTATCATCATTGTCTGTAGCTTTACACTTCAGGGAGAAATATGTCTGAGGAGCTGGTTACGTTGGTGATGGAGATAGAGAAAAGAAGAAATTCCCACAGTGTGAGCAAGGCTGCACACGCTTGGAGAACATGACCACACACACAATACACACTGCATTGGGGGGGAGAACAAAGCAACCTCGGGAAGTGTCCCTGATTGTTTTCAGCTGATTGAGGACATATGCCAACGTGCCTCTACTTGTTCAGAGCAGCTTTGCAACATGGGTAAGTCACATTTACATAACACAATTAAACATCAAATGCTTTGGGTCTATTGGACTAGATTCTATTTAAGATTTGCACCAGGACAACATCAGATGCAAAATTCAGACAATTTAGTTGCTTCCATCCAAATCAACCCCAGGGACAGCTTTCTCACTCCAGCTGCCAACATCACCTTGGTGTTAGGTCAGGAGTGCCTGAGGGGGGCTTGGAGAACAGCTCACCAACACAAGGATGGCTCAATTCTCTCCTCCCTCCTCAGGTTAATAAGAAGGTTTTACATTTCCCTAGAAATCATTCAAACTTCTGTAGAGAAGCTTTAAAAAAAAAAAAAAAAGTCACAGTGGTGTTTAAAAAAGATAAACTAAACACAGTACTTGGAGAAAAATGTAAGGCTTCCTGTAAATTAAACTGAACCTTTTTACATAATAGATCGCTCACAGCTATTTGTAAGGAAGTGACAAAGCTGCAGCAGATCTTAAGATATTATAGCAAGGTTCACAGATGCACTTATGTAAATATTTTCTGACAACTGAGCTGCTACTGAAAACATTTTTGAAGTTATCAAAAAGAATTTAAAGTGTTCTCCACTCTAGTCATTAAGTATGCATTTGCAAAAAGGCTCCATCAGAACAGCTGAGCAAAGGATCACTTCTACAGAAGGCACAAACCAAGACAGCCTATGCTACAATTGGGCCACGTGTGTGGGGACAGGCTTCCCAGTCAGCAGGCTGCAAGATACAACCCTATGCCAACGCAGACAAGGCAGTTAACACTAAACATCAAGGGTCAGGGCCTGACAATGCACATTTTCACCAACATAAAAACACTGAGGTGGGGCATCCTTGCTCTACACAAAGCTTATTCCTCTTCCTTTGCACACAAAGCAGAAATCCCTCATGTCCTGGCAGTGCTCTGTTAGCACAGACATTGCCATTCAGCTGCAGCTCCTTTGTTGCCTTTCTCTCCAGACATTTAAATTGAATATATATATATATATATTACTGTTACCAATACATGAAAAAGACATTTATTAAGCACAAACTATATACTAGAAACAATGAAGAGGAGCTAATTAATGGTTTAGCTCTCTAGCAATCCACCAAGAATCATTAGGTGTAAACACCAGGGCCAAAGCTTCTAGATTCTCTATTTGGGTCTTGGATTCAAGACAAAAAAAAAGTATGCGAAGACATGTCTGCAGACAGCATTCCCCACTGAGTACACTCCAAGGCACCTCAAGCATACAAGACATAAGATATTACTGCTAAGGTCAGCTGGAATTGACATTGCTTAAAGGAGCTTACTATAGCTCTGTTTTAGATGGCACAGTGACTTGGTGTTTGAAGCTTTGTACCAGTTGTCTGTTGTTTGCCCAAAGAGCACATCCTTTGAGAGGTGAAGGGTGGGACAAACCCACACTGGTACAGGGAAGGTCAGGTGACAGCAAATTGCCAGGAGACCATATCCGAGGTACAAAAACTGCCTGACAGCTCCTCAACCATATAATTCATTCATCTTCTCACAGCAGCAGAGTGCAGATCTCACTGCAGAACAGATCTTCAGGGCAATCTGCTTTCCGAGTTCAGTATCACGTAGTACTAGGGATGCTCAGAGAAGTGTAAGACAACAGACATATTTACAGCACCATCTCCTGACCAAAGCATCCAATTAATTATTAAAAAAAAACAAACACAAAACATCACAGAAAAATGATTCTTAAATCAATTTACATTTTTGTGCGTGCTCACACACCAATCCCATACAAAGATTTGAGAAAATGCTTACTATTCTAATAGATTGATTCATGTCTTTTCACTTGGTTCCTTTTAATTGTTATTTGAGTTCCTGTACGTGTCAGAAAAGTATTTATACCATCCAACACACCAACAGATCAGGCAGGTCACTCCATCGTGGGGAGATGAAACAGATTCCTCCCTCCAGAGGAAAAGCCACATTTAAAGCAAGGGAATAGTCCATGCCCAGCGTACTCTCTCCTTCTCCAGACTATAAAAAGGAGCATACTAAGTTTAACCTTACAAACACCCCTCACCAGTTTTGCCTTTGCTATCTGAATATGCAGACATGAGTTTGAGTGCTCTGGCACTGCAGCTGTGATGATTATTTTTCTATGAAGGCTCATGCTATAGAGCTTCAGCAATGAGCAATGCAGCGGATACTCCTCCGATTCTGTCCCCACAGAGCTGGGGTGAAGTCTCAATGCTACTGAAGCCCGAAACAAAATTGCAGTGATTTCAGCGAGGCCTGGATTTCACCCTAGTTTTAAAGGCATCTCATTTTTGGCTGGCAAGATTTCAATACTTCAATTCCCAGAAGCTGAACCACAAATCCCTCTTCTCCTCCCACGCAGCTGCTCCAGAATTCCCTGAGCTCCTCTAAGGCAGCAGCTGAGCAGGCTTCCTCGGGAAGACACGGGGCTTTGCTTGCAGGAGATCCCCATCTCCCCAGCCCTTCTCCCAGCTTTAGAAAGCCAATTTGTAAAAATCTTCTAATTATTTAGAATAGACACACCCTGTGGGCTTACCAATCCCTGGCACCACCCAGGCTCTGTACTTTGCTGCCCACAGCAATCCACCCCTTGCTTTTCCCAAGCCACACTGAAGGGAGGGAGCATAGCCCTGGCATGGGCAGGAGCACTGAGCTATGGCCAAGTCCAGGGCACAGCAAAGGACCACAGGAAAGAAAGGATAAGGTGCTCAGCTCAGTAATCTGCAGCAGTCCCATGAAGGCACAGCACTGGGATCCAGCTCAGAGCATGACTCTCCCCCAGCACTTGTTTTTAAAGAAAGCAGACGTTAAAAACAGATAAAGCAATCACAATGACAGGAAGAGGATAAACCAAATACTGTCCAGGCAATAATTAAGAACTCTGCTTCTTGGTTTCCTCAGGTGTCTCCCAGATTCAGAGCCTGCCCCAACCATCTGGCCAACAAACACAGGAACAGCCTAGCAGAGAGAAAGCAGAATTTAGCAGGGCAAAGAAAAAGATGAAAAGCCTCAAGAGAAGACAGCATCATTGGGATTGGAAGGAAAAAGTTAATAGAGGCTTTCAGACTAGAAGCTTAAAAAAAATAGAAATATCCACTAACCATCCTCAGGCACTGGCACATTCATTTCAGGTGCCTCTGACCAAACCTGGTGGTCCCAGCAAAGCAAGGAGTTGACATATCAGGGTGACATGACCATAGCACTGCCAGCAGGAGCAACGAAGCCCAAGAAAGCCATGTCACGTTTGGCTTAATGTGGCTGCAACATCATACTGGTTAAAGACATAGTTGGTTTGTTCAAGTGCCAAGTACAGCACTAGCTGGCAGATTGAGGAGATAAACCCTCATTCTGCAGAGCCACGTGCTTTAAGCCCAGTCACCCCACTGGCTATGGAAATACTCCCACATACACCAGCCCTTAAGGGGTAGGGGGCTCTCTGCAGCTCAGGCTGGGAGAAAACAACGTTCCTGAGTGTTTTTGTGGGTTGTTGTTGTTTCCCCCCCCCCCCCCACGGTCAATCTCATTACTTTTTACTCACTGTACAGTAAAGCCCAGAGAGGTTTCAGTGAGAAGCTGGAGCCATTATGCACTAACTACTGTTCCACTCAACAGCAAAAAGACAGCTCTTGACCAGAGTACCTGCCTGCCTAATAGGGGACATTTTGACAAAGAGTCATAAAATCACACACCAGAGTCAATTCACACAGAATCACAGAAACGTAGGGGTTGGAAGGGACTTCTGGCTGTCAGCTAGTCCAGCTAGGTTACGATCAGAATAAGCCTTCCAGGTTAATCCAGTGTGAAGTGACACACTCCAGGAGGACACTGATGTGATTTCTGTACCCTTTATGTCCTCAGTACAATGCTGTGCCACCTCAGGGCTCCAGCCCCTCATTTCTCCTTATGTTACAAGGAGGAATGTTGGTTGCCACATCCTTGCTACATCCTGAGCCACACACACACAAAGAAACAAAGGTAAATCAACTGTCTATCCATAGTGAATCTACTATCTGTGGTGGGATTCCACACACCCAGCAGTACTGACGTCCAGTCAGGGTCAGTCACCATCAATCTGACCACATATTCCAACTAACCACGCGAAAGATCCTCACAAAACTCCTTTTAGCAACAACTGCTTCACACATGTTACACATCTTAAGGCCCCCATCAGAGCACAGCGTTCAGCAGGGAGCTGCCATCACATCCAACACACAGCAGCACAGCAAAAATCATCCTGTTTGAGGCAGGAAAGGAGAAAAAACAATCATCCAAATTGCAAAGCCCTTCTACACAGGGCCCGTGCAGCAGCTCCCAGGGGCAAAACGAGGCACCAGAGCCCTTTATGAGTCGCATCTCCCAGTCTGCATGAACAAGGGCAGCAGACCCCAGTGCCTTTCCCTCAGCACCACAGTGACCAGATCCCCGAGTGCTGTTCCCCCAAAGGTCACTGCAGCAGCAGCAATCCAGGACAAGGCCCCACAAACCCTGGAATGTAGCTTCCCCTAACCCAGCCCTTTCAGCAGAGGACAGCCCTATCCTTGCAGTCCCATCCACAGAGCAGCTCTCCCTCAGCTTCATGGCTCCTACCTTCCCTGCGTGGCAGCTTTGCCGCTACTGAAGAGGTGATTAGGCCCTCCCTGAGCCCTTTGCAGGCTGCTGCCATTGATGTGCCCCGCGAATGTATTCTGCTTCATTTGCCAAAAATGTGCAGGAGCTATAAAAGAGGAAGACATCCTTCAATAGCTTCTAAAATGACTTTTGCTCCCTTCCCTAAAATGTTGCAACATAAATTAGGGCAGATACGGGTTGCTAAAGGAAGCTCCTTTGTCCCTGCTATGTTAGAAGAAAGAAATAATTGTTGGCTTTCCATCAGCCAGCAGGAGAAGCGGCTGAAGTGCCATGCCAAAAGGATTAGCACCTCTCTGTACTTCTTTGTGGACAGCTATGATCCGCTGTTCTCCAAGTCGGTGTTTCTTTATTACTGCACGTATCAAAAGAACACCATTCATTGTTTAGAATATGCTCCTTATTTCACATCAGAAAAGGGAAAATGATAGGAACACAAGGGCTCAAAGTTTGGAAGATGAAAAGGAAAACACAATAAAGACAGTCATCTGAGCTTACGAGACTCTGACATGTCACAGCTGTAAGCACTGAATCATCTCCCTGGTATACCTTGTGAACCACTTCCACTTCAAAAATAAAAATAAAGCGCCAGGCTTCTTTATGTTCTCAACAAAATCTGCAGTGCATGGCATTGAGCTGTGTCGCATTATTTCCCCTACAGGTGACCTGGGAGGGAATTTTAGAAAATTGATTCCTGTTTACCGTCATATGTTTCTTTACAATGGATAAATAAAGTCTGAAGGTTCCTTCCCTCCCTCAAAATCTCCTTCTTGTCCACCGCCATCAAACTGTTTTATTTCTCAATGGCGTTAGGAGCACTGGATACAGTCTCACGCCTGTATATTGACTGGTCTCACTCACCTGTTGCGATGTTTTCTAGGGGGAGGGATTGCCAAAATCTATCCTTCCCTAGAACTTTAATCAGGATTAAGGCTAAAAGCAGGCTCAGCACCTTCTGTTGCACAGAGCTATGTGTACAGCCCTACGTTAAGATTGTCAACTCAAGGGGGACACCAGGCAATATACTACAAGCCCACCAGAAACCAGTGGGAGGGGCAGAACTGACCTCTAAACTATTCCTGCTTTTGCAAATCTCCCCTTAGCAACAAACAGAATTTGAAAGGTTTGCAGCTTCTGTGACTTAAGCTTCATTATTTCTATGTCCACATGAGCACAAGGCAGTGTTGGCCTTCTCTCCTTCAAAGGGCTCAGAAAGATGAGCTCTAAACACACAAAGAGCCACCAACCACCACCACACCCCAGCCTTCATCCTAGGGACAGAACAAAAGACTTCTCCAGACCAGCCTTGCTCCAAACCCAACAGGCAGCAGGATGAGCATACCTCCAAGCTTCTGCAAGCAATCTTCTGGATGAAAACATCTGCCTCAATATTGAGATTTCCACTGGTAAATCACTCACCACATTCCCCAGCAAAGGATTCCAACGTTAAGCACTCCTGATGTGAAAAATGTACCTTTTTGACTGAATATTCCTACCTCAAGGAATTGGGCTATGTTATGCCTTTCTTCACAAGACCGAAGAGCACTCTATAATGAAATAACTGCTATTATGTTAGTAGGTGCAAACTGCAAGCATCCAACGGGATCTTAGCCTTACCTGCTCACAGCTTCTCTGCACTTGCTGTAGCACTCTTCTTAGAGAGTGAACACCAGCACTTATTAGTTTAGTTTGCAAAAAGCCATCTAATAATTCCCTATTCTGAATGAATGCCACCAGCTGGCAGCCCTTGCCAAGTATTAAGAAGGTGCTAAGACCTCAGTCGTTTGTCATCAAACTTTGCACCCCACACACAAAAGCAGAGAGCCAGCAGGGTTTGTTAAGTCAGCATGGTGGGCAGGCACACACACATCCTGAGTCCCCAGTTTTCCAAGTGACCACCATCTCTGTTGTTCTCTAATTTCTGATGGAGATGAGAGAGTTGTAGCCAATGAAACCTGCCAGCTGTCTCTGTTAATCAGAGGATCACTCAGGTTGGAAAAGTCCTCAGAGATCATAGTCCAACCATGACCCTAACCACACTACCCTAACTCTAACAACCCTCTGCTAAATCATGTCCTCCAGCACCACATCCAAACTGTTTTTAAACACAGCCAGAGATGGTGACTCAACCACTTCCCTGGGGAGCCTATTCCAGTGCTAAACAACCCTTTCTTTAAAGAAGTGGTCCTGATATCCAACCTAAACTTACCCTGGCTTAACTTGAGGCCATTTCCCCTCATCTAATCACCAGTGAGAAGAGGCCAACCCTGCTCTCGCCTTAAGCACTTTTCAGATATTAGAAGAGAGCAATACGGTCTCCCCTCAGACTCCTTTCCCCCAGACTAAACAGCCCCAGTTCCCTCAGCCTCTCCTCATAGGGCATATTCTCCAAGACCTTCACAAGCCTTGTTGCCCTTCTTTGGACCTGCTCCAGCACCTCAATGCTGGATGCCATTGGGCTGCACCTCCCTTCAGGAGCCAAGCTGCCTATGTCCCATGCACTGCTCCCCACCACCATGCCCAGATGTTCAGCCTCACAGCCCCGACCTACTCCCAGAGATAAGTCATTAATCGGGTATATCCAGGTCGCACCAGTTTTGCTTTCAGTATGGATTTGTCTTCCTTAGTCCAATTGGCAATAAACAGAGAACCTGTGGGCACAGACCTACTGATGCCCCACAGAGCAGAGCTGCAGAGAAGGGCCCGGTGGCTGCTGGGTCACTAGCCCAGGGCTGCCCACAAAGCACACAGGACTCCCGCGGGTGACAGGCTGAAGGAGTTCTGAGAGCCAGAACAAAGCCCAGAGCACTAACTATCTAACTGGTAATTACTTTCTGGTGAAGACTGAAAAATGGGTCATTAAAACCATATTAAACCGTTTTCATTAATACAAAAACCTGATTTACATTTTTTTTCCCACAGAGCCATTATGTTCCAAACACGCTGCACGGATGATTTGTTTAATCACAACCACATGGAATAGCAATTTTAAGGGCCTGTGACAATCACTTTTTTAACCAGGAAACCTGGTTTGCAATAATTGTCATGTTTTCCTCTTAGCCACCCTTCCCACTGCTGTCATAAACCCGCTCCTTTCTACACACATTGCCTTCCTAGTTGCACATAAAAGCACCACAATCCACTGATACAATTAATAACACTGAATATTTAGGTCAACGTCAGTTCTATTAATTTTATCTCTTAAAGACTCGCACATTTTCTAAACAAGTCTAGCCCTTTGGGGGGTTAAACTGTAATTTGCAGTCTGGTTGCGAGTCCCTATCACATAATAGATCAATTAGGTTGAACACTCTAGTATATTAATCTTATTCACACATAGTAAAGGCAAATATGGCTAATTACTGTATTACAATATTGCCTGCTTTTCCCAAATATGTATTAAGGAAAAGGAGAGTTTATTATATTGAACTATCAAATAAAATTATCTTGATATTAAACCGACAGTGAAGATGAATGCATGTACTAATCCATCTGTTTTATTTTCTCCCTAAATCGGTATCCAATGGAAGATGTGTTTACTATTACTAATGCATCAGATTTGTAAAAGGGACTTTCATGTCAAGAACTCGGCAGTTCCACTTAAAGCACAGTTTCTCTGTCATGGCATTCTGTGAAACAGAAGCACAATTTCTTCTGTCATATCTATCAGCTCTATGTTCACATTTTCAGGTTATAAATGTATGGGTATGATTTCAGTGACTCCAGAGAAAGGTGACTCACTATCCAAGCCTATTTTCTGTGCCTCTTCCTGCAGACTTCCATGGCCAGAAGGGTTGTCTCTACAATGGAATTAATTGAACTCCATTTTCAAAACTACCAAATCGATCAAGATCGGACTGGTCAGTGGAAACAAGGAAATGTCATGGTTAGCACTAAATTCCCCCTCCTCCCACCCCCCAGGCAAGCTAAGGTGAGCCTGAATAGGATTTGTCCTTAGCTGGTACCTGCTAATTAGTGAACAGAGACAATTCCATCCATGGGCTCATAATAAAATGGGACAAAAAAGCACTACAAGAAGTCACCTAGTCTGCCTCAAGGCACTGCGAAAAATGAGCTTAAATGCAACTACATAACCTAGCAGAGACCTAGTTCTGCTCCCTGATCCGTCACCAATCTGCTGTGTGACCAAGTTGATTCTTCTCATTCCCCACTGGGGTGATTTCCCCCAGCCCTTCTCATGAGTCCCCACTCGAGACCCCAGAAGGCAGAATTCCCCCTCCAGCCTGCACAGCACCTACGCAGCAGGGCTCCAAGAAGCCCGTGCTCTAGGCATTGCTGTAGTCAGATGTTACACGCTATTAGCAGCAAAGACAGGGCACAAATTAAAAGGATGGCGGTGCTTAGTGCTTCCTTAATGTTTTGCACATTTGAATCTTCCAGCAATAGTTCACAAGCTGTGAATTTGTTAAAGTGGAAACCAGGCCAATAAAAATAAAGACAAAAATAACTTAAACGCTTCGGCTGCTGCAACAGAAGTCTTCGTATGAAATACCTGACAAAAACGTGGAGATTCATTTGCCCGTATAACAGACAGCAAACTCAACGAAAGAACATGACAAAAATAAGGAAAAAAAAAAAAAAAAAGGTGCTATTTCCTCTATCCTGCTGCAGCCCATGGAATGGCTCAGATCCCTGTGGGACACCGCTGAAAACAGGTTCTTCAGCAGTGTTTACTCTAAGCACCTACACATCCCAGAAGCCAGTCACTCGAAGGCAGACCGCACCGCGTGAAGCACGTTGGTGTGTGATTATTTATGCGGTCCCAGATCCAGGCACACTCCCACATACAGGAAAGAGGCACGGCCATGGAGGATGCAGGAGCCAAACCGTTGATTTCCTGTCTTTGGCTGACATCACTGGTTTACTATTTGCTATTGGAAACCTCCTCACTTGGAAACATTTACCAGACTTTTCGTATCTCTTCTTTGCAAGCCTGGAGAAGATAGGCTATTCTCAGGTGATCCACAAAATAAAATATTCCAGAACTGATTCTGCTGAGAGCTTACACAGCTGCACGCATTGTAAATTATTATTTCTGCCTTGAAAAACGTTATTACAACAGTCTGAGGCTACATTTGGTCATTTTCACTCACAGCTAGAGCTATTCCCAGCTAACACTGCCTCAAATGTAGCGATGTCTTAAGCAAAACTCATTTCTAGAGTGGGTCAGGAACCATTCAGGTTCTTCTCCTCCTCCCCAAAGGCCTTCAACATGAAATTGCACGAATTAATAAAATAACTGTATCTCAAGTGGAGTCAAAGATAGGATTATTCATTCTATGGTAGTAGCACCACCTGCAATAGGGTTATTGTCTTCATGATGCCAGAAGTTTCAAAGGACCCAGACTCACTCCATTCAAAAGAACTGCAACATTTGAGGATTTCTGAAGATAGGAAAATGTCTCCAAAAGAATTTCCCAAACATGAAGGATACATCTCCCACTTCCCAGAGACACTTCCACTAGGCAACAGCCCTCAGAATGGGACAAAACAGATAAAGGAGCTGGAACTGACCTACTTCCATCCCTGTCCAGGGTGAAGACATAACAGCTCCCCAAGAATCATATTGCCAGGCAAGAATATGCACGGTCTTCAACAAACAACTGCATTATGGGAACCCCAAAGTCATTCTGCAGTCATAGGCACTAGTGTAGGATTTTCTAATGCCACAGCCACAAAGAACTATTTTTAGGTTTGCAAGCTTCTGCCTTGCTCGTTTTCAATAGCATATATTTTATCTGTTTTCCCCTGAAATTAGGTGACTTTTGCTTGACCCAAGAAGCCCATTCTACAGTAATCAGTGTCAGCGGGCCCTGAACCCTACAACCAGTCAAGTATGAGCATATCCAGCAAGTCCTTGACCCAGAACAACTGCAGGAAGAAGTTTATGAGCTAGGTGCACCCCCTGGAAGCTTAACTATTTTTGGAACTGCAAACACAAGATCTTAAAAACGATTTTTGTCTGTGCTTTTACAATTGAAAAAAATCATTGACAAAAAAATATTACCTTCACAGGCCAATTGCTTCTTACTTAGGACCTCCAGGTCTTTCATCCTATTATTATATTCCCCCCCACCCCCTCCCCTCCCCAAGGATAAACCAGGAAAGACACAGACATGCAACTTGTTGCTACTGGACATTCAAATGAGCCGTTGTCAGGATTTGCCTTTGTTCTGTAGAAGTTCTGCATTGCGTATTATTTATAAGCATGCAACCAGCCATCAGCACAGCAGGACATATTTTTAAAGACTCCAGAGGAGTCAAGCATGTCAATAACGAGGAAATCAAAAGAGGATTCATACGGAACACACATGAGATCATTTGGAGAGTTTTATAAAGTGTTCTACAGAAGAAAAATTAACATCCAAAGGAAAGTTAAACTAATGCAAGGATTTGTAGGGAACTGTAAGAGTTAATGCTCCCTCTCTCCATTAAGCACATCAGGAGTGTTCTTTTCCTAATGAGTTAACCTCTTATTATTCAAGTTTAATGGGGACACACTTGTTTAACCCTATAGCCTCAGGAGTCAGAATTTCTGGTGTTAATTATATGGCATATATGCAGACTTTACTAGCAGTGTGAAATGGCAGCTACTACTAAACCTTGAAACCCGGAATCTTCAACAAGCCTTGGTCTGCTTCACAAAAAAAAAAAAAATACTTTAAGACTGCAAATCTCCACAATTCCTGGACACCCAGACCTTGTCCTCAGTGCAGGGCAGTGGGCAGCCAGCTTAGCACATGCCTCTTTTCCTATACCCAGTTTGGCCACGTGCAAATTGAACAGGCATGGGGCTGCCAGGAGAGTGCTTCACAACCAGCAGGGCAATGTTGCCTTTCCTGTGTCAGGAAAGGGAAGTGATCCAGACAGATCTCACACCAGTGTAGAAATTCCACCGTGGACTTCCAATTTTCACTCAGACGTATGCACGGCACTTGTGCTCTGCTAAAACATCCCTACCTGCTTTGTTGTTTGCTTGCTTTGTTGTTTTCTTTTTTTTTTTTTTTATTCAAGAAATTCTTACTTCACACCAGGCGTCTCAGGAAGAGCAGGATCCACACTGTAATAGGATCTCCAGCAACACCATACAGCTGCTTTAAGCAAACAGCCAGCCTAGGGGGATCAGAAACCATTACCTATATCAGACAAAGAACAAGGGGTACTGCTTGGGGCCTGCACAAGAAGGAAACAGCCTCTCAGAAACCTCCTCTTCCTTTACCTTTCACATCTGAAAAGATGAGGACTCTGTAAGCACAAAGATGCTTGGAGCCAGGGTAACCCCAGCTGCCCATTTGTCTGTTTGATGACCATGCAGACCCAAAAGAGCAAAATACCCTGATGGATGTCTGAATACGTAGAGGGCTATCAACACAGAAAGCTATAGCAGTTCTCAAAAGTGATTACCTAAAACAGTCTCTTTCTTGGTTGGGATAACAAATTACGGCCTAATAGTCACAAGTTGGAGGCAGAAGCACATGCAATATAGGATTTACCTTTAGTTTCATGGTGCAAGTCGCTGTTTCTTTAAACAATGGCCAATTGTTGTCTTCAGTGGTGTCATGGATTCAGCAACTCCCCTCCACCTTCATTCTCTGCCAAATCTCAGAGATCTCCAAAGGAAGGATGCTATTTGTAGCAAAAGAATAGTTAGCAGGAGACAGAATTTCCACTTCATAACACGATGATCTAAAATGACAGCAAAGGAGGGCAAGTTACTTCCAAAATGGGAGATTGGGTCCAATAGCCTCCAGCATGCAGCAGCACATAACTGAGCTCGTCTGGATCAGGGAAGTTGTACTTTAACCTCTGGAAGCCAAACTGCACCCTGCAGTTGTAGTCTTCTTTGCCATTTTAGGCTATAGACAAAATCACCCAGGAAAGCCAGCCAGAATGAATTTAGCACTCAAAGTTTGCTTCAATTACAAGAGACGGAAGGTACACACACTTTTAATCAAATCAAAGAGATGTTCCTGGACCTGGAGAAGCAAGATTCTCCCACATTCCTACCAGCAGGAGTAGATCAGAGCTGCAAGTCCAGAAGCTCCTTCTTGTGACCATCACAAGAAGCTTCAGCACATCCACCCTCTTACAGATGAGCTGAGCTGATAACCTGCTATATCCACCCTGATTACTGCAGTGAATAAATACATCAGTAATTAATAGCAAGTAAGATGATTTGCACTTCTGTAGGGCTCTTCCTCCCAGGAGCTCGTTAATGGTTCCACAGTCTTGCAACAGCCATTATTCTCCCATTGCACCAATACTGCTCTCCACCACATCCAGCAGTGAACTGCCACCTCCAGAGACCCTGGGACAACCCATCAGGAGGGACAGGTTGATGCTGAACATCCATGCTCAACCCACTGGGCTACACATCATCCAAGTGAAAAATGCCAACATCACACACTACCTTCCAAGCCACCTTAGGAGCAATAATTGTGTTTAAATCCCAGTCTTCACAGAGGTGCAGGTTCCTTTCTGCTGCGCAATTCTACAGAAAAGACAAGAGTTTTGGGGTAGTGGGAAGAGTCAAGCACCAGGGAAAAGTGGTTACTTCTAAATAATAGTACAGCCATGCATGGCTTGTGAACCATGGTTAATTTAATACCCACACGTGCTCATTAGTGCTATTCATGCACCCACTGCAATCAGCTTGTTTACACACTTATCAATGACAACTTTCAGATTACTACTCTAATTAAGAAAGCCCCTTCATTCGTTGGGATTATTCTACCAAAACACTTCCACTGCTACTGGGGGGGAAAAACAAGCACTTACTGGAAAACAAGAAAGCGCAGCTGCAAGTCACCACGTGGAGTTCATGCCTAATGGGTCACCACTATCACTTCCAACATTACATCCCACCAGAAGCCCCGCAGGATTCATCTAACAGGCCCTGCTGCTCTGAACATCTCCTGGGTGCCCTACACAGTGTGTCACAGAAACAGTGACACTCAGAAACCCCTGAGGTGCCCCTGTGGTTACTGTCCCCACACACAGCAGGAACCATCAGTGCCCCCATCAGCCAATGCTGCCCACTCAGGCCCATGTAACCACCTCAGTACCAGCACACCGATGACCCACCAGTAAATGAAAGGTTAGTTCAAGTTGCCCTGTTGATAATCACAATAGTAGTTCCTTACATATCTTGTTAGACACCAAGCTCACAACAAAACTGCTTGCAGATCGGGCTAGGTGACCTTCCAGATGACAGAGGAGTTGGACTAGAAGACCTTCGAGGTTCCCTTCCAACTCAGAAAGTTCCATAATTCAAAGTTGCCATCTGATAATCTTCAGATTAGGCTGGAGCAGCATTCAGCTGCAAACGAAGAGCTGATTAACAACTGGTTAACTCCACCAGCAGTTCATAACATCCTCGATACTCTCCCTATGGCATACGCGCCATTATTTCCCAGGAGGAGATTTTAACACTGTTACCATTTTATAGAGCTAAAAAGGTTGTGTTAATAAAATACATAATTGAAATTCACCCCTCTTTTCTTACAAAGAAGCTATGAAACTTTTGTACTCTCTGTCCTAAATATTTTTTGTACTCCACAGTTGTAACAGTTCCCCCAAACAAGTTTCAAGCTGACACATAAATCAGTGTATTTCTTTAGTGGCTATTTCTGTGCAGGCAGACAAGTTAATCTAGGTTATGGCATCTGACTACAAAGATCCTACAGATTGCTTTTATACATTTGCCAAATTCTTTCCAAAACGCCGCATGGAAGAAGCGATAGATAAAGAAATTAAATTTTGAGGAAAAAAAAAAAAAAAGAAATAATATTTGTCTGTATTTTTTTTTCCAGCTCGCCAATACGCCTGTGTTTTTTTTTTTTTTCCACGCATAGTTCCAATTTTCCAGCATAAATCTCAAAACTTTTTTTTTTTTCCCCCCTCAGATTATAGCCTCAGTTAGTGACACAGAGGAGATTCTCTCACACCCTCAGCAGACACTGCAATAACAAGCTGTTGAAAGAAGGAACCTAGCATGAACTGCTGGGAGAGACAGCGCTCAGCACTGAGCAGGCGCTGCGCAGTCTGGGTATGGGGAGGAGTGCTCCAGTCAGCCACCGCTGTCTCTCCAGCCTGATTTTCCTCTACGTTAATCCAAGGTTTGTTCTACAAAGCAAAAGCCAGATGAAGCTAACCCACTGGCTCCATCTTCCCCTTCTTCGCAGATCGGTGCTCATCCTTGATGCTGACACAAAGGTCATTGAGATACCTGGGCAAGCTATGCTCTGCTGCACCAATCCCTGGGAGCCTGAACGTGGCCCAAGGTGCTAAGGCCAGCCACATCTGCTTTTTAGGGACAGAACTGTCTCCAAGAAGCAGCCTAGACCTATTAGCTCTTGCCCTAAACCCACATAGTTACTCAGAACTCTTTTCACATCGAGGCTCTAAGCATCCACTCCCAGGATTGTCATGATCAAGTCCCAGGAATCTTTTGACAGAAAAATCCTCTGGGGGTTCACTAACATAAAGAAGACAGACCACGATCTGTAATTCTGGTACCATGGCTTGGACAAGGTGAAGAAACACCAATCTGATGGACAGAACAAAACAAGTATAACCCACATTCTGCAAGAAAACAGATTCTACTGATCCAGCCTGCTCCTCCCAGTGCCAATGGGAGCTCTGCCATCAGCTCGGATAGGATTAGCACTTAGCTCCAGATAACCAGCTGAAGTGGAAACCACAGCACATGCCCTGCAACTGAAGCCTCTGGAACTCCTAGGCAGAAATAGAAAGCTCTGAGCCAAGTTCTGTCTCCTTTACTCACTCATCCTTCCTTCACCTCAGACAAGCACAATCGCAGCCCCAAAAGCAACCCGCTAGCTGCCTAGCAGATTCTTGGTCATTGATGCTGGATTCCCAAGATTTACTAACCATGTTTAGACGTAAACAGAGATCAGTCTCCAGGCAGGATCTCAGACCTGCGAGGGGCAGACCAAGCAAGGCAGTTTGGCACTGATGCCACCAGGATAAACTCAGAGGAGCACAGCAGTGCTGACGCAGCACTGGCACCAACGCCAAGTGCAGCAGCAAGGCTAAGAGCCAGCGAGCCTCCCCAGCATCAGAAAGGTTAGATGCTGCGGGCACATGCAGTGTCCTAGATGTCAGAGCAGATCAGTGCAGGGGTAGCAGGGGTGCTGCGACCCTGGGTAGGGCTGGGTAACAATGCAGGGCACAGACAGAGCAGGAGCTGGTCATTAAAGCTTGAATAGGCAGAAAGGAAAAGGAATCTCCTAATCATTTCCTTTAGCCATCTCAGCTCCCCTCCCATCCTTTCCTCCCCCCTCCCGGCCTTTTGAAGATGCTTGCTAATAAGTGTTAACGAGTTGCCTGACAAAGGAGGAGGAGGGGGAGGGGGACAACACTGGTGAGGAAGAAAAGGAACCAGACAGAGATCTGGAAATACCACGGTGGATTCTGGATGTGAAGGGTTCCTGGGACAGGACCCCCAGCTCTAGCAGACCCATTTCAAGAGCAGACCTCTTGCTTCCTGTTTTATTATTATTATTTATTCTTGCATACCACATGCCTCCTTTCCCTTCTCCCAGCCCACGTGAGCCTGCAGCTCACATGCACCAGCTCACTACTGTGCCAATGCCGCCACATTCTACAGTTTCACCACTCGTTTTCTCCCTCTTCCTTTCAAACCTCTCTGATGTGGGCCAGGACACAGCTGCACAAGCTGAAACACCCTGGGCTGCTCTGTGCACCCCTTCCTTCCCAGCAGCCCCAAGAACACGATGCTCCCACAGCCAGGCAAATACAAAATACTCTGCATTTTCCAATCACCTCTTACAGCAGCTGCTCCTCCTACCCTGAAGGATTCACCATCTTTGCCTAGTACAGCCTGAAATGCTAGTGTTCCCATACCCCACAGCACCTACCAGTTGCATGGAAGGACTGCGGCTCTCACCTGAGCTTTCCTCTGGGTGTGCTGTTCCCCTGCCCCACTGGGAATCATTCATTATTTCCTCATCCTTTTGCACTGGACCAACAGCTACAGAAGGTTGTGAGACAACCGAGAATCAGACCCAGCATCCTTTCCCATGAGAATCATAGGATCACTCAGGTTGGAAAAGACCTCAGAGATCATTCAGCCCAACCATGACCTAGACATACTACCCTGACTCTAGCATCTTTCTGCTAGATCATGTCCCTGAGCACCACATTCAAACTGTTTTTAAACACAGCCAGAGATGGTGACTCAACCACCTCCCTGGGGAGCCTATTCCAGTGCTTAACAATCCTTTCTGTAAAGAGTTTATCCTAACCAGGTTCTGTTACAGCTTCACCTGGATGGCTCTATCACCCCAAATGAACAGCCTGCCTTCTTCAGAAGGAACAGCAGCACTAGCAGGGAATGCCACAGAGCCTAAGGACCACGGCCACCTCACCATCACCTTAAAGATGGGTGCACTTAATTGCAAAGGAGCATTACAGTACAGGACTCCAGCAGACAGCACAAAGAATGGAGTGTCTCAGCCATCAGCCTAAGCCCTATCTTGCAACCAATGCCACCAAGCAGCAACGCTGCAGAAGGTTTTTCTGCTAACATAGTCACGTACACAGCCACCACTGCCAAAGCAACCAGCTCATTTCTCCCAGCTGGCCCATGCCTGCTCTCCCACAGATCACTACCTGCAGCACTGGGTGCTAAGGGGCTGATTAATTCCTTCCCTGCCAGGCACTGGAGGCTTGGACCAGCCTGCAGCAGCCCTCATCTGTATTTCCCTTTCCCAACACTACAAAGATTAAAAAGAAAAAAACCAACCCTGTTCCCCTTCCTGACATAAACACACTAAAGAACCCTATCTGCAGAACAAGGTCATCTGGATGCTCATTCCATTTGGCAAATCATTGCCCTCATTTATACGCCTAAAAGCAAAACTGAGCTTCCAAACACAAACCTGGCTCAACGTTAAATCTCAGCCCTGAAGAAGCTCCTGCAGCCATCCCTGTTGACTGCAGCCCTCTTCTCACAGCTTCTTGTGCCAGCAGAGATGAGGCAAAGCTGTAACGCCGTTAGGAGATATTTGTGTCAGCTGAGCCAACTTCAGCAGTCACACAGCAAATGAATTTGACCCATAATTTTGTTTCCCACAAAGTACAGCTGAGGCCCTCAACATATGGATCTTTCTTAAGGAAGTGATTTAGTGATTTTCTGAGAACAATAGTGAACATGAAGAGATTGACAATGCCTCTGCAGCGGTTTGGCTAGTAAAAGGAGGTTATCAAATTGTCCCAGGGAAAAAAAAGTGAACTCTGAACTAGACATTTTGATTTTTGAATTGCCAGAAAAACATCAATTTAGTATCTAATCAGATTGTCATGTTTTTGCTCACTCATGTTCAATTCGTCAAGAAAAGTGGCTCATTAACCGAAAGAACTAGGCATAAAACTTATACATCAACTACTCTGCTGCATTGCCAAAGCCTACTGTATTATACTTCAGTTTTATGCGTGTTATAATAAAAAGCATGTGTGAATTCTCATATTTTAAAACAGTTGTGCATCCGTGTGGTTTGAGTTAATGCTTTTGAAAACATAGTCTCCACACGATTCTATCTGAAAATAGAATCTGCCTGCAACTAAACTTTAACTCTTGAGATGTGGTATAACAGCACTATTAAAAAATAAAAAAAAAGATTCATTTTTGGCGAAGGGAGTTTTGTTACGTGCTCAGAAAATGCTTTTAAAAACGTTGAAATTTGAAGAGGCAAAACGGAGGTGTCAGAGGAACCAGTTTGCTGCAGTACAAAACAGTTCCACCTCCACCACAGAGGAGAAATGGGCAAAATGTGGCAGTTCCCGTTGGGTTGAGAGGCCAGAGTGAGTTGGTGAACATTTAGTTCTTGACAGAAGAAAAACAAAAGATCAGCCCGGGTTCAGGTTAACATGGCTGCACGACTGCGTGTCAGCACTGTATATTGGGAACCTGGTAATGTGCTGTTGGCAAATGATGGAATTAACCTCTGTGTTCGTCATACACGACGAAGTCTGCACTTGCAAGAGGATTAGGAACCAAGCACTCGTTTCCACTGAACTGAGTCTGTTTATTGACAGTAAATATCAGCAGCAGAGATGTGAATAATATCCAGTTTGTATTCCCCAAGACATCAACAGAGCACACAGCTTCCTGCAAATAGTAAGATGGAGGTAAACGAAGCTCTAAATATTTGCGTGGTGTCGCATTCACATTACTTACCTGCTCAAGAATGAAACCTATGTCAAATGATAGCACGTTTTTAACCGTTCAGATCCCGATGTTTTTCAGCTCTGAGTACTTCAAGGACAAGAAGCAGAATGCTTACAATGCACGGTGACCGTCACAAAAATAGAAGTGATGTATCATCTTCATCCGCCTCGCTCGTAACAGGTGCCACCATCTCCAGCCTCCACCAAAGGTCAAACACGGTTTAGAAGTCCTGAGCTCTATTATGCTAACAGACATCAATGCAAATCTTTTCAATTTATTATTTCTTTTTCTGCTGAGGAAGAATTCTGTTTAACAATAGCTGTCATAACATGGGCTATTGTTAGAACAAATGACCCAGTCCGTTAATTACACAGCTATCTTTCCATCAGCTAGAGAAAGACAACCCCAATTACATGCACACACTGAGTAACTTGTTGTTGCAGAACGGCCAAAACGAATGGTGATGCAAACCAGCGATGTAATTCCCTCCTCAAATTCAACCAGGATGCTTTGGGTCCATTTGTCCAAGGAAGTCAATGGTCTTCTTGGGTGACTGATTTTCAGTGACAACTCCAAAGTAGCTGTCATATTGTGAACCCACTCACCCTGCCCTCCAGGGACAAAAAGTCCGCTTCAATTAGCGGTTAGGTCCAGGTAGTAGGAACCTGACTGTGCTGCCTTCCCACTCTGGAGTGCAGAACCAGTGCCAAATCACCTTGTAGCACCCAGGCATT
The DNA here is from genome assembly GCA_023055505.1 of Callipepla californica brunnescens. Classification (NCBI taxonomy): domain Eukaryota; kingdom Metazoa; phylum Chordata; class Aves; order Galliformes; family Odontophoridae; genus Callipepla; species Callipepla californica. The sequence goes on from JALIRH010000013.1 coordinate 14,555,536, forward strand.
GTCATCATGGATGTCCTTGAGTCAGGTCCCTGCTCCTCATATTACTTTGTGAAAAAAAAAAACAAAAAAAAACAAAAGCTGCAATTAAGGACCACAACCCAGACCTTTCCCTTCCCAGCAGATACACCTGGGCTTCTGCGTCCACATCGGACTGTACCCTGAGGCTCCAGAAGTATTTAGAGGTATTAAATTAATGATCTTCTCAGCAAACCAGCCATCACGTGGCGACAGAAACTCCAGCCCCTGGTGACGTTGTGTCGTGGCTTCAGTGTGCTTCAAGTGAATCAAAATGACACTCAGACATAAAAAAAACCACGTTCATCTGCTGGATATTTCTGGGCTGTCCCAAAAGGAACAGCCAGACCATACATTCTTCTCGTTTCTGTTTGATTTCATTATTCTGTCCAAACAGCTGTGAAAAAAAAAAAAATGCCGACAAGATTTCGTACAGAGAGAACAGATTACAGCACAGATTGGATTACAATCACTGGAAGAAAAGGGACCTCATGAAAAATCAGTGTAAGGTTTGCCTTGTAAGGTATGAGAACTCCAGCAAAGTCTGGAAACTCCGCTGTCACGTCTGGTTACCTCTGCACAGCTGGTCCCATCAGGCTTGTTTCCCTTTTGTGCAAATGGGAGTCTAACCTTGGGACCTCTCACACTGCTGGACACAAACAATGAAGACAGCCCAGCACTCCACCACCTTCCACAGGGCGTTCAGAGCAACAGAAGAACATTATCAGTGGTGTATCTGTGGGAAGAGGCACAGACAGACACACCTCTCCTGCCTCTCTGAGCAGGTTATCAGTTGAGACTCAACACCACGCTATGTTAACTCTTTCTGACCAAGGCTCTTTTTTTAACCAGCTCTGAATAGGTGGGATACAGCCAGCAGCATAAAGACTACAGTCCATATCAGATCAGCATTTCTGAGACCCATGCTTCCAAAGTGGCAATGGTGAAGTGATTCCTCCACCCAGTGGTATCTATCTAGGCTGAGTACAAAGTCACATGAGAAAAACATGGCACGGAATGTATCTGGTGGCTCTGAGGTTGCTTCCCCTTGCAATCTCTGGTTAAATTCTGCTCTCACTGCTGTTAACAACTGTGATACAAATTATTTGCAGGCGTGTACTTCAATCCATTCCATTACGGGAGGATTCACTGCTCACAGAGCACCGCTATGGAGTCAGAAGACCTTTATCACAGCACACTGCCTCTGGCCAGGGCAGGACAAACCAGCTCCATTAAATACCTTTTTTTGTCTTCGGTGAATATGTCTGTTCAGCAAAGCAGCAGCCATCAGGAAGATTTAAGCATATACATAGCACTGAGTGTACATCTAAGAACACGTATCCCTCACAGCCTTGTGATGATCATGTATGTATCTTTGGAGAAACAAAATGTTAATGAGTATTCATCAGAATCCTTTTTGCTTCACATTAAAAATACTCTTTGTGCAAGTGTTCCCAGGAGAACAAGGAAGAGAGGATGGAGATTTCACAGCTCTCTGAAGGCTTTTATACAGCATTCATCCTATTTTGTCCAACTCAATAGTGGCTTTTGCTTTAACCACAAGTATACATCACCACTGCCACTACACCCTAAAAAGGCAGATATGGATTCACAAGACAGCAATGAGACAGACTTGGCTGAGTATCATGTAAAAGAGGGACAGAAAAGACTGAACGAAGGTCACAGAAGAAAAATGGTGGAATTAAAAGGATTATAAGCACGGAAAAATAGCAAAAAGCCAAATCCACCTTAAATAAACCCAGTGACAATCTAAAATAGAGTGCTTTTGGGCCGGGGCTGGCTGAAAGAGGCTTTGGGTACAAAAAAGTGGTTCGACAGTTTGCTTGGTGCAGTGTCCAGGAGCTGGTGCATCCTCTTGGAAAAGATGTAAAATTACATCAGGGTCCTTTCCGTTTCCCCACTTGGAAGCAAACTGTCTGCGTGCCCCACATTTTGACTGACCACCTCCTCCAAAAGCAGCGACACTCCAGAGCAGGCAGCCAGAGAAGCTGCTTTTCTCAGGGAGCACAAGTGATATTGTGGCTGAAGTCTAATGACACTGAGGCCAAAGAGGATTTCTCTGGAGCTCGGGTTCATGCTCACGCTTTAACAGGTTTCAACGCAAACCCATGGCCATATGTCGCCCTTGACTCCAGTGTGCCATGTTTTACAGGACAGTCAGTGCTGTGACATCATCCCCCGGTGCTCAGCCACATCCTGGGGATGTTCAGATCCCCTCAGACATTTGGGTCCCATAAACAGCCAGCCCGTTTGCCAGCACCAGCTGGGGGGGCTCTCTGGGGAGCACCCTCCACCATTCTTTCCATGACAGCATGCACACCTTTCAACACACAGAAACTTCAATGAACGCCTCCCTGCTAAATCTTCTGCAACCATCACACGGGGAAACGAACCCAAAGAGCACACACTTCCCCAAATACTCCAAGGGCTTTGCAGTATCTCTTGGAAGGCATTAAAAATAGAAACGTTTGAGAGACAGGCTGAGAGCCATGCTCTCGGTCACTGTTTCACGCATGTCAGGGCTTTGGCACTCTCTGCAGCCACAATGCTGACTTCCCAGGCCGGGCTCCTCAGCACGGGAACACGGAGCCCTCCCCACCCCTCTCCCAGCACCCTAAACTGACGGCCAGATTAGATTTGCGGAGTGAACTCAGCTGCTTTTGATCTCTATTCAAGGTGCCATCAAGGGATCTTAATAGGTAGTATCTTAGCAAATGCTTTAAGGCCTGAAACCGTCGTTAAAGAAACTCCTGATTCTCACACTTGTCTGAAAGAATAGAGGAGCAAGCTGGCTTCAAATGCCAGTTGACAGATGGGAAGACATATGGACTATAGGATTGCTGATCTAAAGAGTCAGAGCCATGGTCAGGCTGAGGAAACATACATCTTTATTTTGATGTTGACCTCAAAGGAAAGAGGTCTGAGTCAACAGAAAGGGGAAAGGGCAGAAAATATCACAAGTCTGAGGCCAGGATCGCTTTGAACTTGAGGACAAATATACTAAACGGTACGGAGTTGACAAAAAGGCTTCCTGACACTCCGTGTCTACAAATTTAGCAGTCTGACCCATATAGCTGCTTGATGCATTTTCAGTAACGAGCAGAGTGAGGATCAGTAACGCTGAAGCAATCCCTTGTGGCACCCAAGAAGTTTGTCATTTCTTCCAGCCCCAGCTATTCACCCAGCCCAGCACGGAGCCGTGCGGGGGCACGGAGGGCTCTTGGGATTGAAGTCTTTTGCCCATCTTTTAGGGGTGACAGAAGCCCAGGATCACCCAGTGGCACACACTGGTGGGTCCCTGCAGATCATTTCTCCTTGGGTTCCGTATTTGTTTCTGCATAGGCTCTATATGGAAAAACGTACGACCCCTTCCCAACTCATTAACATTGCACACAGCATTTTCTACAAAACTCCCCCTGGGACACTTCACTCTATTCCTTTCCAGCACTGAAAAAACGCCCAGGATAAAGTTTAGACATTTGGAGCCTTCTGCTGAATTTAAACGGCTGCACAAGGAATCCGTGAAACAAATGAAGAGACAGATATCCTATTGTCTTCCCACAAAAACGCAGGGCTTTCGGGCTTTCTTCATGTCGCCTTTTTATCACAAGTGTGTGCTGATGAAACTACCTTACTGCAGTCTGTTCCAAGAGATTAAATTGAATGTCGGTGCAGAGTTTCAGTGCTCAGCAGCAGAGCGCGGCAGCTTCATTTCACATCTCTGGGACACTGGGCAGGCAGAAAAATAATTGCAGACTCAGAAACCATCAAGGAACGTATCCCGGCTGCAACAGATGCTGTATTAAAAGCAAAGACAAAAGCCAAAGTGCATAATGAATTTAAAAAGATTTCTTTATCAAACATGTCATTTGTTTGAAGGACTGAATTGCTGGCATCAGATGTGGCAGATCAGTTTGTTACCAAAGTGAAACATGAAGACTGCTAGGCAATGGCAATTGATGAGTCAATTGAAATCACTGATGTTGCTCAAAAGCGCATCTTCATTTAATATGTCAATGGTCAAAAGTTAACCAGAGACCTTCTGTTTTTGTCACCGCGGAAACAAACCAAAGGCTACAAAATGCAGCGAGCTAGCACAGAACCTCAGAGGTCATATATACTTAATATACACCGATACACTTAATATCCTTAATGGGAGCTGACTACAACTACAGTCATCTGTGAAGAATAATTTCTGACACAGCACTAACAACTGAACTCAGGCTCACGAGCATCAGTGCCTTGTCCATCAAAGCATTCGCTGAGCTGAATTAAAAGCAAGATATTAAAATGGCATTAGATTACCCAGAAGCACAGTTGTCAGTCTGAGGCTGACATCTATTCCTTGAGCTACTTCAGCTTGCTCTTCATGGGGATATTGTTGAAGGCAGCAGCTTGCCGAGTGCTCGGGTGCTGTGTCGATTGATAAAAAATAAAAACAAGGTTTGGTAAAAATAGAGAAAGCTGTTTTCCAAACTCCTCCCCACTCCAAGAGCAAAACAAAATAAAGCAGAACCAATTTCCTCCTTCCTTCCTGATCACGTTCGGGGAGAACAGTTATCTGGACCGAATTTCTTGCGCTTGTTACAACAAACCCAAATAAACTTGCTGCAAAGTCTTCACCGGGTTGAATTTTTCATACTTTTCAAATCCAGGGAGAGAAAGCAGAAAGGATGAATTTACACAAGACCATTTTCAACAGAAGCACCAATCCTCATTTTCACTGGAGGAAATATTACACTGACAGAGAGAGGGTAAAATCTATCTCAAGGTCTTTGGGAAGTTTTTTGAAGATTTTACCACAGAGAAGAAAGTCTCCTCAGAGCTTGATAAACAACTCCCTGGCCAAATTCCCTGAGGACGTATCGAACCACACAGGAAAAGCTTTTAGAGCGTGGGCTCTGTGGGCTGCACTGACACTATTTCATTTGCCAGCTTTTCTCGGCACCAGGACTTTGTCTCCCCGTCCATCCCCCAGCCCTGGGGTGAGCAGCCTGGGGTCCGTCCCCCAGCACCCCCAGGGCTGGCCTGACCATGCAGTGGGACAGCGAGCGGCCCCATGCATCCTCCCGCAGCCATCGCCCGGTCCCAGAGCAGCTGCAGCACGATGCCAGCCCAACGCTCTGGGATTTGTTAAAAACGAGGCTTTTTTTAATATGCTTAAGATGACAGACCTCAAGTTGTCATATATTAAACTGGTGCGTACATTCCTTCCTCCGAGTAACCAATAACGGGACAAAAATCCTTGCCAACTGCACTCTGTCCCTCCTGCCAAGGATTGTTTGAGCTCAGCTCATCCCGAGTGCCCCATTGGGATCCAGATATAGATTAATACAGTTCTGAAACGCACAAGGGCCACAACCATGCAAGGCTTGATCCAACCCAGACTGGAGTCCATGGAAAGGTCTGCATTGACGTAAGCACACAGGGAGCAGCCCCACTGCGCCTGCCCCCACAAACCAGCCTCGGGTTGGGGTTGCCAACAGGCTCCATCCCACAGCCCCAGCATGGGAATGGGACCGGCTGTGCCCACGCACTGCAGCTGGCCACAGCCCTGCAAGCTGTGCTAGGGGAGCTGCTCCAGGTTCACTTCTCATCTACCTTTCCTTTGGGATTTGCTGCAGCACAGCACTAAGAACCAAAGTGGGGAAATAGGAATCCCCCTTTACACTCTCTGGTACTGGCACAGTGTTGGCAGGAGACAGCATCCATGCGGGCCCTATCCCTCCATTTGAGGCCTTCTGCTCTATCACAGCAATAAAAACTGCCCAGTCGAATCCTTTGTCTTTAAGATTTCCATTCCGACTGTGGCAAGTGCGGATTTATTGGTGGGAGCAACTGCAGGAGGAACACGCAGCGAGCAGCAGGCGCGAGCGTGCGTGCCAGCGCGGCATGCCGTGCTCTGCCCAGCACAGCAGAAACTCACGGCACTCAGGATTAAATATGGAACTAATAGAAAATGGGTTTCCTGGTGCATTCAGAAAACAAATAAATAAATAAATCGGCATCTCCTCCCGTGACACACACGGCGTAGCCAGAGCGTGATGGGAATACAACGACCGGGCAGGACTGAAGCCAAGAGAGCAGGATCCCAGGAGCCAGACACCTGCCTTATTACGAACAGTGATGCACAGCGTGGCCCCAGCTCTTTCACAGGCCTCCACTCACGCAAGCAAAATTGCACAACCCGTACCGCTGCGGCTTGCCATGCTCCTATTTAAAGGCACAGACTCACACCCCTGCAACAGCCCATCCAGAGGCAGAATCACAAGCTCCCCAGCCCGAAATTCCCCCCGCAGCCTCCAAACCCTTCCACGGAGGCACGGAGAACTCTTAAACACTTGTTGACACTTCAAAGCCATACATTCATCATGATAAAATCAGCTGCGGCATCTTCCGTTGACTTCTGTAGGAAGGAGAAAGGATCGCGGGACACGTCTCCGAGTCGCACCAAGCGACACCTACTTCCAAAACTGCCCTCAGATTTTTCATAACATCCAGCAAGAAAGTTGCTGACAGAAGCAGGCTGGTTCCTGTTTGCGGGGCGAGGATACTTTGGGATTCAACAGAATACCAAATTTGGTAGAATGTCTTCCACTTTGGTAGAAGATATTACAAACAACTGTGCATTTTAACGCGTTTTCGCATTACACATCATTCATTTTGGGGAGGGGGTGGTGGTGATCGCTTTCTGCAGACAGCCAGCAACGCTTCCAAGAATGAAAACGTTCATTGAAAGATAATGAAAACCAGACATTTAGCAACATTTTCATTTTGCATGTTTAAATATTTATAACTATGTTCATAAAACCACATGTTTGCTCTCCTAATGCTCTGGTGATTGTGTTTATGAAACGCAGTATTTCTCCTACGCCCCTTCCTCGCGTCCGCCCTTCTGCCGGGCACGATTTACTCGCGCTGAGGACAGGCTTTTATACACAGGGCTGCCCAAGATTAAGAACAGAAAATTACTGAAAAGAAGAAAACGTTTTCAGAACATTAACGTTTCACTGATGCCTGTGTGATTTAGAACTTCGCAGGGGGCACTGATGCTGGCTTCTTTCTTTCACAGTAATTTATTGTCAGTCTGGAAAGAAACTCTTTCTCAACCTATGGTAAAACAATGAAATCTCGGCATACAAGCGCGACAGCACCACGACACCGATGCAAACCATTCTATCGGGAGTAATTTTTTCTTTTTTACATAGCTGGGATGAAAGATAAGCGACAAGGACAAACCTTGCTTTAATACCACGGGTGCTCAAGTTTGTGTTACAAATTTCTAAAAAGCTGTTTGAGTGCCACAGCCACCGGGAGTGCGGCACTTAACAGCCCCAGATGCGAGCACACACTATTTTTCTCCGTCCTCTGATTACAGACATCAAGACAGAGCTGACACGGTTGATGTCGGTGTATTAAAGACACAGAGTGCGAATGCGAGGCGAAGCGTAGAGGAATCACAGCCAGGGACACAGGTGGGGTCTTGCTGAAACACGTGACTTTCCAAACAGCCCACCAAGTTTTGTTTTGTTCTAAATCGAAATCACGATTCTTAAAACGCCCCACGTCTGCTTACACTTTTATAAAGGAACTAAGCGCCATTCGGGACTTTTAATTTTTATTTTTCCCTTTAAAAAGAAAATAAACGGCCAACCTGAGATTCCTGACCGGGTGAGGGAACTCCTCTGAATCCAGCTCCTCAGCAGCGCAACGTGAGCTCAGCGGAGCACTTGGATTTTGGCCCAGCTCAGCATCCTCCTGAAGGCGCAGGGGGAATCTTCAAGGCACAGCTCCTGCTCCCTCGGTGCTGCGCCCGCCTGCTCCTCCCGCATCAGCACAGAGAGAAAAGGAGACAGGAAAAAGGGGCAGACTGCAACATCACACCGGAATCTCATTTTAAATACAAATTGAGTGCTTGCAAAGACATTAAAGCAAATCATTCCACTTACTGCATTATTTTAAACTACTTCTGCAGGCCCAAGATTAAAAATTAAATCTATATTTTACCACCACAGCATTGCCAGTTCTTGGAGTATTATTAATAGCCTCATTATTATTTTTTTCTTAAATGTAATTCAACTTCCAGAATCGGGCAATTAAATGAAAGCTCAGACTCCACTCTGAAGCACAGGTACATATGCTTCTTTGGTCTAAACAGCTCTGCAAAAAGAGAAAGGCAAAACGAAATCTAGCAAGTGAGGCTCACACTGCAGAAGATGAAAAATCAAGCCAACAAAACGGGGGAAAAAAAAGGGGAAAAAAAATCCTTTCTTTTTCCTTCTGCACCTTGCCAGACGAAGCAGATCTGTTCCAGAGCGGTCTTTTAAAGGTGGGGGACTGACAGTTGCAGCGAGTTTTGCTGCGGCACCTTCTCTTTTAGTAAATAGAAATGCTGTGGGAATTGCACGGTCTGGGGACCATCTGCAGCAGCGAGCAGCAGAGCCCGGCCCGCGTGGCTCAGCGTGGGGCTGAGAACTTCATGCACAACCATCCGCTGCACACAGATCTGTCTCTGAATTAAAGCCCGTCCCTCAGCCCCACATCAGACTTCTCCTCTCGTCACGACCAAATTTCATCTCCGCAGCACAACTGTGTCCTGCTGGCGTTGGTTAAAAAAATAAACAACCAAGCCCTCGACAAATGAAAATGAGGAGAAAAAGGAACACCTTAGTGACCAGAACAGAGCTATGCCGGGCAAAGTACAGAAAGCAGCAAAAATGGTCGTTAAAAAAATAACAATAAAGAGCATTTCTGCAATATATTATTGCCTCCGTGAAACCGGGGAGGGATTCAGAGAGCAGTCGGTGGGCAGTGCATTATTTCAGGGCAGTGTGTCTGAGGGCAGTGCCGTCGGGACGCCCAGCCTTCCCCAAATCGGTGCTCTCTGTGCACCAAGCAGAAACCCAAAGCTGACATCTCCCACCCCGCTGTGACCTCTCAGCACAAGGCCACGGCCCAGCCCACGGATAAAGCCCAGCACAGGGCACTGCCCCCAGAGCCACCGAAGGCCGGGGTGGTGTGGGGAAGCAGGCCTGGCTCCAGGCTGCACCCCAGCTTTCATTGACCAAGAGTAAAAATTCACATCGTTAACACAAATCTGCACTGCTGCCCTCTGTCCCTGCAGGGCTCTGCAGCCCTCGCTCCTTCCCTGCACTCTGAGCAGCACTCCGTGGGACGCACAGCGTTTTTAAAGCACGCAAACAGCACGGAGAGCTGAACCAAATGGCTCATCGACGCCTTCACCCCCGGAGCTAAGTCAACACAACACAAATTCTTTCCTTCTGCCCGATAAAATTAGATTGCTGCAAAGAATTTAAAGCTTCCTCTAGAGTTTTGCCCCTCCGAAACAAGCGTGCATCTCTGCAGAGGTGTTTTCCACATAGTCTGGTCATGCTGAAAGCATCAATAGCAGGGATGGCTTATCCAAAAGTTAGGCTCAGCTGAGAAAGCTGCTGTTAGTTAGTGTGTAATATGTTTAATCTGGGAACATTATATGATTAGAAAAAAAAAAGAAAGAGATGCAAACACAATGCTGCAGCCCACCACTGCTTTGGGAACCAGGGCTTTGCAGCCAACGGGAACTTAATTCCTGGTGCCGTAGCTCTGAAGCACTTGCACACAGCCTGATCAAACACCCTTGGGACTGCTTTCCCACTGCGTGCAGCCAACGGCACGCACAGAGCTTGAAAAATATATATATATTGTTTTCATTGGGTTACACCAGACAGAGACAGATAGGCAAAAACAATGACACCAACGGAATCAAAATATTCATGGCTCATAAAGCGTGGTAGAAAAGGAATGGCTCCAGCTCATCGCCTGCCTCTGCTTGGATTCTTTGTAGCACAATGAATCACCACTACCCCTTTTAGAAAACCACCCTGCGTTCTGTTTATCTGGGGACACATGCACCTAATCCCGCTCACAACTCCAAGGAGGCTGCCAGCCTGAGAGAGGACAGCAGAACACGGCCCCTCTTTGTGTGCAGTCCTGGGACCCTTCGTGGTGCAACACCAAATCCATTCTTAATAAGACACCAAGAGCTGAGCTGACAGGGCACCTGCTACACCAGCATCACCCTGCCCTTTCTGCAGGGAGAAATCCCAATCTGTGAGCGTGGGGGATGCCCCACTGCCAGGCCCTGGCACTGCATTCAGGGGCTCACCCAACAAGCAGCCTAAGGAAGGCAGGAATAAAGAGTGTCCTCTGCTCCAGGACTGTCTGAGTCTCTCTAAAATGGGCCAGAGTGAGGAATGGAGCCTGTGGGCTTCTTTTAGAGAGAAAAAAATAAATCCATGCGGCACAGCATGATGTACACAGGGACACAGCCCTGCTGCCCCCTCCCCTCTCACTGCTAGCCAAGCATCTCCTTCTGAAAGCATCTCATAGCCCCAAACCAGGCTGCCAGCCCAAGCATCACCTCCATTCCAAACTAAGCACACACAACCCAGTTGTCCCCTGCCCCTTTTTTTGGGGGGCTGCAGAGCAGCAGCCTCAGCAGGGAGGCCCTGACCTCAGCAGGGTGCAAACAGTTTGCTCCCCATCCTAAGGCTGGATGGGGGGACCCCAAGGCTTCCCAGCCACCCAGAAGGAGGCACATGACGCAGGGTTTAAGCCCTTGCTAGAAACATGAACGGGGCCGTGCTGCAAACCCACAGACGCAACTGATCAGGGTCGGCAGGGCAGGAACCAGCACGAGCACGAAGTGCCCTGGCCCCATCGGAGCTCACACCCCAGGCCACCCAGGGCCGGGGGAGCCCCACGGAGCCCCCCCACACCCCACGCACCCCCAATTCCAAGCAAAGCAGTAACGAATCCGAGCCTACCGGCACCTTTCTGAGGCTGGCACGGCTCCGACGCTGATGCAGACACGACACAGGTGGGCGTCCGAGGAAAACCCGACGGCTGCAGACGGCTCCGCTCCTCCCGGCACGGCCCCGGGGCTCCACGCACGGGGAGAGAGTTCACGGCACAGAGCAGCGGGAGCACGGCTGGGCAGGCAGCTCGGGGGGAACTCTGCAACTGTTTTAAGGGGAGAAATTCAGCAATGAGAGGAGGTGGGGAAAGCTGCTTGAGAATTATTAGTATTATTTTCAGACGTGCAGCACCGGAGATTGCTATCTGTTTTTTTTTCCTTTCTTTTCCTGCCAGATAAAAGACCTATTTTTTTTTTTTTATCTTTTTTTTTGGGGGGGGGGGGAGGGAGGGGGATGGGGAGGGGATAGGAGGTGGTGGTTAAGAATGAGAACAGAAATTCGCTTAACGTTAATTTTTAAAGCATGCGGTGTTCCGTGCGCCGCTTGCCCCGAGCATCATGCACGAAAAGACGGCAGGACAGCACCGCGGTGCCCCCGAGTCAAGTTCAAGATGGACCCGTCGGGGGGGGGGGGGGGGGTTCGGCCGCCCTCGGACGGCAAAGGGGCACGGCCATGGGGGGGTCCCCACCCGCAGAGAGCTCCGAGGAGGATAAAACTGCGGCACTGGGGGGGGGGGGACAGCGGCCGCGCACCGCGGGGACACGGAGCCGCCTCGTCCCGCTCCCGGAGCACGGAACTTCGACGGCAGCGGTTATTCCACCGTCGCTCCGGTTGTTTTGAGGCTCCTCGGAAGCGTTGGAGTTTCTCTCGTTCAGCTCTCTCTCCTGGGGACGGGGGTCACTTTTGTCGAATCCTGATCGGAAAGGAAGAAAACAAACAAACAAACAAAAAAAAAAAAGCAAAACGAAAACGTAACGACAAAACCAGACGGTAACGGACAAAAGTCCGGAGAGTCGCGATAGTCGCCCGTGTCCCCTCCGGGAAGCAGATCCCGGCCCGGTACTCACCGTCGGGCGGTCCCCGCTGTCCCCGGGGCTCCGCTCCGTCGGCTCGGGAAGGTCGGATGGATGCGAAGCGGAGGGCGGGGATAAAAGGGCAGGAGAAAAAGCAGCAGCGAGGAGCACATCTCATCCGCATCGCCGGCCCCAAAACAACGGCGCGGATCCGAACCGGGCCCACGGCGGGACCCGAAAAAACGGAGGGGGGGGGGGGGGGAAAGGGGGGGGAAGGGACACGAAGGAGGTCAAAAACGGCTCGCGTGGGCTCTTTCCAAAACAATAAAACTTTTAATGCTAAAGCAGTTATAGCCAAAAGCTGTACAGAGTCGATTTTTTTTTTTGTCGTCGTCGTTTGTCTTTTTTTTTCTTTCTTTTTTTTTTTTTTTTTTTTGTTAGAAAACCATTTTTTCTCCCCCATAAATATTGTTCAGTTCCCGGCACTTTGTATCAATAATTAAATTACGAACGATAAATATGGCATCATGGATATGTATTTACAAAAAAAAAAAAAAAAAAGTTATTACAAAAAGGCAACCGTTATACTAAACGTCACAATCTGGGTAGAATAAACACCACATCCTCATCCTGAAAAATACTGACCGACCCCATCAGATGAGAATACATTCACAAGTGTAATGCTTGGAGAGAGAGAGAGAGAGAGAGAGAGAAAGAGAAGGAGAAAGAGGAGAGCTGAGAGAGAAGCAGCAGGAGAGCTAGAGAGGAAAGTTCAAGACATAACAGGACTTTGGCACGGTTTAAGACTGTAAGTTTAAACAATCACCACTAAGGCGAAGGAGAATTTTCATCCTCATGTCAACATCCCACCGAAAGAAGAAGAAAGTGAAAACAAAACCAACCGAAATAAAATAAAATAAAATAAAAATAAACCTCAAAAAATTAAAAGCGGGGAATCGGAGGAAGAGGTACTGGGCAAGGAGGGGGAAAATAATAAACCAAAGGAACGACTGCAAAAAAAGAAAAGAAAAAAAGAAATCCAATCCTGAGAAAAGGACATGGCTAGTCCAGCGTCTCGGCTTGCAAAAAAATAGTAATAATTATAATATAATAATAAAAGACCCCCCCCCCCCCCCTCCGGCTCCTGGCAGTTCACTAGCCCTATGCGGTCGTCGGTGTGGAAACTCCATTTCCGTGGCAGGGAGCTGCAGTTGGCTTGGCTTGTCCTTTCTGCCTCGTTGCCGAGGCGTTCGGTCCAGTGTCAGGCCGGGCAGCCGCTGCCTTCACACGTACCACTCGTTAAAATTGGGGGGCAGGCCGGGGTTGTGGCCGGGGTTCCCCTGCAGGGCTGCCGGCGGGGTTTTCGTGGAGTCCTTGCTGCCGGCCGAGCCCACCGCCGGCGGGGTGGAGGACTCGTAGCCCGAACTGGCTGCGGGGGAAGAGTCCGAGCCCTGCGATTCGTGCACCTAAAAGCAAGAGGTAAAGATGGGAGCGAGCCCGGGGAAGCGTTGAGGAGGGTTTTGGGGTGCCGTGCTGGGCGGCGTGCCGGGCACCGAGCACCGTGCGGTGTTGCTGCAGCTCCCAGCAGCTTCCCAGCGTGGGGGGATGCATTGCACAGCTCTGTGGGGTGCAGAGCTCTACAAAGCAGGCAGCACTTGCAACGGCAGCAGCACAAAAAGAAACTACGCCATTTCCCCGGGCTGTGCTCCAGCCGTGGCCCAGGCACTAAGGACAGCGGGGCCGGGAGCTGGGAGCGTTGCCCCGTCCAGCTCTGCCCCGTCCGGCCCCGAGCACACACACACAGCCCAGCATCGCCAGTCAGGGATGGAAGAGCTTGGGACACGGGGAGCTGATTTACCTTCATGTGTTTCCTAAGTGAGCTGGGGTGGGTGTAGGATTTGTCGCACACCTTGCAGATGTAGGGCTTGTCCGAGGTGTGGACGTGCATGTGTTTCTTCCTGTCGCTGCTGTTGGCAAAGCGCCGGTCGCAGCCCTCAAACTCGCACTTGAAGGGCTTCTCACCTGTGAAATTCAGAGAGGGTGAAGGAAGGCAACTCCGTCCCCCACCTCGAGGATGCCCCAAGACCTCCCCCCCCCCCCCCCCCAAAAAAAAGCCACAACAAAGAGGAGGACGGGGAGCAGCGGGGTTTGTCACGCGGCAGATCAATTCGGGTCAGTCTTTGTTACTTTTAATTCGCCCGAGAGAGGAGGAGAAGCCCCACGATCGGCCCGGCGGTTCGGGCAGCTCCGCACAGCACCCGCAGCCCGTCGCTCCCTGCCTTCCCCCCCCTCCCCTTTCCCTCTGCCGAAGAGCTGCAAATAAAACAGACTTTGAGCAAAGTCTCGCTGATTTAATTAGGAGAGACGCCGAGCGGGCCTGAGAATTAAACAGAGATGGGGAAAAAAAATAAAAGTGAATTAAAAAAAGGAAGATCGATCTCCACTAACGGGGACTCGTCGGCATTTCCACGGCTCTCCCCGCTCGGAGCGGCACCGCAGCCCCGGCCCTTACCTGTGTGCGTCCGCTTGTGGATCTTGAGGTTCTCGGAGCGGGCAAAGATCTTCCCGCAGCCGGGGAAGGGGCAGGGGAAGGGTTTCTCCCCCGTGTGCACCCGAATGTGGTTGACCAGTTTGTATTTCGCCTTGAAGGATTTGCCTTCCCGCGGGCACTCGTCCCAGTAGCAGATGTGGTTGTTCTGCTCCGGACCCCCGACGTGCTCCATGGTGACGTGGGTGACCAACTCGTGCATGGTGCTGAAAGTCCTGTCGCAGCTCTTCTTAGGCCGGCTGAGCTGGCTCTCGTCGAGCCACTTGCAGGACAGCTCTTGCTTGATGGGCTGCCGCATGTACCGAAAGAAAGCCCCGGGCCCGTGGTGATGGTGGTGGTGGTGGTGATGAGCGGCCACGTTCATGCCCATATTCACGTTCATGTGGTTGTAATTGTGGAACTGGGCCCCGCCGTAAGGGTCCGTGCGGGGGCTGGACACGGCGCGGTACGGGTCCGGCCGTCCGAAGAGGTCCCCGCGCAGCCCCAGGTGCATCTGCCCGTTGTCCACGTGCCCGCCGGGGGACGTGTGGCTCGGGCTCTGCTCGTGGAGCCCGGGGAACAGCAGGTAGCCCGGGCTGTCCGGGATGCCGCCGGGGCCGTGCAATCCTCCGGGAGAGCCGCCGAAAAGGCCGTGCTGAGCCGTGCCGGAGCCCGCGTCCGCGATGCCGGAGCCGCGGTTGCGGAACAGAAAGTCGCGGGTGGAGTTGAAAGCGGCGGCCCCGCCGTACGAGGGCACCTGGCCGGCGTGGTGGTGGTGGTGGTGGTGGTGGTGGTGGTGGTGGCCGAGCGCGCTGGCGTAGCCGGGAGCCTGGGGGGTGAACGCGGAGCTCTGCCCGGCGGCGAGGTCGTGCGGGGCCGCGTTCAGCTTGAAGGCGGCGGCGGCGGCGGCGTGCGAGGAGTCCCCGAAGGGGCCCAGTCCCATCCCGGCGGCGGCGGCGGGGTCGCGGCCCGGCATCTCGTGGTGGCGGGGCGCCGCGAAGCCGCCCACCCCCAGCGCCGGGAACTGCGGCCCTCCGTCCAGCAGCATCGTCATGGGCGCGGGGTCGGCTGAAGGCGGCGGCGGCCTGGCCCCCCCCCTCCCCCCCCGCCCCTCCTCCCTCCTCCTTCCCTCCCCCAAAAAAGTACAAAACCACCCCGAAATGCGTCCCCGCCCCCACCCCACCCCCCCCCTTTCCCCCCCTCCCCCCCGTCCAAAAAAAAAAAAAAAAAAAAAACCCAAAAATAGATATAAATAAATAAAAAAGCCCCGAGCCCACCCGCCGCCCCCGGAGGCGACGCGCCCGCCCCCGCGCCGGGCCGGGCCGGGCCGGGCAGGGCGGCGACGCGCAGCAGGGCGAGGCGCAGCGCGGCCCCGCTCCCGCTCGGCGCCGTCGGGCACTGACGGGGCGCCCGCCCGCGCCTCGCACATAAACCAACTCCGGGGCCAGGCCGAGCCGCGCCAATGGGGAGCCGCGGGCCGCCGCCTCACGTGACCCGCAGCCCGGAGACTCGTTGGTCGAGCCGCGCTTGATTGGCACGCTTCCCGCGCCGCCGGGGACGCTGATTGGGCGGCGGCGGCCCACAGGTATAGCGGGGGGGGGGGGGGGGGCGGCGGCGCGACGGGGGGGACGCGACGGGGGGGACGAGCGGGCGGCCCCGGCTCCCAACCGCCCGCAGCCCCGGGCCCGCCCGGTGCCCGTCCCTGTCCCTGAGCCCGTCCCGGTGCCCGTCCCTGTCCCTGAGCCCGTCCCGGTGCCCGTGTGCACGGTGCGGAGCCCCACGCCGCGTGGAGAAGGGCAGCGCGCGGGGAAAGGCGAGAACCCGACGCTGCATCACTACGGCACCCAAAAGAACCCCTCCTTGCCCGAAGCGGCGCGGTGTGCCGCCTTTGGGTTTGGTTTTTTTTTTTTTATATTTCACGTTTTATTAATTCCCTTGAATAAAAGCGAAGCGCGTACGCAGCGCTCCGCGCGCAGCCCGGGCCGCGGGCAGCAGTTCTCTCCGCGCGCTGTTTTCTGTACACCCGTTGATCTGATCTTATTTCTTCCCCTCCATTCTTTTTCTTCCCTTCCCCCCCCCCCCTTTTTTTTTTTTCTTTTCCTTTCCTTTTTTCTTGTTTTCTTTCTCTCTCTCTTTTTATTATTTTTTTTTTTTAACCTTTTTGTTCTTAATTTCATGTCGCGAAGGCAGCGTTTCTTGCCTCGCGACGCTCACGAATCGCAGACGAGCGCCGTAAATCCCTTCATTTTCTGTGCTGGAAAAGCATTTGCAAAGAGCCGTGGGGTGCAGGAGGGGAAATAAAAGGCAGAAGGAGGGCTGCGGGGTGCGCGGAGCCCGGAGCTGTGCATGGCACGGAGCTCCGCGGCCGCCGCTCTCTGCAGGAAACGTAAAATCTGATCAAGTTCAGAGGCATTGAGAGCAGCGCTTCAAGCAGCGCTTTATAACCGCGGCCCTTTTCACATCGTTTCTCTCTCTTCCTCCCCCCCCCCCCACCTCCAAACTCCCCCCAACCCCCCCCCCCCACCTTCAATCAGTCTCCGGGAAAAGCCTTCGCCTCCTTTATTTTAAGGGTTTGCAGGGAGTGCAAAAAAATAAAAAAAAAGAAAGAAAAAGAAAAAAAAAAAAACCCAACGCACCAAAAAAAGCCGCCGCTATAAAATCTCCCCGAGAGGTCCCACCGGTAACGCTCCCATTGCCCAGGCCACGGTGAGTCCCTCTGCCGTGATTCCGAGCTGGCACCGCCACGAGAGGACGGAGAAGGGGACCCCCTCCCCCCACCCCCCAACCCCGGGGTGCGTCGGGGCCGTCCCGCGTGGGCCGGGGGACTCGGGGCGTGGGGTGGGGGGAGGGGAGTGCTCGGGAAGGAGCGGGGATGCCCGGCCAGAGCCGACGCGACAGCGGCTCTACCTGCGTGTCCGGGGGGTAATTAATGACCTTCCGCACGTGGTGGGCTTTCTCTGCGACAACAAACCAAAAAAAAAAAGAAAAAAAGAGGATTGAAGATGGGGGGGGGGGGGGGGGAGGAAGGGGCATCATTCAATTAGCGCATCAGCTGAGCGCCGGGGAGGGGACGCGTCTCTGAAGTCACCGACCTGGAGCAACCGAGGGCCACCGACCCCTGCTTGCACGGCGGCCTCACGTGTGCCACTGTCGGCCCTTATGGGGTGCTCCGGGGCCACCCCACACAGCGGCTGGAGGATGGGGGGGAGGGGATGGACACGGGGAACCTTCCTGCCTGGGGGGGAGGCAGCGAGCGGAGCTCTGCTTCAAAAATAAAACCAAAATTATGCATATACGCTTTTTAATTTGGTTTTTGCTGTTACTGTTTTGCTTAGGGAAAAGAAAATCTCGCGCGCTGGCGGCGGGGATTTGGGAAAAGCATCCCGTATGTGTGTCGTGGTGTTGGGGGGGGCTGGGGAGGGGACGGACGGACAGATTGAAGAGCTCTGAGCGCTGGGGAAGGACTGGCGTTTTGGAGAGCATTGGGCTGCGCTGCGGAGAGCGGATCCCGCAGCAGATGAGCCCAGAAATGTGCTTTATACATTCCCCATTTCTGCTCCGACAACTTCGGGGTGGGGGGGGGGGGGGTTGGGAGGACGAGGGAGGGGGGAGGATGGTGTGAGGGATCTGAGCCGAGCAGGAGACGCACGGGCATGGGGATGCTCCCAAATCCCGGCGTTCCCGACCTGCAGCTTGGCAGCGCTGAGCACAAATGGCATCAACCGTGCTCGCTTTATTTCAGCACACCGTCGGTGTGGCCTGTGCTTTTCGGTTTTATCTGATCTGATTTGATTTTTTTCCACCGTTCTGTCGTAATAATTCTTTAACACAGACGCACATCCGTAGCCCGCACCGTAACGCAAATCCCGTTTTTTTATTCCCATTTTCATTCAGCGCTGTTCCTGGCCGATCGCGCTCCTCGCGGTTGTTTCCCGGAGGCAGAGGAACATCGCAGCTCTCTCCCTTTTAAATTTCAATCTCAATCGCAGACGTGCACACGGCAGCGCCCGGAGGAGTGGGCTGCAGGCTGCCGAGCTCCGGGTGGGGGGAAGGCGGAGAAAGATGCCCTGCTCCGCGTCGGGAGCGGGCAGTCGTGTGCTTCTCCTCCACCTCCTTTTCTTTCTTTCTTTTTAATACTTTCCATTTCCTTTCTTTTTTTTTTTTAATCTTTTTCTTCTCTCTCCTCCCCCCCCCCCCCCCCCCCCCCCCATCCCTCCATCCCTTTCTCTCCCATATTTTTTCCCCGGTTTTGGGATGGATGATTTGGGAATGGAACAGCCGTCAAAACGCGATGCGCTCCTGAAAGCAATGCCGGCTCCATTCGCTTCCACGCGTGTCCCCCCCCCCCCCCCCTCGTGGCTGTGGGTCCCCCCACGCCATCTCCGGGCCCTGCAGCGGGCAGGGAGAGCTTCGAGAACGGCTTTCCCTCGTCCGAGGGTCCGAGGAAAAGGCGAAACGAACGCGGGGAAACAGCGATAAAAATCCCCCGAGCCGGGCAGGGAGAGGAATATTTCATACGCCCTAAATAGCTTTTAAAACGCAGTTTATCGTGGCCAAATGACTGGCCCTAACAAGCGTAAAGACAAGTAGTTTTTCTTCTGCCATAAACATATTGCATCTCCGGTGTAATTAAATGCAAACCAGGAGCGAACGAGACGTTCCCATTGTAGCTGTCACTCAGAGGAGGGGGAATCACATGTGTACATTTGAACTTCAGAGTCAGGGGCTGCAGCAAACGGGGCTGAACTTCGGCACAGGGATGGGGAGAGGATATCAGAGGGCAGGCGGAGAGCCGGCAGGGATGGGGAAACGGCGGCGGCTCCGTTACCGGCGATGGGAGCATCCCGAGCCGGCGCTTTTGCCCCCGGCCCCGGGGATTTTCGCCTCTTTGGTGGCGGTGGGGGCAAAGTTTCCCTTGAGAAAATGAGTGTGAGCTCAGCTGCCTGCTCAGGCGGGAGGGAACCACGCGTCGGGTTCAGAAGCGAGTGGGAAAACCACGAGGATGAGATCAAGCGGCAGAGGGATGAATGGGTTCCGTCTGCCCCATGGGAGGCTGAGGCAAAGCTCGGGGCAGGGGACGTCGAGGGTCGCGGCCCCGCGGGGTGCCGGCAGCCCCCTGCGAGCGACCCCGGGAAGGCCCTCCCCGGACGGAGGGTCGCCCCTCTCCATCCGATGGGAGGAGATGCGGTGCGGCCCCGGGGACGGGAAGCAGTGAGGCCCTCGGTACCCCGGCCCGGCCGCCCTCTGGAAATCGCCCCCTGGAAACCCTCCGAGGAGCGGAGGGGACGGCGGGGAAAAGCGGGGAATATCTCAATCAGCGAGGAGGTGACCTGTGACCCGGAGGGTGGTTCTATTGTCCCTGTCTCGCGGGGGACACAGACTTTAGGCAGCCTTTCTGCGTGACTGAGCCCTGAGGGGCAACCGCGAGCTCCGGGCTCCGGGGGGGCATCCCCGGGCTCGGAGCCGCCGGCCCGGCATCAGCAGCTGGGATAGAGCCGCGCTGCGCCCGGCGTCCAGAGGTCGACCAGGTTCCAGAGTCCACCGAGGCCGAGCCCGGATGGACGGCACAGTGCGAGCCGAAAGGGCCGGGAAGACCCGGCCGACACCGGTGCCCACGGTGCCGATGCCGCCGAGCCGGGCCGAAAGCCGGGCTGCGATCCCAGCGGGGCCCGGAGCGGAGCCGGGCACGAGGCGGCGCTGCGGAGCGGCCCAACCCGGCCCCCGACGGCTGCCCGGGCCCAGGCGGCTCCGGGCTCCACGGGGGCTGCCCCGCTCCTCCGCCTCCGTACCCGGCGGGACGGCTCCGCTCCCTGCCCCGCAGCCTCTGCCCTCAACCTCGGCGGAAGACGGGGCAGCCAAAGGACGCGGCTCCCGAGCCCCCGTTGAACTTCGACCCTCGGGTCTGGTTCCCCGCTGAGCCCTCCTGGGGCCACTCAACAGGTGTAAAGCCCGCTAATAAACCGCTGCGTGCGCATCTCCCAGCTGGAACCGGCATCCCCCGAGGCTGCGGACAACGGTCTCTAGCTTTTTGGGGGGCACTGGACATCTGCAAGATCTCAGGGGCTCTCCATGTTCCCCCCCCCCACCTCCCCCCGCCCCAAGCCTGTAGCAGCTCTCCCCGGGGAGGAGCGGAGCGGGGAGCGACGCTTTCCACCTCGACATTCCCACTTGGGGTGCAGAGGGGCTCGGGTGCTCTCCTCGCCGTCGGGAGGTCCTGGAACGGGGGAATCGGCAGCAGCCCTGCTCGGGACACCTGGCTCCGAGAGATCCCGGGGAAGCAGAGGGGTCTCGGAATGCCCGGGAGCAGGCGGGCTCCGACCGAGGGGTCCCGTCCCCGCGATCCCATTCCCTTTCGGGTTTTTTTTTTTCTCCCCAGGGAAAAAACGGTGCCGTCGCAACTCCGCGGGGTAAACCGCTCTACCCTCACCGCTCCATTGGCAGCTCGGGGGAACGGAACGCCGCAGGAGTGCCTCCATGCACAGCCCTAACGGGGGGGCTGGGGGGGAGGATGAATCCCAACGGGCCGGGGCACGGAGCGGGCAAAGCGGCCGCGGCTCCGCGGGTGACACAGTCCCTCTTACGGGAGCGACTTTCACCACTAAAATCCCCGCTGGAAACCTCGAGGCCAAAGCGAGGAGCACAGCAGCACTGGGTCGGGGACACTGCTCGAAATTCCCCCCCTCTCGGGGCCGGGTTTGCCCCACGCGGTCCTCCCAATGACTGAGACCGCGGTGCCCGGGGGTGACTGCGGGGCAGCAGACGGCCCTCCCTTGCCCTGCCCTATATTTCCTATCGAATGTCTCCTTTACTCCGCTGACCCGCGCGGGCTCCACGCTGCGGGACACGGGGGCAGCGACGGAGCCCCCACCGCACCGTGGGCCGCCCCACAAACCGTGCGCTTGCCACGGGGAGAAGGAGCCGATGCTTTTTCGAAAGGGTTTTTATTCCCCTCGCCAGGTCCGCCAAGAGAAGCCGGGCTGGCAGCGGCAGGCGGGGGGCTCGGCTTAAAGAAAGAGAGGCGAGCTTGGCCTCGATGGGGGGGGGGTGGGGGGGGGGCAGCACCGAGAGGAGGAAAAAAGAAAATTAAAAAATAATAATAATTAAAAAAAAAAAAAGAAAAGAAAGAAAAAGATTAAAAAAAATAATAGTTAAAAAAAAAAAAAGAAAAACAAAATCAAACCTCGAAAGCAGCCAAGCAACCCGCAACCCCCCCGCACCCCACTCCGCCCGCGGTTCCCCCGTCTCTGTGCCCCTCGCGTGGGCCGGCCCGGGCCGTGCTGCCCACGGGGTCCCGTTCCCCTCGAGTTTTCCGTGCCATTTCCCGCTGCCTTCGCCCGTTCCCCGCCAGCTTTCGAGGCGACCACGTTTATTTGAAAAACTCTTCCGAGAGCTGCAGTAAATTGCGTTTGCTTGTAGGTACAAAGGAGAAAGTTAAGCGTTTGTCTCCGCAGTTGTGTAGGCAGCCAGTTGTTTTAATTAAAGGGTGGGGATCCGTGATATATACACCAGATAAAAGCAAATGCACAGAATAAACTAATTAAAACATTGTGTTTGGAACACATTTTATTTCTTTTTTTGATCTTAGTTGTGTTTTAAAGAAATGTCAGCGCACTATAAAGCAACCTTATTTCCCTTATAGTGTGCGGCGCTTTTCAAAGGCTAGTGTGATATATTTTAGAAAAGAAATCCCGCTGTGAAAGCTTGCGTGTCTTCTCTTTACCAAA
This sequence comes from Callipepla californica brunnescens, assembly GCA_023055505.1. NCBI lineage: Eukaryota > Metazoa > Chordata > Aves > Galliformes > Odontophoridae > Callipepla > Callipepla californica. The sequence goes on from JALIRH010000013.1 coordinate 14,577,593, forward strand.
CTAAGCTCTTGTCAATCATGCCAGGGCATATCCAATCACCAAGTCCCTTTTTGGAAAGCAGCTCATCCCGCTGTGCTTTTATACATCACACCGCAGCGTGTTTAGATGCATTTTTACTATCACTTCAGGAGCGGTGACTGATGAGAGCGCAGTTCCAGGACCGGCTTCCCCGAACGCCGGAGTTGCTAACAATTTGCCTGGCTATTGTGTGCGCGCCTTTCTTTCCCTCCTCCCCCTTTCCTGCCTCGCCTTGCCTCTATTTGTCACGGCCACTCCGATGAAGGGGGATATCGGAGGTGGTGGGGGGGGGGGGGGGTTGTCGCATCCCGAGGTGCCCCCCATCACCTGCATGGGACACGGGCTGCTCCGTGTCACGGAAAGGGCCGCCCCGACGGCAGCAGAAAGCCGAGGCTCTTCTCTCCGCTTTCTACCGCTCACGGCCGCACCCTCGGGGCTGCCGTCGGGGGTCCGTCCGCGGGCGGAGGAGCACTTTCCCGTGCGGGGAAGCGGTGCAGAGCTCCGCGGTGTGCGGCGGGGCGAGGCGGGCAGCTGGCGGGGCAGGGGGAGCCGGCACGAACGGTGACAACGGCGCCTGAATTTGCTCTCTCGTTTTAACTCCGTGCCCTGAAATCGTTGCACGCCTTTACCTCTTCAGCCCGACCGCGAGTGAGATTAAAAAAAAATATATATATATATATATATTTTTTTTTCTTATTGCTAGATGTCTGGGCTCTAATTGAAGACAAGTGGCAAATGGTTTTTATTAAAATCCCCCCTCCCTCTCCTCCGCCTCTAACTCTGGGTGTTTTCAGACAAACTGCGCGAACCTCTGGCAACGCACACGTCCGGAGACATTCGATCTTCCTCCATTCCGTCGCACGTTCCCATCGCCTGGCTCGCTCTCTCCTCGCAGGTGCAAATTTCGGGGACACGGCTGTGCCCAGAGATCCCCGGTGCGTCCTTCTCCGTGGCCGCTGCACAGCGCAGGAGGGGCACGGGGAGGGTCGGGCAGTCCCGATGCCCCTCCGCCTTTCCAAACGAGCCGGGCACAAAGGCTCCCGGTGCTCAACCGATGTGCAGATGTTTTCCTTGTTCCCCTTTTGCTCCATCACTGCATCCCGTCAGATTTCCCACTCTTCGTTTGCGGGTAATGGTTGCAAATTTTCCCCCGACACTGATTTCTCCCCACGCTCCTTGGACGAACGTGGCCGGGCTGGGTGACACGTGGTGATTTCAGCGTTTACCTTAAAAACGGGACGGATGCGGGCGTTTATTTCCATTTCTGTTTCGTTCCCCGTTTTAACGCTCGGGCTTTTGCGGCTGCTGTTACCGCAGCTCGCCCTGAAACGTCGAAAACGAAAGGTGCAAACGAAGCGGTGGCTTCCTAGCGCAGGGGGGACTTTATATTTACGCAGGTACGGTCTATATCTTACAAACCCCTGGTATCGTGGGTGCCGGAACCACCCGTCCCTGTTCGTATGCGGAGCCCCTCGGGCACCCGCGCCGCGCCCGCGGGGAGCCCTGCGCGCCCCCGAGCCTCCCAGCTCAAGGCGCGTCCCCGTGGGGCCGGGGCAGCACAGCCCTCCCCAGCGGCACCTGGAGCTGCTCGGAGGGCGAATTAAAAATCTTCCAGAGAAGCGTTTGCCCCACATACCCTTCTTCCCCCGCAAAACGCTTTGGGAAAGAATCCTATTGACCGTCGCCAAAAGCGGTGCTCCGAGCGGGATGCCAGCCCTCCCGGCCATGCGGAGGGGTCACTCCGTGCCCACCCCCACCGTGCTGTGCCCCTTCTGAGCAGGGCCGGGCTGTTCCCTCCCCACAGGCGCTTTCTGCCCCTCCCTCCATCCAGGTGACGCGGAGCAGACCTGGAGACGGCGCCGTATGGGGGAAAAATAGAGGACTCCATTGTGCAGAGATGGTTGGAAGGGCAGAGATCGCCCGTCTGGAGATCAGTTTTGGAGACAGGAGGCCCCACACCCAGCCTGAGCCCCCTGCTGCCCCCCAGCCCAGCCTGGATCTGGCCATTTGTCAGTCCCTGCCACCTTGTCACCAGAGCCGGGGCTCTGCTGGGGCAGCCCAGGGGAGCAGCCCTGTGACTTTCTGGGCTTAAGGAGAACGGACGCTGTGGCAGAAGCAGCTGTGGGGATGGCACTGAAACAGGTACAGCTACAAGTGCACAGAAAGCCTCAGCATCACCTGCCGCAGGTAGAAGTCACTGCCAGGTCTCTGATATTAACGAGATGCACTTAAAGCAGTCCTCAGATACTGGTGTTTCAGAACAGCACTGCTGCTTCATCCTCCCCTGCCTCGATGCCTTTCTTTTACCTTAACACAGCACAGGTACACGTTTGTATGGGTTTCCCCTCTAAGTAACAAATTTAACAACTGTTAAAAAAAGAAAGAGAAAAGGCAGAAATAAGCACACAAACCAAATCCACCATCTGGGAAAAAAATACAGCACGATCTCTAGCCCTAGAAGCACACGGAACTCAGCGCTGCAATAAACCTCGGATGCAAGGGAAAACATACCCATCCCTGAACCAGACAACACGAAACGTATCCGACAGCTTTGAGGTTCAGACCCACCCCAGAAAGCACAAGTTGATTTCCTCGCAGCTGGTGATGCTCCTCACCTGCTGACAGCCACAGCCCCACGATAGTGCTCCCCACGTGGGTGCTGGTGTCCTTGGGATTTTGTTGTTGGTATGTGCAGTGTGACCATAGGAAACGAAGAGCTCCCAAGCCTGTCTGCATAAAGAAAGAAAGCTCAGTGGGTAACTCAGCTTCAATATGAGGTGCAGAATAGTTTGGGGTTTCCAATTTTACCCGAGGAAGAGAATGATGTGTAGATAAAGTGCATGGCCTGAGCTCTTCGACAGCTCCGATCTATCCCTGCATCGATACTGATGGGAAATAGGCACAGAAATACAAAAAGGTGTTGGGGTCCAGAACTGTGTGTACCCCAAGCAAGGATGAGGATTCTTGGAGGTGGAAATCCTGGCGTTATTCAGCTGATATTTTACAGATGCTGCTGTACAGTCCTTGAAAGTTTCTTTTTCACACATTCAGCATAATTTCATCTGGGTTGCTGACCTCCCGACAGCGGATAGAAAAAGTATTTGGGTTGGAAAGACTTCAAGGTATGAAAGCAGGAGGATACCCACAGCCACGGTGGTATCACTGGAATAACACGGATCATTCAAACCATTTCTACCCTTGGAATTAGGAGCTGCACAAAATAGCAGCAAAAAAAAATTGGTGTTTGGAGTACCAGCTCACACTGAGCTCCTGCTGCAAAGCTGCACACAAATCTCGTAACAGGAAAAGTACCATTGTTTTTAATGGATTACATTTTATTAGATTTTGAAGAGTGTTCACATCATAAAATGCAGGCAGGAAGTTCTGTGTATGTAAAACACATCCACATTAATTATGAAAGCTGGAAAATGAATCATACATTACTGCAAATATATTATGCATTGCTTACATCGCTTCACCATGGCATGTTTGCACGATAGAAACGGAAACTAGAAAGAAAAGCCAAAAAAATAAAAGAGCCTACAAAAAAATCACAACATTAGCTGAGGAGGGAAGAAGAAAGAGGGAAAGCACAGAGGGAAGATGTGAGAACAGCACGACCTTATTTTTATAAGGAGACAAACTAATGGCCCTTGTGATATCTGAGTACCCGTGCACCGCAAGCCCGGGAGTCGGGGAGGACTCATGGGGTGATTCTCCGACCAAGTTCTGTGTTGTTTTGATAGCAGCATCATGTGGTCTATCTCACAGGGCCTTGCTACGACTCAGAGATCTCTCCCCATTTTTCATAGTAATGACTTTCCGTGCCTGCTCGCAGATTTTAGCGGGGAGCTCAGGGAGTGCTTTGTATGAGAGTGAACTGGCTTTGCAAGATGATGACTTATTTCCTGCCAAATTTGCCTTAAGAAACCACTTCAATTCTGTGCATGAGACTTCATGTTGCTGTGATTTATTATCCGGGACATGAATGGAGATCGGGTTGGTTATAGTGGAATTTAGAGCAAAATTAAATGTTTTCTCCTATAGAAAGAGCGTTACAATTTCGCACAGCCAAAGCACACGCGTCCTGTCCGTAAGACATCGCCGTGTGCTTGGGGAGGGGAGGCACACCAGGAGCCTGCGGAGATAGCACACAGTCAGATCAACTTTCAGCCAAAGCACGATGCGTTGTGAGGCCAACGATGAATCTCAGAGGCTGCCAAGCGGGCTCCTGGGGGAGCGTACAGCTGGGGATGGGGACACACAGCTGCTGGCAGTGCTGTGCTCCATGCCGTTCCCCTCACACTGCTCCGCAGTGATGCTGCCTGCCTGCAGGGCTAATGCCAGTGAGCTCCTAAGCAAGAGATGTTTTCCAGGCCAGTTATTGACCAAACCTGCTGGACTGCTGCTGTTACAGGTGTGACAGCCGGGTTGAGCAGGATGAGGGCTGCATCTCCAAGGGCTGAGGTTCTGCTCTGGCAAAGTGCCACCACTCTCATCCTCCCATAGGGTTTGGGAGGTCCCCCTTTCTAGCTCTCATTGCAGTGGTGCTGGCATGCAGCTGCCGTACTTGTCCACCAGTGCCATGCTACAATGCAAACTGCAACAGCAAGCACAGTGTGCAGCTGCTAGTGCTTTAAAATCCTGCAGGGCTCTGCACTGGCATTCCCCATAACAATGTCCACTGGCTTTTAGGAAATGTTTTGTTTTAGGCTCCACTTGACACATAATGGTGATGGGTTGATGGTGGGCCTGGATGGACGTAGAGCTCTTTTCCAATCTTAATGATTCTGTGATTCTATGATACCTTTAAGTTCAAGAGGTGCTGCACCCCATCCCTGCTCAGTGCACACTGCCACACCAGTCCTTACACCTCACTGAAGAATTTCACCCCTCTTTGTTGTATATCAAAAGGTCCTTTCCATAGAAGGACCCATGTTAATTAACTCTGTGGCGATATCTGCTGATTTTCACTAGAGCAAAGTCTTTGAAAGCAGGGAACTCAAAGCGGGGATTTTGGGATGAGCTCAGCCCGCGGAAGCAGGGCAGGCAGCATCATAACTCCAGTAAACAGCACTGCTCAAAAAACTCTATTTCACAAAGCCACGGGACTGGGGCTACTCTGGCATCTCAAATACACCGGCACATGCCAGCAATATTTGGTGCCTGATGCAGGTTCCCCCTGCAGGTCAGAACACCCAAGAATGCCAGCTGTGTGCTCATTTCTGTGTTAGACCTCACATCACGCTGCAGAGATGAAATCATGGAAAAACATCAGTCAGAAGTAATCTCTGGAGGTCTTGAGTCCCACCCCACTCGAAGCAGAGCTAATTTCAACATCAGATCAAGATAAGTTTTACAGTACTTAATCTGGTAAAGCCATGAATTACACCACACTCTCTCTCCCCGACTGACTTTCAGTGAGATTTTTATATCATTTCCTATCGAACTCTGCCTTTGTTTCACTTTTACTGGATAACCTACTCTAAGGGAGTCACAGGGACTGTACAGAGCACAGAGTTGGATTTCTGCAGTCAAAAACTCTTGACAACCAACATGCCATTCACCATCCAATCTTAAAACTTCCGACCCTCACTCATATCAGAGCGGGTGCGATGTCAACACATTGAATGCAGTGATGTTGTTTCAGCATGTGCAGCTCAGTGGAATGGTCGGGACCTGGAGTCCTCCATTGAGCCACTGTCCTCCTTGAGATTCCAGTCTGTCCTGCTTGCTGTCATCAGCAGGAGGAATCCACCTGGTGGGGTCAGTTTGGTGCCATTCAGCACCACTTGGTGGATGCTAAGTCATTATCATAGCAAAGAACATCTTCCTGTTGTTGGTGGCAGGGATCAGGCAATGGTTGAGGCCACACTGGCATGTCCTGAGCCAGCAATCAGCCCCATGGACCTGCCCTAGGAGCCTCAGGTGCACCTCCGGAGCTCTGCCTCTTCCACATTATAATGCCACCCCATCACAGTCAGTAAGAAAAACAGTCTTGGGATGATTTCTGCCAGCTCCAGGCAATCTAGAACCTCTGCCAGAGAGTTACACAGATGTATCATTTAAAAATAGGGTTGTCTCCAAAGTCTTATAAATAAAAAGGCTGCAGTAGAGGCTGGCAGGCAGCAAGGACACCGACCAACCCATCAGGACCCCATTTTGCAACTTACAGCAGCTTGTCAGGAGAGATCGATAGTTGGCATGGTAACAAGCTCATTTCCCAAGAATGGAGCTCCTTTTTATTAAATTTGGCTGGCTATTGATCAGTTCCTGATCCACGTATCAAAACATGACAAGCACTTAATGAATCACAGATTTTTATTGAGCTGAATAAAAAAAAACCCATGCAATATCAGGAGGCAGCTGGGGCTGCAGCAAGGTGCTGGGGCAGGGATGGAAACTGACGGGATGCAACTTTCTCTTACGGTGGTTTCAAGACCATATTCAGAAGACCCTGTGTTCCCAACAGGTTTCTCTTTCAGTAGCATCCCCATCCAACAGCTTCACGTGCCGAGTGAGGTTTCATCTCTACTCACTGACTGTGGCTCTGAGCTGTGGCTGCAGTGAAGTGAAAACTGATATTGGTAAAGTCAGCTCATGAAGACTGGTGAAAACATCTCTAAAGTCCAAGCCTCATGTTAAACATCATCCTGCCAAGCACAGCTGCAGCTCCTCAAACAAATGTCCTCTGATTACCAACTTGGGGGTTCGCACACCTCCCAGTGCCAGTGTCCTAACCCTATAAGGTGGCAGCTCTGGTCTCAGCCATTCCATGGGAGACATGTGGTCAACAGGAGGATGATACGCCTGCTCAAATTGCTCCAACTCTCATTTACATGAGAGATAATAACAGCTCCAAAGGCTTCTTCCGGCCTATTAAATAATACCCACTTAAAATATTGTCTGAATTCATACTGAAATGACAGACTATAATAATCCAGTCATAGTCATCGAGCATATACAGCTGACTGTAGATGCTTAGCAAAATTGTGTTATTTACATGATACATTACATGATAGCTGATTTTTTTCAGGTCATCTCTTCTGACTGGTCTGATACAGAGAAGCTGCTTAAGACATCTCTCTATCCTCCAGATATTTTAAGGAGACAAAACACCCTGTCCACATGTAGGAATATACTAAAGATTCCAAACAACAAATGGTTTTGCAAACTGGGATAAACGTTTTAGGTGGGAGCTAAAGCACACCCATGTTTCCCTACACCTGCTGGAGATGGCTGCCACACCAAAACCACTTAATTCATAATGGATCCCACCATTTCATGTAGTTTCACTTAAGAAAGTTCATTTAAAATTGCCTAAACCTTGCAGTGTATGTGAGTTTATTTGCTTACAGTCGCAGCAGCGATCCTATGGTAGGGACAGGACTTGAAATTACCAATGCTCACTGATGTTGTGCATCTGCCCAAAGAAGCTGTGTGGGCCCCATCCCTGTAGGTACCCAAGGCCGGGTTGGCTGGGGTCCTGGGCATCCTGATCTGGTGGGGGCAACCAGCCCATGGCAGGGGACTGTGGCTGGATGAGCTTTAAGATCCTTTCTAACCCAACCATTCTATGATTCTATGATTCTATATGAGCCTGATGCAATGTGCACAACCACACGTATCTACACACCTCAGGGTGCACTGCTATCGCTTGTATTCCTGTAGTATCAGCATCCTGTATCATTTAGGGTTGCTGACGTTGCATGAGCAGCAGTCTGAAAGGTCACAAGGAGTCAGAGCAGGGAGCTTTTGCAAGCAAGCAATGCCTGGAGAGCAGAGCAGATCAGCCCCATGCTGGCTGGGGATGATGGTGCCCCAGGTGAGTGCAGTCAATGACATTCTCCTCCTCGACTCAGAGCAAAGGATGAACTTTGTCATTACATTACTCATGTTTTTTCCATGCACTCCAAGAACAGGAAGAAATCAGGTTAAATCAGTAAACAAATGGACACGAGCAATTCTCTTTGTCGTCATGTCCCTCCAAGGGCAATTCTGGAGGAGAAACAGGAGTGCTGCATTGCTTCTTTGAGAGCTCAGCAAATCCTGCCAACGTTTGCACAAGAAGAGCATCGTGTTCCAGTTAGTTCTGACCACACTCCCAGCTCTGATTGTTCCCTTCATAAGAATATTCAGCCCGGACAAAGCTCCTAAAGCTCCTAAGCCTCCTAAACACCTGAACTGAAAAGGTGAATGCTGACAGGTGCATCTAGAGAACAAATCCCAAATCCATCACGTCATTTAGAAGGGTTCCCCGTACAGCCCATGTGACCAAGCCACCAAGCTCAATTTCAATCAAACCAGCTCAGTGAATGCTATAGGCTTGGGGCAGAATGGCTTGAGGAGTGTATAGAGGAAAAGGACCTGGGGGTGTTGGTTGATACTCGGCTCAGCATGAGCCGGCAGTGTGCCCAGGTGGCCAAGAAGGCCAATGGCATCCTGGCCTGTATTAGGAATAGTGTGGCCAGCAGGAGCAGGGAGGTGATCATCCCCCTGTACTCAGCTCTGGTGCGGCCGCACCTCGAGTACTGCGTTCAGTTTTGGGCCCCTCACTACAAGAGAGACATCGAGGCGCTGGAGCGTGTTCAGAGAAGGGCAACAAAACTGGTGAGGGGTCTGGAGCACAGGTCTTACGAGGAGCGGCTGAAGGAGCTGGGATTGTTTAGTTTGGGGAAAAGGAGGCTCAGAGGAGACCTCATTGCACTCTACCACTTCCTGAAGGGAGGCTGTGGTAAGGAGGGGGTCGGCCTCTTCTCCCAGGTAACTAATGACAGGACGAGAGGGAATGGCCACAAGTTGTGCCGGGGAAGATTTAGATTAGACTTGAGGAAAAATTTTTTCTCTGAGAGAGTGGTCCGGCACTGGAATGGCCTGCCTAGGGAGGTGGTTGAGGCACCGTCCCTAGCACTGTTCAAGAAGCGTTTAGATGAGGTGCTGAGGGATTTGATTTAGTAGCTTGGTGGGTAGGGATGGTGGTGTGAGGAAGGTTGGACTAGATGATCTTGTAGGTCCTTTCCAACCTAATGTATCTATGAATCTATGAATCTATGAACAGTTGGTTATTCAAGCAGCTGGTACCAAATTCGGAAGGAAAGCAGTGGTTTGTGTGCTTGGGAGAATGATCCATATGCCACTTTGAGCCTCCATGGCAGGAGCAGTGAGATTTCAACAGACCCCTACACTCAAATGCATCAGGGCTGGGATCAACCACAGTGCTGAGCATCCTTCCCCTTCCTGAGGCAACTAAATCTGGGGACAGGCAGACAGGCCATGGGGACAGACAGCCTGATTTCTGTGTGAGGGTTTAATTTAAGTTAGAAATAACATCTCTCTTTCTCCTATGGATCATCTTAGGATTTTGAAAGGGCAGTCACGCAACTTCCCCCGGCAGTTATGGCAGAACCGCGCTTGAAAATGAATGGAGCTCGTGGAAGCATTCAGGGGCTAACAATCGGATTTATAATTAGGCCTAAAAAGGGAAGAACACTGAATAAAAGCAGCACAGCCAATTTTAGAAGAAAAGGAAGTTCTGGATGGAATTCATTGGGGTAGGGCACTGAAGTGGAAATGGAAAGTGTTCAAAGATAAATGAGTTTAGGCCTAAGAGTTTGCTTGACATCTAGAAAATGTACTAGGAACACAGTGTCAAGAAAAGCTAACGTGAATAACAAAGAAACACAAGAAGTGAGAGAAGAGAGGAAAGAGCCATAAAACTTTAGTACAATAAAGAGTTGCAATTATAGAGGGAAATGTAATGAAGTGTAAAAAATCATAATGAAAGCAAAGATAGAGAGTGAAAGGATGATTGCATATTTGCTTAATGCACATCGGAGAAGTGTCAAAGACATGGGGAACAAGGGGTCACTAAATGAGAAAATAAAGCCTCAGAGGAAAGGCAGTGAATTTATCGCTTTAAATACAGTTTTATTTGCCCGGGGTTTACCACTTGAGGGCCAAGAACAGACACAAGCACTGGAAATGTTTTTCCTCAAGAGGCAAGCTATCTGGAGGAAACTGAGCTTTGCCCTTAGGCAGCCAGGATCATGTTTGAAATGCTGTGGGCAGCTGGGGAGATCTGATGGGCTCTTGGAAATCAAGGGAAACCCCAGCCTGGCCGTGGATAGCATCCACCAGATACAAAGGAATTTGTGTTTGTTTTCTGATAGCCCTTACCAACACTGTGGGTCCTGTCTCAAAGTGGTTCAGCTTTGCAGGTTATCAGCATCACAGAGGCCTTACAGACCCGACAAGGCTTCCCTTCTCCTTCCTCCACCTCATCCATTCCCACCACATGCAACAGGGACATGCAAAGCCCATCCGGTCCTTTTGTTATTTCCCAAAACCACACCATGGAAAGGGAGCAGCACTCTGCCAGTACCCAAAATCACAGTCCAGGGCGTTAAACACATGTATGTGGAGAACACAGCTTAGCCCAGTCCATCACCAGCACTGAGGTGTCCTCTACTGTGTGGGACACGAGGCCACGGGCAGAAGTGAGTTCTCATCTCATCCTAGTGTCCCAGTGGTGGAAGCCATGCTGGTTTTGTTGCTGGATGACTGCAACAGAGTGGTGGGGATCCCAAGGAAGCCCCAGAGGCCATCCTGAACCATTACTTCCTCTGCACCTTCAGAGCTCAGCAGTGTCTCAATGAAAAAGGAGATGGAATAGGACTGCCAATGTATGGTCCTTCAAAATCCATACAAACAGCAGAGTGACACCCCAGGAGTGGGATCCTACTCATGCACTTATCAACTGAGTGGTATCAAGTCAATTAGTTGTTTTCTCTAACTTAGGACTAATTTTGTCCCACCAGTTTAAATTAAAGCCCCTAATAGGATAATTTCCTTGCAATCTTAATTTTGTTACAAGCGTTTCATTAATCCAATCATAACTTCTATAATATTGTTTGGCAGCTGATTGAGACTACAGTAACCACAGGGGTTCGCGCACAATGTCTCATTTCTGATAAAAAAAAGAAGAAGTAAAATGAGTCCAATTAAAAATTCTTTTAGTACTGTCTAATATGTGAAACTCCCCAAAGTCAGGCCAAGAGCATCATCATTCCATCCACGCAGCTCGTCTGCGGGTGACAGCAGAAGCTACATGCTAATGTCAACCGTATGTGTCTGTCTGTCTAGTCGTCTATGGCAATGATATATTTAAAGAGAATTGTCAGAGCGGCGGAATGCCGTTCACATGTGAAAATATTTGTCTATGGCTTTGGGGAATTTTCTCCGGAGGATCTTGGATTTCCTCTGCAGTGCTCCTTCAGCTCCCCAGAGTTGTGCGTTCGGAGCATCCTGGGCCATAATGCAAATACTCATCACATGGAGATTCCATGCAAGTCTCGTATTTAGAGCAAGAAATGGGAGAGAGAGGAAGCTGGTGGTGGAAAGGTCTTGTGGCAGTAATTTCTAATACACAGCGCTGTCAGCTGTGGGAGCTTCAGCTCAGAGACACGTTACCATGGGGGGAAAGAAAGAATAGAAAGCAGTGTGGATTTTAAAGTGAATTCAAGTCTTAAAAATTGCACTTTCTTCAAGTCATACACAATCACTCCTGACAGATATTTCCCAGATACATTGAAGTATAGAAGGGAGGTGACAGAAATCCCTTGAAATAAACACAACAAAGGAGTCAAAGGAAAATCAAAATTAATCTAGGCCATATAATAGAAATAATAAAGCCGACAGGATTGTTTTCTCTTCTCCTCCATGAATGACAGCCCACAAGAGAGGGGGGCACAGCTCCGCATCATGGACAAAACCCAGCAGGTTCAGAAGGGCCCAGCGATGAGCCGCGGCACTTGGTTCCTCCTGGATGAATCCCTGGTGTTGGGCAGACCCCTGCTGAGCTAAAAGGAACTAACTTCTACCTGAATTGAAGCCTGCAGGAGCAGCCGATCAGGCTCATTTCTATAACCACAGGGTCAGGGGCTTCATGGTATGATTTCCATACATTTCATCCAACAGGACGCAACGAGTTGCACGGGGCACTGCGGCTCTGCTGGATGAGGACCTGAGTGCCCGTGGAGGCAAGGTCAGAGCAGTTCAGCCCCTCTTTCCCAGGAACTCTGTCCCAGTGTCGCAATCCAGTCCCCAAGGAAATTAGTCTTTGCATGGATACATATAAATAAATCCAGGACATTGCTTGCGTAATGCTTACGTTTTGCAGTAGCTGGCATTTGCCGCTAGTTGAAGGCGAAGCAAACCATGCTTCAGTGGAGCATAAAATTGCTTTCTTTTGGAACAAGCAGGGCATTGTAGTAATAGGCAAAACTGTACATTGTGTTAACGGCTGTATTTTCACATTATTGATTTACATTGTGTAATGCCATGCAAGACCTGCTTTCAATGATATGTGCATCTGTCATATCACAAGAACGGCAAAAGAGCTAGGCTGGAGACTGCAAGGAAAATGAAGCGCTGGGGATCCCAGGGCATATTCACGTCCAAGTGTCCATCATGTAGAGGTGATGATTAGGGGGATGTGGTAATGAGCAGGTCCCAAGTGTGCACTATGTAAATCAAGGCTGCCCGGGTCAGCTTCCACTAACTGTGCACATCTAACTTTTTCAGCCTGCTGCCTCTTCTGACAAGAAGAGAGCATGTAATTTGTTTCCCCTGGCAGTTCCCCCAGCTAGATGTGTTGCAAGGCTTCCAAGGTGGGTACACTGCGGGGCATCTGAAGTGGATGTGTTGCATTTTTTTCCCTCTCCTTCCCAACTTCTTTTTCTGCTGATGTCCCAAGCATAGGGCTTTCCACAAGGGTCCCCATGCCTTGGGTGAAAGCAAGCAGAGCAGTATTGGAAGAGCCATTAAAGGGAAATTGGTAAAGCCTTCTACGGGAAACATCACCACTAAAGATACTTCAGTATAGGAAGTCAAACACTCTGTTGTTGCAGCATTTTGAATATAAGCAAATTTACCTCAAGTACACAACAGAGTGCTACAAAAAAAAATTTAATCACTATCCAGTCGATGCAAAGATTTGTTTTGTGTCACTGAGCTTGCTGATAAGTTAGGCTGCATTTGTTGATCTATAATATCTGATCTCTTGGCTTGCAATAGCTTGAGGTTCTATGTGTTGTATCAAGCACTGTTAAAGTTGATTACAAAAATCTCTCCTTACTATATTACAGCACATGAAGATGTACTTTAACTTTTCAGATTACTTGTGACTGTAAATGGGGGAGGTGGGGGTGCAGTTCTCCTTTCCAGATCTCCATTTTCACTCTCTCCCAGCCTTAATTTTCTTTTTGTTTTAGTGGGAAAACCAGGGGACAGTTTCCCAAATTCTCATTTTAGGTAACGTGGGATGAAATGAACCATATGGTGTGATCTTAGTTTTTACTTCCACAAATGGAAAGAAACAAAGTAAACTAAGGAAAGTTTTCGGTCTTAGCAGCAATATTTTCCTTGGTAATTGCATTTCCATTGATTTCTTTTGAGCCTGCCCTATTCTCCAGACCTGCAAGCCATTAATTGCCAAGACTTCTGTATCGTGTGTAGTTTTAGATGTTGTTGTGTCACCAGCAGCTAACAGAAGCAATGCAACTCTGAACTTGGGTCTTGAAAGGTAAAAGTCTTTTCAGCTTGTCTTTAAATACTCAGATAAATCCCGTTAGCTTTCTCCACACCATCAAAGCGTTTGGGTAGCATAAAGCAACTGAATACATAAAAATATATCTAAACACCTTGTAAATCCCTACATAGAGCTGTTGCCGACACTACTTTTAACCCTAGGAAAACATTTCACCAATTACTGATCAAATACAATACAGCTAAATTTCACCACCAGCACATCATTTTGATAATGGGTATGGAAATTATCCATTCAATAGCTATTCAGAAATAACTTAGAAAGATTGGTTTTCAGATACTTCTGAGAATCCTAGAATAATCCCCTATAATCACCGTGGTGAGAATCCACCATTTTTCCCTTTGAAAAAAGCCTGTTTGGAGCTAGAGCGTTGGTGGTCTCTGCCTGTCCTCTAACGGATGTGCTCACACAATGTATCTGAAATCACAAGAGCTTTGCTGGCAGAGGACAGAAAGTTTTGCGCATCGATGTGACTCAGTGGAGAAAATCCAGCAGCCAGGGCACGACGGCTGCTCAGGTGCAGCTCTGCAATCCTGCAAGAGACATTCTCACCCTCTCCCACAAAGCAAATTGACATCATTTTCTATCTGGAGTCTGGAAGAACGAAAACAAAACAAAATAAAGCCCGCAAAATAAGCAGTAACTACACCACGCACATCCTGCTGCTCTGTGCCAGCTGCTAAATGTGACCCAGGAGTGCTTTAAAATGCTTTGATTTTGTGATCTTCCCTGCTTCTTTGCATGAGACTGAAAGTATTCATTCCTCCTCTTTTGGGTAAGATGATATTTTCTGATCTATCTTGTCGTTTTCATAGATGTAGCATTTGTTCCTTCCTGCCTTGCTACAGGAGATGTGCTGGAGGCTGCTGGACAAAAAATGCTTCCCCTCTGCCATGTCTTAACTGGGCACTGGCCATAAGCAAAACAAAAGAAACCCCAGATATTTTTTAAAGCTTTCCTTTTCTCTCCAATTTTTGCTCCCTCATGCCTTTCAAAATGAAATTAACACCTGCAGCCTTTATCCAACATGTGAGCACTGAAAACAAATGTGTGCTGCAGGAATCTCCTGGCTCTGTAGCAGGGCTTGCTGAAAGACCAGAGTGGAGTGGAGAAAAGAGAACCGTGTCACCCAGAAGGCCACAAGCCTGAAGCAAGGCTGGGGAACCGCCAGGGGCACACGTGCCCCACGTCCATCCTGCAAGAGCAACGTCATCCTTTCCTACCTGCCCAAACAGCCCTGTGTGCAGGCTGGGCAGTGCTCGGAGCAGCCCTGCTGGAGTTTTGGCACTGCCTTTACCTTCCAGGAGAGATTACTGACCTTTCCAGTCCAGTATTTAACAACCTCCATTCATCCCCACTTTCCCCTTCCCTTCCACTTCATTCCCTTTGTTGCTCTGTAATAGGAGAGGCAACAGGGCACGTATTTCTGTAGAACAAAGCATTATCATCCTAATTATAGTTTCCTGGTGTTTTCTTCACTTTTACCATTTTATTAAAAACAATTAGCTGAGAGGAACCATCTTTTTTAATCTCCACCCTATTGTTCTCATCTCTCTCTGAATCTGAGGAGGTCTTTATGGAGACTATTTTATTTGTAATTACATGTGTTGGAACTACTGCTCAAAAAAGTGAGCCTGGGAAGGACTCTGTTAATACTTCCCTAGCAAACTTGATCCCACTGCCTCTGAATTATGTAATGATAACAACGTAATTAAAGGTGCATGAAAATGATGGCTTATTTTCAATGGTTTGTGGAAATGATGGATGCAGCCTTACCACGAGCATCAGGAGCCCTGCACAGAGGGAAACTTTAAAATGTATCATATTAGGTCAATTGGCCCTTCAGGTTTTCAAGCTTCCCCTCCATCACCTCTGTTAATTGCCCGCCATTTGAACAAGGGTCTTCTCCAGCCTTGATCCTGCCGTGAAATCACAATGCTATATTTGTCTTTCTAACATCAAAGTCATTTCCATGGTCACCAACTGTGATGTCATAAACACATTTTTAATGGCTTGTTTACAGCAGGGAACAGAAGGAGAGAGTAAATTATGGGTGGAAGGAAGCTCTTATCGATGCACAACAGCTTCAGGCACAACTGTGAGGCTGAAGAATGAAGAAAACTTGAAACAAAAAAAATGTTCTGCTGAAGTAGTTTTTGTTCTGACGTTCATCCCAGCTCAAAAATCCCTGTCTAAGTTATCACTGAAGAAGAAATGCCAGTAGATTACCAAGATGTCAGTCAGACCAGACTTGTGGAAGGTGATTTCTAAGCCTAGAAGGCAATAAATCCATGCTACAATCCATCCAATTTGCTATATAAATGAACAAATACAACACAGCCAGAGCAACTCCTACAGAAGAACCTGGGGAGGATGCACTGAATTCTGAATATTATTGGTCCAGATAGTTTTGTCTCAGATTAGAACAAGAATCAGAGGTTTGATCTTGTATGTCCTTATGTTGTTGATTTTTAGACCAGCTATGGCTGTCCCTGCTGGTCCCCTCTGAATAAGGAGGGTTGTCACATACGGTCAGCTATTCAGGAGGAATATTTCTTTTCTGGAAGAGAAGGGCAAATGCCAACACCAGACTGAGCTTTTGGCCACAGAAATAACATGGCCCTTCAGGCTGTTCCATCCACCACACAGCTTGACCTGCCTTCCCAGCAAGCACAAAGCAACGTGAACTCCCCTTGGCCAACTCTCTAATTTGGTAGCAGGGTTGGGATGTATCTGGCTGAAATAGATTTGTCCACATCCCTCAACCAAAGTGGAAAAGTAAATCCTTCAATTTTCTCACATAGGGCATAGCACTGAGTTGATCTAAAAGGAATCCACCAACACTTCTCTGTTTTAATCTCTACTGATATCACTTCCTCATGCTCGGTTCCCAGTAGCTCAAAGTTAGCATCACGTGCTGCCCATTCTCAGTACGTTAATAGAAGGACCCAGACACACTCCATGTTGGATACTTGGTTTCAGCAGGGTCTGGCACAGTACCTTTCATCCCACCCCACAGCAGAAATTAGTTTTCTAGACCCTCATTACTTAAGAAGGTGGGGAATCTGAGTCAAGCATAATTTCTTTTATAAGTAATGTGGCTGTTTCCCATGGTGTCCATAAGTCATCTGCTGGTTCAGGAATTGGCCAAGCATCATCTCTTCAAGTGACAAGACACTGAAGGGGAACTGAGCACCCTGCATCCATCCTGGAGGTCATTTGGGAGATCTCAGGTTGATGATTGAGATAACTCTGGGAGATAACACAGTGCCTTGCCTTAGCTTTCTTTGGGAACATCAGAAATGGGCAGTGAGCATTTGGCATTTCTGGGTCAACAGAAATCTCTGCGAAGAAGGTATTTCCCAAACTGTGGTCCTGATCTGCTCCAAGGGATTCACAATCTCAAGGGGACCAGAGCCAGGGAAAGCTCAGCTGTGCACTCTGGGAGTGCTGATCTCCCTCTGCACCCAGGCTCTTCTGGGCAAAATCCTCAAGTAAAACTCATCCCAGAGACTACAGGAGGAAGCACTGGGGCTGCTCGAAGACACGCAGCCAAGCCTGCCACTTGGTTGCTTTAGAAGCATCACAGCAAGCATTCCTGTACATATGCTCCAAAGAGATTAACTCCCTCCCTTACCCAAAGAAAACACGAAGGGGGGGGGGGGAGGTGGGGTGTGGAAAAACTCACTGAACGATGAAATTCCTAAATCCCCGTCCCATGAGAAGAATTAATGTAGTTCCTTCCCTGCTCCCCAGTAGGAGATCCTATTGTACATCACATACTAGCAAGAGTACGTCTTTCAGCGCTCTCTTTTGCGGAGTGAGTGCAGTCCCTGGCACACAGGGGCTGGGATTTCACACACCCGATTCATCACCGAGGCTCAGAACGAGTGAGCCACCATTTTGTTGCAGTCCCACAGCAGGAATAAAATGGTGGCGTAGATGAAAACTGCCAGATCAAACGCGAGCCAGTTGTCTGTCACCACCTGCAGCTCTTCCCCGCCTCACATGTAACGCTGAATTCATAATCAGGTTAATACTTGATTTCTGGGCGCTTAAACAAAACTAAACTAAAAAAGAAAAAGAAAAAACAAAAACACAAGGACAAGAAAAAAAAAAAAAGACAATAACAGATCATTAATGTTGCAGCCACAAAGCACCAAGATGCAAGCTATCGATGTTAGAATTTCTGTTCCTCCCACAGAACGGGCAGCTCCCAGCTCTGGGGTTTAATAGCACAGGCAACCAACTCATCAAAAGACACCATCACCAACCAGCTGCACACTGAACATAGAAAGGGCTCAGTCTCTTTTTTCGGCCACCAGAACATCTCTCATGAGACGCTGCAAAAGCCACAAGTGTTCATTTAATTGCTACTAACCACATTACACCAAACTTCTTCTGAAACGCATGGCCTCGTCAATGGTGCCAGAGCCAGGCGAGCTTCCAGGGAGAAGACCTACCCACAGGCAGATGTGAGAGTCTGCATTATTCCTGTATTTGCACCTTTCTCCTGCCCACTGGGGACAGTGGGAGATGGGACACACTGCTCCAGGACACACGCATACACACAGGGTGAATTTACCTTACACCGCACTGCAACACAACCAGGACAGACACACAATCCCAGCAATAAAATGAAATGGATTTCTGTTCCTCGGCAATCCCGCTCTGTATGGAACAATATTTCAATGCACTAGACAAAAATGAGCAACTCTTAAGTTTTCAAGCTAAACACAGCAGGGTAACAACTATCAGTAATTCTATTCCAACAGCATAAATTCCCTTTAAAATGAAAGCGTATATTCTTTCTTCAGCTCAAAGAACACACATAAAATTTCCTACTTATTTCTTTCAAGCCACTGACTGGAAAAAAATATTACCCGAGTTACACTTATTAATCAGTTTGACTTGCATATGTTCTTCTTGCAATACATAATTCCATGGAGGAACACGGTTTCTGCTGGATTTGGTATAACAACTATTTTTTTACTATTACTGTTAGACACCTGACTAATCAAAAGTTGTCCAGTGAATTGCACAACTTTTATTTTTTTATTTTTTGAAAGGCATTTGACCAACTCGTAAGACATTTGCTGGTAGCATTTAGGGGGCTGTTGTTTCTTTATATGATATATGCTTTTTCTTCTGCTAGTTTCATCACTATTTAAGAAGAAATAAAGACTTGTCTGGGTTGAGCAAGGTCAAAACTTTAGAGAAACTGCCCCAGAAACAGGCATGGAAGGACCTCCTCCATTGCCACAAACCTCTTTGAAAGCACATGGAGGGCATCCCAGCAGGAGGAGGTTATCAGTCACTGGACATCATCACCCACAGGCAAATCCAACTGCTCGGGATGGGCTTCCTCTTCCAAAAGCTATGAGGAGCTGGGGGAAAAGATGCTTTTGTGTTAAAATACAGCAAAATGTTAGTGATGATGCTTTGGAGCATCCAGTTTACTAAACAGGGCATCTGATCTAATAAAGAGAGGCCGAGGTGTCAGCAGGGTGTTATAAAATTGTATACTGCATACCAAGCAGCACAGCCCATTGCTGGGCAGCACCTGGGAGAGTGATGGGGTGGGGGGAAACTCAGAGACCAAAAAAACCCCCTCCAACCTCACATGCAGGAGTCAACCCTATGTTACTGAATTAATAGGAACTCTGAGGGAAAATATGGAATGCCTTTGCTTTGTCTAGCTGTGTTTCTCTGACAAGGCAGTGAGGGGAAATTTGTTGGGGGACGTGCTTTGAGCTGCTCCTGGAGGTGGCCAGCTGGGGTGTGGAGATTGTTTGGGATTTCTGTTATCTGAAACTCTGCTGACAGAGTCTGTAAAAAGAGTTCATAAATTCTGCAGTGGGGTTTAAGTAAATCTATTTTACCTAGGGACTAAGAAAGATGCGTAATTACCATCAGCAGATAATGCTTTTTCATTGCCATTCACCAAAATTAGTTTACGAGATATTATTCCTAAGAGGTATAATTAAAATCAACATTAAATCCAGAACAGAGCGAAAATAAAACATTAGGAGATAATGTCTTTAAAACGACGCGAGCAAGCAGCGCTCTGCATAATCGCTCTCTGGCCAGCAGTGTGTGTTGTCCCTGTGCAGGCACTTTGGGTTCCCAGCTTCTCAGGCAGGCTTTTACTTTACAGCCCATTGTAAGGATGCAGTTATTTAATAATGCTCCGCATTAAACCCCTGCTCTGAAAGCAAATGAAAGTGAGAGGAGTTTACTGAAAGCACCCAGTGCGGTGCCCTGCTCCGTCTCTGCGCTGTTTGCTGAGTTCCCATTGCCAGCAGAGTGGGAACCCACTTGATTTTTAGGTAAATTTGGATCTGGACCGATGTCCACATCCATGTCATGAACTGTGCCCCAGGAAAATGTCCACAGATGTCACTAGGACTAGTGCAAGGGTGGAATGAGTCCCGAATCCCACAGCCAGCTGCAGGAAGGGCTCTTCAGTGCTGGGGATGCGTGCCAGGTATTTCACCTTGTTTTATCTTCCTGTTTTATCTTCCTGCACAGCCTGATGTTACGTGCCACCCCTCATTACAAATCTCTGACCATCCTCCGTAATGAAAGACTTTGTTTTCTTTTAGCAAACGTTATTAAGCGAAGAACAAACTGATTGTCTAAATTGATTAAGCAGATTCACCCCAGTGAAAGATTTATTATTTGCCTAGTTCATTTCTCCAAATCAATTCAGAGGGAAAAGGCTCCATGGATTAAACTCATCTCAAATAGGTATTTTAAAAGCCAGCCGTCACCGGCAGGATCCAGTTGGTGCAGTCACTCTCCAGGACAATAACTGCATTTAAAGCAGCACCTCATGCTGCTTCTCAGAACCTCCCTTACCTTTCCTTTCAGTGTTTGGGGGACAAGCCCTGCCCACCTCTACTTCTGTAGACTCTAATTAAACTTCCAGGGGTGCCTAGGAGTCATTCTTGGGGAAAACAACCATAATGTTCAACTGGCATTTCCTGTAAGATAGCAATCACGCGCTAATTAAAAAGCTGCCTCTGATAGATTAATAAGAATTTCTGAGTACGAGCTCCTGAAAAACACGCATTTTTGAAAATAAAATGTCATTCATTTATTAACAACACACATTCATTAGCCCCAGTTGCATCGCATTCAGAGAAGGATTTCTGTCTAATCATCTGCAGGACACGGATGGAACGACCGCACTGAGAGCTAATATTCCATTCAGAGACTGACCACTGCACTTCTGTTTCTCTAGCAAATCCTGGGCAGAGTTTGGGCTTTTTGTGAACGTACACACGGACATCCATGGATATCATACGTTCTTTTTCCCTGCAAAGATAACTTTGAAACCATTACTGAAGAAAAACCCTTTGTTATGTTCCTGACCTTTGAGTATCTGTTTGTCGTGGATCACTAAAAAGCACCAGCTCCTGCTTAACCACTGCTCTATCAAAAATCACTCTGCAACTTTTTCCTTCTTCCATCTTCTGACCCCAGAGGTGCAGCTGCAGCTCTGCAGGGATCAGTGTGCCCACATCTCCTGCAGCATGAGCAAGGGTTAAGCAAACACATCGTGAGCACTGTGCAGGCTGCAGATACCTCAACAGCACTTCCATCTCAGGCTCAGGTTAACAGTTCAGAATAACATTTTCCTACCCAGAGCTCATAGCCTGAGGTTTTAAGCAACTCTAAGTTAGCCTGTCTTGTGCTGAGCTTCCGGAGAGTGATGCGACTGGCACTCGTGGTTTAGCACATGTGTGCAAGAAAACACTCACAGATAATTACAGCTCACTGCTCTCCTCTGTTCTTGAAAACCAGGGGATGTATGGTGGCTGCCTGACCTCATGGCACAGCCCTGTGTATGCCATCAGGTGGGCTTCAGGGTCTTAAAAAACCCCACAAGATAGTGTCCTGGTGTGGTGTGAGGGCAAAAGCTGTAAACACTGTGGCATGAGGGAGAATTTAATGGCACGTAGCACAGGCATCAGAATCACAGGATTGTAGAATGACAGAATCATTACGGTTGGAAAAGACCTCTAAGATCCCCAAGTCCAACCTCAACCCACTCCCACCATGACCATAATCACGTTCCTCAGTGCCACATCTCCATGGTTCTGGAGCACTTCCAGGGGCAGTGAGCCCACCACTCCCTGGGCAGCTGTGCCAGAGCCTGACCACTCTTTTGGATAAGTATTTCCTAATATCCAACCTGTACCTCCTCTGGTGCAGCTTAAGGCCATTAATGAAAACGCAGCAAGCTCCTTGCTAAGACTGTAAAATAAACCCTCTATCCAGAGCAGTGTTGCAGAAGGAAGGCAGTGCTTTCAACAGTGTAGTAATGACAGCTCTGAAGATTTCATCCCTCTCTTTCCCAGGGGATATATCCCCCACCCCACCGAGGCAACATCCACACATCAGCGGCGTTGTATCCCATGCAGAGCAAACTCTCCACTGCAAAAGGCAGAGACCAAAGGCTGCAGCTGCCCCAGCGAAGCTGCAACCCATCGTGCTCCCTGCCACAACACTGCACACAGCCAGCATCGCCCGCTGCTGCACTCCTGACAATGCACAGCACCCATCAGCCTGTTCTGTGGGGGAGCACACGTTTTGATTGGGGACTTTGAAAAGGAAGCAAGCAATGACAGATGAGGAAAAAAAAAAAAGAAGCAAACCAGCAACGCTCCCCATAACAGAAGTTTCCTTCAAAACCCTTGTCTGCTACATCTTGATAAACGCCCGCAGTATATATTTACACTGTCACTTTCAAGTGCTTTCCCCATCCTGTGCTGAGCTCATCTCAGTGTCTGGTTAATGGCACCTCGCACGGTGCTGTGCTCTCGCTGTGCGTGGGGATGAACGCCCGCCCGCACTAACAGCTGCACACAGCTCGTCTGCCACTCACACACTGAAAGGCCCCTTCCCTCCCTTAGGCTGGGGATTACCTGGAAGAATGCCTTTCCATCATCCTTTTCACATGCCCTCATGTTTCACCCCCAGGGATTTGAAGGTAATGGGGAAAATCGAAGACCTCTGGGGTCTGTGTCCAGACTGGGAAAATGTGGGAATAGGGCCACATTCAGGTTGAGTCAGGGGAGGTTCATGTTGGATATTAGGAAGAATTTCTTATGAGAAAGAGTGGTGAGACACAAGCACAGGCTGCCCAGGGAGCGGTGGGGTCACTGTCCCTGGAGGTGTTCCAGAACCATGGAGATGTGGCACTGAAGGACGTGGTTATGTGCATGGTGGGGGTGGGCTGGGGTTGAACTCCGTGATCTTAGTGTTTTTTTTTCCAATCTGAATGGTTCTATGAACCCTTTCACGCTTAGCAATGGAGGTTCATCCCTAAGGCTGGAGCTCACCACTGCCACCACTAAAACTGCTGCTGCCAGGTGATGCTGATGGCCAAGATGGGCATACAGTGGAATTCTTTCTGCTCTGTCACTTAGAATTCACATCTCATCTTAGTGGAGGAAAGGCAGATTTATTCAGGCATGCTTAAGTAACATTACCAACTGCCCAGGAACATCCATGCTCAGTTTCTTTGCCAGGTAATCGAGCCAGATTGTAAAAAATGTTTTTGGCATCTAAAATCTGTGTGTGTTCTCCCCAGAGCACAGCAGGTCATGGACGTGGTGCCACGGTCAGCGTGCTGCAAGGACCCGTGCTCAGCTCCAGCCTGGGGGGCTGCAAACTTCCTCCTGCTCATATCAACCACACTGCTTTAGCTCAGCCTATGGTGGTGGATTTTTTTTTTTTTTTTTTGTGGGGGGGCTTATTTATTCAATACCCACAGATAGAATTACTTTTATTTTTACTCCAAGCGTACAAATTAGACCCACAAGCATGTAATATAAAACCATAAAATCATAGCATCACTGAACTGTTTGAATTGGAAGGGACTTTAAAGGTCATCTAGTCTAACTCTTCTGCGATGAACAGGGACATCTACAGTCCATTGAATACCTCATATAACTTTTCCTTAGCATTTACTCATCCTACCCCTGCTATTTCTTTAAACTTGTTTTCTTCAGGGGGAAGAAAATACAATATCAGAGAAAAATATTTCAAACCAGCCTTGAGAAGTGTGAGCAGCTAGGCAAAATGAGCTCACATGCTCTCACTCCTGCCCCATTTCATTCCAGCTGTAGTTGCAAGCCATAGGCTGCTTACAGACAACCTGATATAGTCTCTGAGCACTGTGTGGTTGTGGAAATCCCACTCATTTTCCAGATCTTCCCTTCAGAGTAGATGTAATTTTTTTTTCTATTTTTTGGAAGGGATTACTCTGATATCTAGCTGATCTTTTTTCAGCCCCCTTAGCATTTTCTGCTACCCACCCCTCTCATGCATTTATCAGATGCAGACCATGCCATCATCCCTTGCTATCAACCTTGCAAGCCAGCGCTGAAGGCTTCTGGATGGCTGGGCTGACACATGGCACCCTCACCCAGCACTGGGTTTGTCCCTGGGCTTGGAAACAGAGGTGCCATACAGACACACATGCACAGTCTGGGGCTTCCTCGGACAAAACCAGAGCAGCTGAGGGGGAACCATCCACACAGGGGGATACTGCAGGTCCCAGAGGGGGCTCAGCCAAGCATGGTAGATCCTCAGAGCAACCAGAGGTTTCCCAGGAGGGAGAAGAGTAATAAAGTGTATTGCACACTGTCACTGTGGGAATAGAAGGGAGGATGCCTCTTGGGGGAGCAGCAGTCTGCAGGATTTAGGCAGGAGCCCACAGCAAAGCTACCCCAGTACTGGGGATGCGAGCTGCAAGGGATGGGAATGAGCCATCAGCACACCTTGTCACCTGGAGACTTTTGTAAACCCAAAGAGTTTGGTGACATGTGCTGAAGCACAGCCACTAGCTCATGGCCAGTGGGAGGGGAGCAACCATCACCAGTCCCATCACAGCCCGTGTGCTGGGCCACGGCTCTGTCCTACAAGGAACTGCAAACTCAGCATCCCCAGGGGAGAAGTTCCCACAGGAAATGATTTCCCTGCACGTTTAAGTTGAACACAATCCAAAACAGGAAAGACTGAAAAGGAAGAAGGAGTCATGGGGCAGATAGGATTTAGAATCCTATGATTTCACATCATTAAGGTTGGAAACGACCTCTAAGATCATCTAGCCCAACTGTCAACCCATCCCTACCATGCCCTCAGTGCCACATCTCCACAGTTCTGGAGCACCTCTGGGGATGGTGACCCCTCCATCTCCCAGGGCAGCTGTGCCAGTGCCTCACCACTCTTCCAGAGCAGAATCTTTTCCTAATATCCAACCTGAACCTCCCCTGGTGCAACTTAAGGCTATCACCTCCCATCCTATCACTGTTACCTGGGAGAACAGGCTGACAGCCACCTCGCTACAACCTCCTTTCAGGTGTTGTTGAGAGCCATCAGCTGATGGCTTTGTGCCCATGGCACCATGTGGCTTTAGCATGGCCATCACAGCAGCGATGCTGACCCAACAAGAGGGGACACGCGGCCATGTGCCAGCTCCAGTTCTCAGCGGTTGGATTAAAAGCTTGGGGGCTCAGTGGCCTTGGGATCCTTTGAGACTGTCGCAGTCGGCTGCCATTAGCACACAAAAGCGATGCCGAGCAGCCAAGCAGGACAAAAGGGTGTGGGGCAGACAGAGGACAGAGACAGAGGGGTGGAGCGAGGCAGAATGGGAGGAGAGATGGGCACACAAGGAGGAGGGGAAGGAGACACGCACACAAAAATTGGAACAAGGGGAAGACAATGGGATAACGATGGGGGCAGAGATGGGGAGGGGCGGCCTCACCTGGGCACTCCCCTCTGCCACGGCCCCTCTCCAACGCACTACCCTGCACTCCTTTTGCTTGCTCCAGACAGGAATCCCAGGCAGGAATCCAGCTGTGCTGGAGCATTCCAGAGCAGGGAAGATTTTCCTGCTGACGCAGCATGGATGCAATCGGTGGATTTGCAAAAGGTCCCGTTTCTCACCAACACCCATTTTCCCCATTCCCATGCCACGGTCACCATCTTAGGAACCAGCCAAGGCACACAGGATCAAACAACTGCTTGTGGGAGCAGGGAACGTGCGATGACAACAGGTCACTCAGCTCAACCCCTCCAGTCCCCAGCCTCCCCAGGGAGCCTCAAAACGCATCCCTACACAACGTGCTTCTCATTTATGAGCACCCCACACACTGAGGAGCACTCCCTTCCCTTTTTGCAGCCACACGGCCCCAAAGGGTCTGCCCCAGCCCCACCAGAAAGCAGGCGATGTGGAGCCCAAACAGGCGATGGTGTTAGCTTCTCCATAACACCCCTCTAAGTGACAGAGTAAACGACAGAACAAATGTGGAGCTCTCACTGTTCTCGAGGATATTTGGAAAGCTCTCATGTTTCTAGTGTTTCATAAAACAAAAAAAAAGAAATAGAAAACAGATTTTTTAAGTATGAGCTTTCAGGGAATTCAATAAAAATGCATTTTTTATTATTTTTTTTCTGACTGAAAACATTTCTTTATCTCTAGGAATGAAAAATAACACAACTGGATCGAGTATCAGTGCTCGCTGCTCTCCCAGCTCCATCTTCCAGCCCCATTCACTTCTCTTCCAGCCCCATCCACTACTCCAGCTGCTGCTATTTCCAATACTTTGTTCTTTCTAGAGGCAGTTTTCTAGTTTTATTTCTTTCTTTTCTTTTATTTCTTACTTTTTTCCTCTAAAATAAAAAAGATCACTGCTTTCTTTCTCATGCTGTTGCTTTCCTTTCAGTCCTCTTTTTCATGTTTACCAACAATTCTCAACCTGTGCTATCCAATTGAGACGCAGCATCAGATTGGTACTCCTTCAGCCAGAGCTTTTCCAGAGCAAACTAAATATCTGAGTTGGCTCAAACTGCTTGAAAGTGACTGAAAGTGAAGGCCAGCAAATCCAGTTCTCCTCATTTATGCCTTTCCATGACAGTGAGGAAAAGGTCCATGAGAAAAAAAAGAAAGGGGAGGGGAGGGGAGGGGAGGGGAGGGGAGGGGAGGGGAGGGGAGGGGAGGGAAGGGAAGGGAAGGGAAGGGAAGGGAAGGGAAGGGAAGGGAAGGGAAGGGAAGGGAAGGGAAGGGAAGGGAAGGGAAGGGAAGGGAAGGGAAGGGAAGGGAAGGGAAGGGAAGGGAAGGGAAGGGAAGGGAAGGGAAGGGAAGGGAAGGGAAGGGAAGGGAAGGGAAGGGAAGGGAAGGGAAGGGAAGGGAAGGGAAGGGAAGGGAAGGGAAGGGAAGGGAAGGGAAGGGGACTTCTTTGCTTGATGGGGGAAGAATCACATACCTATTCATTATATGAATCAAGGATCATTGAGCAGTTAAACCTTGATTTCAGGAGCAGCTTAGCTGGAGTAACAATTTTATTTCCAAATACTAACTTGCACACTGCTATTTATTTTGTAAAGCTGGGGCCAACACCATCTCTGACTTTCAAACAGGGCTAAAGTCAACAGTTTGTGGGTGCAGGCATTAAAACATTCACAACACCTCTAAAAATGTTTAAGAATATATATAGTTGTTAGGTTTCAAATGTGTAAAGCATTAACCTCCCCGCAAAAATAACTTGAAAGGAAGATTTTTGATCAGCACCAGTATTGAGAATAATTCAGTTCATATGCGTTGAGATAGCTGTGGCAGACAAAATATTTTAGAAAACTGTTGCCCAGGATCCTTTGCAATTTCTATTTTCTTCTCCTGCAGAATGTTGAGGCCTAACCCAATGATCTGCAGAACATCAGGCAGTAAACAGGCAATAGGAAGAGAGGGAGAGAGCAAAGACCCCTGCTGCCATACACACACTGATGCAACACATTTCAAGCAAGGTAGAACTCCTCCATTCAATACAGATAACTCCACATAGGCTTCACTGTTTGCAATTTTTTTCTATGCTTGCCTTTCAAATTCCAGCACTTAGAGTGGTGGAATCACCACCTCTAGGTAACTTCAGAGCTAAAATAAGCAGCATTTGAAGTAGGGGAGTAGATGAGGCTAATTTGGATGTAAGAATCCATCAGGGGAAGGGGAGATGAGTTGGATTTTGATAATGTGATAGGGGTATGGTAAACCTTCTCCCTAAGCTAATCCCAGCATCGTTTCCTTCCCTCATGTCTGATCCCATACAGCTCAGGATAACCTGGAACAGACCAACTTTGGTTGGATTTTCTCATGCAGAAGCATCCTGAAAGTGGCTGATGTGCAAGTCTTCAGATGCAGAAGCTTCTTTCCAGTCGAGTCCACCACATGGGATCCACTTCCTGAAAGGTTTGGGGACACCTCAGCCTTCAAATCTTTCCCAAACTGCGTCAGGATACCCCGAGCCTTTGTGATCTAACTAAATGTATGTCACGCTTCCTCAAGTTAATAACAGATGTCCCAGGAAAGACGGCTCTTGAGGTCTGGGTTTCCTCCCCCCCCCCCCCCCCCCCCTTTTTTTCCTTCTTCTTCTTCTTCTTCTTCTCTTCTTTTTTTTTTTACTGTCGTCTTTTTCTTTCCATTTGGATGGGGCAGTAGGGGTGGGAGGTTGGGTAGGGGGAGTCCGAGGACACCCTGGGGCCGCCCTTCGCCCACCCCCCAGCAATGGTTCCTGAGCGATGCGGCTGTGAGCACTCTGTTTATCTTACACAACTTTCCCCTGAATGAGGAAAAATAAATAGAAGGAGCAAACATATGACTCTCCTTAGCACAAAACCTCCCCACCTCCTCCTCGACGTTTTTTTTTTTTTTATTATTATTATTTTTTTTCCTCCTCCTCTGGCGACATAAAAAGAGGCTGCGTCTGCCCCTGTTGAATGTAAATGCCTTTGAAGTGGAACTAATCATTTCAAGGATAGTTTGCGTTGTCCTAACAACGCAGCTGAATTGCGAAGCCCCGCTTTTTGTTGAAGATATGTTTTTTTTTCTCTTTCAGCCCAACCTGATGATGATGATATACTGCTTTCACGCTCTGTCCTCCCGCATCGTAAATCTCCGCCGCCGGCTCCCCAGCCCGAACTCCCCCACACCAGCGGGGGACCGGCTACGGGCCCCCCCGGACGAGCCGAAACGGGACGGGTCCCACCGGGCAGCGCTGCAGGACGCCCCGACGGCTCCGGGATGCCCCGACGGCTCTGGATGCCTCCACGTCTCCGGGGTGCCCCCACGGCTCCGGGATGCCCCAACGGCTCCGGAGTGCCCCCACGGTTTCGGGATGCCCCGACGGCTCCGGATGCCTCGGAGCTGCCCGTACCCCGACGCATCCCCGCGGAGCTCCGACGGCCGCTCCCCGCGGAGGAAGCGCGCACCCCTCGGCGCTCCCCTGCGGCCGCTCCCGCATCTCCCGTTAATGCCATTAGTGACAGGGCTCGGGTTTCAATCGGGGCTCGGTGACACCGCGGGGATGCCGCGGGTGCCTCGGAAATTCGGGTCAAGCGCTGCGGACTCGGGTTTCACGGTCAAGGTTACCGGGAGGCAACCTCGGAAATGCCCCGGAGCGCTGCGGAGCACCGCTGGAGGGACAGAAGGACGGATGTGAGGACAGCCCCAGGCTCCCGGCCACCAGCACCGTCTTACTGGAAAGAAATAAAGCAATAATAATAATAAAAATCACTGCTTTTTTTTTGTTTTGTCTCGGATGCTCTCCCTGCCACGTCCCCTTCCAGGTGGGGCAAGCTCTGGGTTAGCCCCTCCCCAGCGGTGTTCACCAGCTGACAACTCTTGTGTTTTAAGAAGAGAGAGAGAAACATATTTTATTTACTACCTCTGATAAATAATTTACTAGCGGGGCTGAGGTAATTCCATTAAAGCCGCATGGGTTGCTCACACC